>JAWMAG010000166.1:0-321691 GCA_037013455.1 Ceratitis rosa | reverse complement strand
ATAAACTCAATGCATTGCATTTGGTTAGTTTTATTAAAAACTGATACAACTCAGTGCATTGCATTTGGTTAGTTTTATTAAAAACTGATACAACTCAATGCATTGCATTTGGTTAGTTTTATTAAAAACTGATACACTCAATGCATTGCATTTGGTTAGTTTTATTAAAAACTGATACAACTCAATGCATTGCATTTGGTTAGTTTTATTAAAAACTGATACAACTCAATGCATTGCATTTGGTTAGTTTTATTAAAAACTGATACAACTCAGTGCATTGCATTTGGTTAGTTTTATTAAAAACTGATACAACTCAAGTGCATTGCATTTGGTTAGTTTTATTAAAAACTGATACAACTCAATGCATTGCATTTGGTTAGTTTTATTAAAAACTGATACAACTCAATGCATTACATTTGGTTAGTTTTATTAAAAACTGATACAACTCAATGCATTGCATTTGGTTAGTTTTATTAAAAACGGATGTCAACTCAGTGCATTGCATTTGGTTAGTTTTATTAAAAACTGATACAACTCAATGCATTGCATTTGGTTAGTTTTATTAAAAACTGATACAACTCAGTGCATTGCATTTGGTTAGTTTTATTAAAAACTGATACAACTCAATGCATTGCATTTGGTTAGTTTTATTAAAAACTGATACAACTCAATGCATTGCATTTGGTTAGTTTTATTAAAAACTGATACAACTCAATGCATTACATTTGGTTAGTTTTATTAAAAACTGATACAACTCAATGCATTGCATTTGGTTAGTTTTATTAAAAACTGATACAACTCAATGCATTGCATTTGGTTAGTTTTATAAAAACTGATACAACTCAATGCATTGCATTTGGTTAGTTTTATTAAAAACTGATACAACTCAATGCATTGCATTTGGTTAGTTTTATTAAAAACTGATACAACTCAATGCATTGCATTTGGTTAGTTTTATTAAAAACTGATACAACTCAATGCATTGCATTTGGTTAGTTTTATTAAAAACTGATACAACTCAATGCATTGCATTTGGTTAGTTTTATTAAAAACTGATACAACTCAATGCATTGGCATTTGGTTAGTTTTATTAAAAACTGATACAACTCAGTGCATTGCATTTGGTTAGTTTTATTAAAAACTGATACAACTCAATGCATTGCATTTGGTTAGTTTTATTAAAAACTGATACAACTCAGTGCATTGCATTTGGTTAGTTTTATTAAAAACTGATACAACTCAATGCATTGCATTTGGTTAGTTTTATTAAAAACTGATACAACTCAGTGCATTGCATTTGGTTAGTTTTATTAAAACTGATACAACTCAATGCATTGCATTTGGTTAGTTTTATTAAAAACTGATACAACTCAATGCATTGCATTTGGTTAGTTTTATTAAAAACTGATACAACTCAAGTGCATTGCATTTGGTTAGTTTTATTAAAAACTGATACAACTCAATGCATTGCATTTGGTTAGTTTTATTAAAAACTGATACAACTCAATGCATTGCATTTGGTTAGTTTTATTAAAAACTGATACAACTCAGTGCATTGCATTTGGTTAGTTTTATTAAAAACTGATACAACTCAGTGCATTGCATTTGGTTAGTTTTATTAAAAACTGATACAACTCAGTGCATTGCATTTGGTTAGTTTTATTAAAAACTGATACAACTCAATGCATTGCATTTGGTTAGTTTTATTAAAAACTGATACAACTCAGTGCATTGCATTTGGTTAGTTTTATTAAAAACTGATACAACTCAGTGCATTGCATTTGGTTAGTTTTATTAAAAACTGATACAACTCAATGCATTGCATTTGGTTAGTTTTATTAAAAACTGATACAACTCAGTGCATTGCATTTGGTTAGTTTTATTAAAAACTGATACAACTCAAGTGCATTGCATTTGGTTAGTTTTATTAAAAACTGATACAACTCAGTGCATTGCATTTGGTTAGTTTTATTAAAAACTGATACAACTCAGTGCATTGCATTTGGTTAGTTTTATTAAAAACTGATACAACTCAATGCATTGCATTTGGTTAGTTTTATTAAAAACTGATACAACTCAGTGCATTGCATTTGGTTAGTTTTATTAAAAACTGATACAACTCAGTGCATTGCATTTGGTTAGTTTTATTAAAAACTGATACAACTCAATGCATTGCATTTGGTTAGTTTTATTAAAAACTGATGACAACTCAGTGCATTGCATTTGGTTAGTTTTATTAAAAACGGATACAACTCAGTGCATTGCATTTGGTTAGTTTTATTAAAAACTGATACAACTCAGTGCATTGCATTTGGTTAGTTTTATTAAAAACTGATACAACTCAGTGCATTGCATTTGGTTAGTTTTATTAAAAACTGATAAACTCAGTGCATTGCATTTGGTTAGTTTTATTAAAAACTGATACAACTCAGTGCATTGCATTTGGTTAGTTTTATTAAAAACTGATACAACTCAGTGCATTGCATTTGGTTAGTTTTATTAAAAACTGATACAACTCAGTGCATTGCATTTGGTTAGTTTTATTAAAAACTGATACAACTCAGTGCATTGCATTTGGTTAGTTTTATTAAAAACTGATACAACTCAGTGCATTGCATTTGGTTAGTTTTATTAAAAACTGATACAACTCAGTGCATTGCATTTGGTTAGTTTTATTAAAAACGGATGTCAACTCAGTGCATTGCATTTGGTTAGTTTTATTAAAAACTGATACAACTCAGTGCATTGCATTTGGTTAGTTTTATTAAAAACTGATACAACTCAGTGCATTGCATTTGGTTAGTTTTATTAAAAACGGATGTAACTCAGTGCATTGCATTTGGTTAGTTTTATTAAAAACTGATACAACTCAGTGCATTGCATTTGGTTAGTTTATTAAAAACGGATGTAACTCAGTGCATTGCATTTGGTTAGTTTTATTAAAAACTGATGACAACTCAGTGCATTGCATTTGGTTAGTTTTATTAAAAACTGATACAACTCAATGCATTGCATTTGGTTAGTTTTATTAAAAACTGATTCAACTCAGTGCATTGCATTTGGTTAGTTTTATTAAAAACTGATACAACTCAGTGCATTGCATTTGGTTAGTTTTATTAAAAACTGATACAACTCAGTGCATTGCATTTGGTTAGTTTTATTAAAAACTGATACAACTCAGTGCATTGCATTTGGTTAGTTTTATTAAAAACGGATGTAACTCAGTGCATTGCATTTGGTTAGTTTTATTAAAAACTGATACAACTCAGTGCATTAGCATTTGGTTAGTTTTATTAAAAACTGATACAACTCAATGCATTGCATTTGGTTAGTTTTATTAAAAACGGATACAACTCAGTGCATTGCATTTGGTTAGTTTTATTAAAAACTGATGACAACTCAGTGCATTGCATTTGGTTAGTTTTATTAAAAACTGATACAACTCAGTGCATTAGCATTTGGTTAGTTTTATTAAAAACTGATACAACTCAATGCATTGCATTTGGTTAGTTTTATTAAAAACGGATGTAACTCAGTGCATTGCATTTGGTTAGTTTTATTAAAAACTGATACAACTCAGTGCATTGCATTTGGTTAGTTTTATTAAAAACTGATACAACTCAATGCATTGCATTTGGTTAGTTTTATTAAAAACGGATGTAACTCAGTGCATTGCATTTGGTTAGTTTTATTAAAAACTGATACAACTCAGTGCATTGCATTTGGTTAGTTTTATTAAAAACTGATTACACTCAGTGCATTGCATTTGGTTAGTTTTATTAAAAACTGATACAACTCAGTGCATTACATTTGGTTAGTTTTATTAAAAACTGATACAACTCAATGCATTGCATTTGGTTAGTTTTATTAAAAACGGATGTAACTCAGTGCATTGCATTTGGTTAGTTTTATTAAAAACTGATACAACTCAGTGCATTGCATTTGGTTAGTTTTATTAAAACTGATACAACTCAATGCATTGCATTTGGTTAGTTTTATTAAAAACTGATACAACTCAGTGCATTGCATTTGGTTAGTTTTATTAAAAACGGATGTAACTCAGTGCATTGCATTTGGTTAGTTTTATTAAAAACTGATACAACTCAGTGCATTGCATTTGGTTAGTTTTATTAAAACTGATTCAACTCAGTGCATTGCATTTGGTTAGTTTTATTAAAAACTGATACAACTCAGTGCATTGCATTTGGTTAGTTTTATTAAAAACTGATACAACTCAGTGCATTGCATTTGGTTAGTTTTATTAAAAACTGATACAACTCAGTGCATTGCATTTGGTTAGTTTTATTAAAAACTGATACAACTCAATGCATTGCATTTGGTTAGTTTTATTAAAAACTGATACAACTCAATGCATTGCATTTGGTTAGTTTTATTAAAAACGGATGTAACTCAGTGCATTGCATTTGGTTAGTTTTATTAAAAACGATACAACTCAGTGCATTGCATTTGGTTAGTTTTATTAAAAACTGATACAACTCAATGCATTGCATTTGGTTAGTTTTATTAAAAACGGATGTAACTCAGTGCATTGCATTTGGTTAGTTTTATTAAAAACTGATACAACTCAGTGCATTGCATTTGGTTAGTTTTATTAAAAACTGATACAACTCAGTGCATTGCATTTGGTTAGTTTTATTAAAAACTGATACAACTCAGTGCATTGCATTTGGTTAGTTTTATTAAAAACTGATGTAACTCAGTGCATTGCATTTGGTTAGTTTTATTAAAAACTGATACAACTCAATGCATTGCATTTGGTTAGTTTTATTAAAAACGGATGTAACTCAGTGCATTGCATTTGGTTAGTTTTATTAAAAACTGATACAACTCAGTGCATTACATTTGGTTAGTTTTATTAAAAACTGATACAACTCAATGCATTGCATTTGGTTAGTTTTATTAAAAACGGATGTAACTCAGTGCATTGCATTTGGTTAGTTTTATTAAAAACTGATACAACTCAATGCATTGCATTTGGTTAGTTTTATTAAAAACTGATACACTCAGTGCATTGCATTTGGTTAGTTTTATTAAAAACTGATACAACTCAGTGCATTGCATTTGGTTAGTTTTATTAAAAACTGATGTAACTCAGTGCATTGCATTTGGTTAGTTTTATTAAAAACTGATACACTCAGTGCATTGCATTTGGTTAGTTTTATTAAAAACGGATGTAACTCAGTGCATTGCATTTGGTTAGTTTTATTAAAAACTGATACAACTCAATGCATTGCATTTGGTTAGTTTTATTAAAAACGGATGACAACTCAGTGCATTGCATTTGGTTAGTTTTATTAAAAACTGATACAACTCAGTGCATTGCATTTGGTTAGTTTTATTAAAAACTGATACAACTCAGTGCATTGCATTTGGTTAGTTTTATTAAAAACTGATACAACTCAGTGCATTGCATTTGGTTAGTTTTATTAAAAACGGATGTAACTCAGTGCATTGCATTTGGTTAGTTTTATTAAAAACTGATACAACTCAATGCATTGCATTTGGTTAGTTTTATTAAAAACGGATTAACTCAGTGCATTGCATTTGGTTAGTTTTATTAAAAACTGATACAACTCAATGCATTGCATTTGGTTAGTTTTATTAAAAACGGATGTAACTCAGTGCATTGCATTTGGTTAGTTTTATTAAAAACTGATACAACTCAGTGCATTGCATTTGGTTAGTTTTATTAAAAACTGATACAACTCAGTGCATTGCATTTGGTTAGTTTTATTAAAAACGGATGTAACTCAGTGCATTGCATTTGGTTAGTTTTATTAAAAACTGATACAACTCAATGCATTGCATTTGGTTAGTTTTATTAAAAACGGATGTAACTCAGTGCATTGCATTTGGTTAGTTTTATTAAAAACTGATACAACTCAATGCATTGCATTTGGTTAGTTTTATTAAAACTGATACAACTCAGTGCATTGCATTTGGTTAGTTTTATTAAAAACTGATACAACTCAATGCATTGCATTTGGTTAGTTTTATTAAAAACGGATGTAACTCAGTGCATTGCATTTGGTTAGTTTTATTAAAAACTGATACAACTCAGTGCATTGCATTTGGTTAGTTTTATTAAAAACTGATACAACTCAATGCATTGCATTTGGTTAGTTTTATTAAAAACGGATGTAACTCAGTGCATTGCATTTGGTTAGTTTTATTAAAAACTGATACAACTCAATGCATTGCATTTGGTTAGTTTTATTAAAACGGATGTAACTCAGTGCATTGCATTTGGTTAGTTTTATTAAAAACTGATACAACTCAATGCATTGCATTTGGTTAGTTTTATTAAAACGGATGTAACTCAGTGCATTGCATTTGGTTAGTTTTATTAAAAACGGATGTAACTCAGTGCATTGCATTTGGTTAGTTTTATTAAAAACTGATACAACTCAGTGCATTACATTTGGTTAGTTTTATTAAAAACTGATACAACTCAATGCATTGCATTTGGTTAGTTTTATTAAAAACGGATGTAACTCAGTGCATTGCATTTGGTTAGTTTTATTAAAAACGGATGTAACTCAGTGCATTGCATTTGGTTAGTTTTATTAAAAACTGATACAACTCAGTGCATTGCATTTGGTTAGTTTTATTAAAAACTGATACAACTCAATGCATTGCATTTGGTTAGTTTTATTAAAAACGGATGTAACTCAGTGCATTGCATTTGGTTAGTTTTATTAAAAACTGATACAACTCAGTGCATTGCATTTGGTTAGTTTTATTAAAAACGGATGTAACTCAGTGCATTGCATTTGGTTAGTTTTATTAAAAACTGATACAACTCAGTGCATTAGCATTTGGTTAGTTTTATTAAAAACTGATACAACTCAATGCATTGCATTTGGTTAGTTTTATTAAAAACGGATGTAACTCAGTGCATTGCATTTGGTTAGTTTTATTAAAAACGGATGTAACTCAGTGCATTGCATTTGGTTAGTTTTATTAAAAACTGATACAACTCAGTGCATTACATTTGGTTAGTTTTATTAAAAACTGATACAACTCAATGCATTGCATTTGGTTAGTTTTATTAAAAACGGATGTAACTCAGTGCATTGCATTTGGTTAGTTTTATTAAAAACTGATACAACTCAGTGCATTGCATTTGGTTAGTTTTATTAAAAACTGATACAACTCAGTGCATTGCATTTGGTTAGTTTTATTAAAAACGGATGTAACTCAGTGCATTGCATTTGGTTAGTTTTATTAAAAACTGATACAACTCAGTGCATTAGCATTTGGTTAGTTTTATTAAAAACTGATACAACTCAATGCATTGCATTTGGTTAGTTTTATTAAAAACTGATGTAACTCAGTGCATTGCATTTGGGTTAGTTTTATTAAAAACGGATGTCAACTCAGTGCATTGCATTTGGTTAGTTTTATTAAAAACTGATACAACTCAGTGCATTGCATTTGGTTAGTTTTATTAAAAACTGATGTAACTCAGTGCATTGCATTTGGTTAGTTTTATTAAAAACTGATACAACTCAGTGCATTGCATTTGGTTAGTTTTATTAAAAACTGATACAACTCAATGCATTGCATTTGGTTAGTTTTATTAAAAACGGATGTAACTCAGTGCATTGCATTTGGTTAGTTTTATTAAAAACTGATACAACTCAGTGCATTGCATTTGGTTAGTTTTATTAAAAACTGATACAACTCAGTGCATTGCATTTGGTTAGTTTTATTAAAAACTGATACAACTCAGTGCATTGCATTTGGTTAGTTTTATTAAAAACTGATACAACTCAATGCATTGCATTTGGTTAGTTTTATTAAAAACGGATGTAACTCAGTGCATTGCATTTGGTTAGTTTTATTAAAAACTGATACAACTCAGTGCATTACATTTGGTTAGTTTTATTAAAAACTGATACAACTCAATGCATTGCATTTGGTTAGTTTTATTAAAAACGGATGTAACTCAGTGCATTGCATTTGGTTAGTTTTATTAAAAACGGATGTAACTCAGTGCATTGCATTTGGTTAGTTTTATTAAAAACTGATACAACTCAGTGCATTACATTTGGTTAGTTTTATTAAAAACTGATACAACTCAATGCATTGCATTTGGTTAGTTTTATTAAAAACGGATGTAACTCAGTGCATTGCATTTGGTTAGTTTTATTAAAAACTGATACAACTCAGTGCATTACATTTGGTTAGTTTTATTAAAAACTGATACAACTCAATGCATTGCATTTGGTTAGTTTTATTAAAAACGGATGTAACTCAGTGCATTGCATTTGGTTAGTTTTATTAAAAACTGATACAACTCAGTGCATTGCATTTGGTTAGTTTTATTAAAAACGGATGTAACTCAGTGCATTGCATTTGGTTAGTTTTATTAAAAACTGATACAACTCAGTGCATTGCATTTGGTTAGTTTTATTAAAAACTGATACAACTCAATGCATTGCATTTGGTTAGTTTTATTAAAAACGGATGTAACTCAGTGCATTGCATTTGGTTAGTTTTATTAAAAACGGATGTAACTCAGTGCATTGCATTTGGTTAGTTTATTAAAAACTGATACAACTCAGTGCATTACATTTGGTTAGTTTTATTAAAAACTGATACAACTCAATGCATTGCATTTGGTTAGTTTTATTAAAAACGGATGTAACTCAGTGCATTGCATTTGGTTAGTTTTATTAAAAACTGATACAACTCAGTGCATTACATTTGGTTAGTTTTATTAAAAACTGATACAACTCAATGCATTGCATTTGGTTAGTTTTATTAAAAACGGATGTAACTCAGTGCATTGCATTTGGTTAGTTTTATTAAAAACTGATACAACTCAATGCATTGCATTTGGTTAGTTTTATTAAAAACGGATGTAACTCAGTGCATTGCATTTGGTTAGTTTTATTAAAAACTGATACAACTCAGTGCATTACATTTGGTTAGTTTTATTAAAAACTGATACAACTCAATGCATTGCATTTGGTTAGTTTTATTAAAAACGGATGTAACTCAGTGCATTGCATTTGGTTAGTTTTATTAAAAACGGATGTAACTCAGTGCATTGCATTTGGTTAGTTTTATTAAAAACTGATACAACTCAGTGCATTGCATTTGGTTAGTTTTATTAAAAACTGATACAACTCAATGCATTGCATTTGGTTAGTTTTATTAAAAACGGATGTAACTCAGTGCATTGCATTTGGTTAGTTTTATTAAAAACTGATACAACTCAGTGCATTACATTTGGTTAGTTTTATTAAAAACTGATACAACTCAATGCATTGCATTTGGTTAGTTTTATTAAAACGGATGTAACTCAGTGCATTGCATTTGGTTAGTTTTATTAAAAACTGATACAACTCAATGCATTGCATTTGGTTAGTTTTATTAAAAACGGATGTAACTCAGTGCATTGCATTTGGTTAGTTTTATTAAAAACTGATACAACTCAGTGCATTACATTTGGTTAGTTTTATTAAAAACTGATACAACTCAATGCATTGCATTTGGTTAGTTTTATTAAAAACGGATGTAACTCAGTGCATTGCATTTGGTTAGTTTTATTAAAAACTGATACAACTCAATGCATTGCATTTGGTTAGTTTTATTAAAAACGGATGTAACTCAGTGCATTGCATTTGGTTAGTTTTATTAAAAACTGATACAACTCAATGCATTGCATTTGGTTAGTTTTATTAAAAACGGATGTAACTCAGTGCATTGCATTTGGTTAGTTTTATTAAAAACTGATACAACTCAGTGCATTACATTTGGTTAGTTTTATTAAAACGGATGTAACTCAGTGCATTGCATTTGGTTAGTTTTATTAAAAACTGATACAACTCAGTGCATTACATTTGGTTAGTTTTATTAAAAACTGATACAACTCAATGCATTGCATTTGGTTAGTTTTATTAAAAACGGATGTAACTCAGTGCATTGCATTTGGTTAGTTTTATTAAAAACGGATGTAACTCAGTGCATTGCATTTGGTTAGTTTTATTAAAAACTGATACAACTCAATGCATTGCATTTGGTTAGTTTTATTAAAAACGGATGTAACTCAGTGCATTGCATTTGGTTAGTTTTATTAAAAACTGATACAACTCAGTGCATTACATTTGGTTAGTTTTATTAAAAACTGATACAACTCAATGCATTGCATTTGGTTAGTTTTATTAAAAACGGATGTAACTCAGTGCATTGCATTTGGTTAGTTTTATTAAAAACTGATACAACTCAATGCATTGCATTTGGTTAGTTTTATTAAAAACGGATGTAACTCAGTGCATTGCATTTGGTTAGTTTTATTAAAAACTGATACAACTCAATGCATTGCATTTGGTTAGTTTTATTAAAAACGGATGTAACTCAGTGCATTGCATTTGGTTAGTTTTATTAAAAACTGATACAACTCAGTGCATTACATTTGGTTAGTTTTATTAAAAACTGATACAACTCAATGCATTGCATTTGGTTAGTTTTATTAAAAACGGATGTAACTCAGTGCATTGCATTTGGTTAGTTTTATTAAAAACTGATACAACTCAATGCATTGCATTTGGTTAGTTTTATTAAAAACGGATGTAACTCAGTGCATTGCATTTGGTTAGTTTTATTAAAAACTGATACAACTCAGTGCATTACATTTGGTTAGTTTTATTAAAAACTGATACAACTCAATGCATTGCATTTGGTTAGTTTTATTAAAAACGGATGTAACTCAGTGCATTGCATTTGGTTAGTTTTATTAAAAACTGATACAACTCAGTGCATTGCATTTGGTTAGTTTTATTAAAAACGGATGTAACTCAGTGCATTGCATTTGGTTAGTTTTATTAAAAACTGATACAACTCAGTGCATTGCATTTGGTTAGTTTTATTAAAAACGGATGTAACTCAGTGCATTGCATTTGGTTAGTTTTATTAAAAACTGATACAACTCAATGCATTGCATTTGGTTAGTTTTATTAAAAACGGATGTAACTCAGTGCATTGCATTTGGTTAGTTTTATTAAAAACGGATGTAACTCAGTGCATTGCATTTGGTTAGTTTTATTAAAAACTGATACAACTCAATGCATTGCATTTGGTTAGTTTTATTAAAAACGGATGTAACTCAGTGCATTGCATTTGGTTAGTTTTATTAAAAACTGATACAACTCAGTGCATTACATTTGGTTAGTTTTATTAAAAACTGATACAACTCAATGCATTGCATTTGGTTAGTTTTATTAAAAACGGATGTAACTCAGTGCATTGCATTTGGTTAGTTTTATTAAAAACTGATACAACTCAGTGCATTGCATTTGGTTAGTTTTATTAAAAACGGATGTAACTCAGTGCATTGCATTTGGTTAGTTTTATTAAAACTGATACAACTCAGTGCATTACATTTGGTTAGTTTTATTAAAAACTGATACAACTCAATGCATTGCATTTGGTTAGTTTTATTAAAAACGGATGTAACTCAGTGCATTGCATTTGGTTAGTTTTATTAAAAACTGATACAACTCAATGCATTGCATTTGGTTAGTTTTATTAAAAACGGATGTAACTCAGTGCATTGCATTTGGTTAGTTTTATTAAAAACTGATACAACTCAGTGCATTACATTTGGTTAGTTTTATTAAAAACTGATACAACTCAATGCATTGCATTTGGTTAGTTTTATTAAAAACGGATGTAACTCAGTGCATTGCATTTGGTTAGTTTTATTAAAAACTGATACAACTCAATGCATTGCATTTGGTTAGTTTTATTAAAAACGGATGTAACTCAGTGCATTGCATTTGGTTAGTTTTATTAAAAACTGATACAACTCAATGCATTGCATTTGGTTAGTTTTATTAAAAACGGATGTAACTCAGTGCATTGCATTTGGTTAGTTTTATTAAAAACTGATACAACTCAATGCATTGCATTTGGTTAGTTTTATTAAAAACGGATGTAACTCAGTGCATTGCATTTGGTTAGTTTTATTAAAAACTGATACAACTCAGTGCATTACATTTGGTTAGTTTTATTAAAAACTGATACAACTCAATGCATTGCATTTGGTTAGTTTTATTAAAAACGGATGTAACTCAGTGCATTGCATTTGGTTAGTTTTATTAAAAACGGATGTAACTCAGTGCATTGCATTTGGTTAGTTTTATTAAAAACTGATACAACTCAGTGCATTACATTTGGTTAGTTTTATTAAAACTGATACAACTCAATGCATTGCATTTGGTTAGTTTTATTAAAAACGGATGTAACTCAGTGCATTGCATTTGGTTAGTTTTATTAAAAACTGATACAACTCAATGCATTGCATTTGGTTAGTTTTATTAAAAACGGATGTAACTCAGTGCATTGCATTTGGTTAGTTTTATTAAAAACTGATACAACTCAGTGCATTACATTTGGTTAGTTTTATTAAAAACTGATACAACTCAATGCATTGCATTTGGTTAGTTTTATTAAAAACGGATGTAACTCAGTGCATTGCATTTGGTTAGTTTTATTAAAAACTGATACAACTCAATGCATTGCATTTGGTTAGTTTTATTAAAAACGGATGTAACTCAGTGCATTGCATTTGGTTAGTTTTATTAAAAACTGATACAACTCAATGCATTGCATTTGGTTAGTTTTATTAAAAACGGATGTAACTCAGTGCATTGCATTTGGTTAGTTTTATTAAAAACTGATACAACTCAATGCATTGCATTTGGTTAGTTTTATTAAAAACGGATGTAACTCAGTGCATTGCATTTGGTTAGTTTTATTAAAAACTGATACAACTCAGTGCATTACATTTGGTTAGTTTTATTAAAAACTGATACAACTCAATGCATTGCATTTGGTTAGTTTTATTAAAAACGGATGTAACTCAGTGCATTGCATTTGGTTAGTTTTATTAAAAACTGATACAACTCAATGCATTGCATTTGGTTAGTTTTATTAAAAACGGATGTAACTCAGTGCATTGCATTTGGTTAGTTTTATTAAAAACTGATACAACTCAATGCATTGCATTTGGTTAGTTTTATTAAAAACGGATGTAACTCAGTGCATTGCATTTGGTTAGTTTTATTAAAAACTGATACAACTCAGTGCATTACATTTGGTTAGTTTTATTAAAAACTGATACAACTCAATGCATTGCATTTGGTTAGTTTTATTAAAAACGGATGTAACTCAGTGCATTGCATTTGGTTAGTTTTATTAAAAACTGATACAACTCAATGCATTGCATTTGGTTAGTTTATTAAAAACGGATGTAACTCAGTGCATTGCATTTGGTTAGTTTTATTAAAAACTGATACAACTCAGTGCATTACATTTGGTTAGTTTTATTAAAACTGATACAACTCAATGCATTGCATTTGGTTAGTTTTATTAAAAACGGATGTAACTCAGTGCATTGCATTTGGTTAGTTTTATTAAAAAACTGATACAACTCAATGCATTGCATTTGGTTAGTTTTATTAAAAACGGATGTAACTCAGTGCATTGCATTTGGTTAGTTTTATTAAAAACTGATACAACTCAGTGCATTGCATTTGGTTAGTTTTATTAAAAACGGATGTAACTCAGTGCATTGCATTTGGTTAGTTTTATTAAAAACTGATACAACTCAGTGCATTACATTTGGTTAGTTTTATTAAAAACTGATACAACTCAATGCATTGCATTTGGTTAGTTTTATTAAAAACGGATGTAACTCAGTGCATTGCATTTGGTTAGTTTTATTAAAAACTGATACAACTCAATGCATTGCATTTGGTTAGTTTTATTAAAAACGGATGTAACTCAGTGCATTGCATTTGGTTAGTTTTATTAAAAACTGATACAACTCAGTGCATTACATTTGGTTAGTTTTATTAAAAACTGATACAACTCAATGCATTGCATTTGGTTAGTTTTATTAAAAACGGATGTAACTCAGTGCATTGCATTTGGTTAGTTTTATTAAAAACGGATGTAACTCAGTGCATTGCATTTGGTTAGTTTTATTAAAAACTGATACAACTCAGTGCATTACATTTGGTTAGTTTTATTAAAAACTGATACAACTCAATGCATTGCATTTGGTTAGTTTTATTAAAAACGGATGTAACTCAGTGCATTGCATTTGGTTAGTTTTATTAAAAACTGATACAACTCAGTGCATTACATTTGGTTAGTTTTATTAAAAACTGATACAACTCAATGCATTGCATTTGGTTAGTTTTATTAAAAACGGATGTAACTCAGTGCATTGCATTTGGTTAGTTTTATTAAAAACTGATACAACTCAGTGCATTACATTTGGTTAGTTTTATTAAAAACTGATACAACTCAATGCATTGCATTTGGTTAGTTTTATTAAAAACGGATGTAACTCAGTGCATTGCATTTGGTTAGTTTTATTAAAAACTGATACAACTCAATGCATTGCATTTGGTTAGTTTTATTAAAAACGGATGTAACTCAGTGCATTGCATTTGGTTAGTTTTATTAAAAACTGATACAACTCAGTGCATTACATTTGGTTAGTTTTATTAAAAACTGATACAACTCAATGCATTGCATTTGGTTAGTTTTATTAAAAACTGATGTAACTCAGTGCATTGCATTTGGTTAGTTTTATTAAAAACTGATACAACTCAATGCATTGCATTTGGTTAGTTTTATTAAAAACGGATGTAACTCAGTGCATTGCATTTGGTTAGTTTTATTAAAAACTGATACAACTCAGTGCATTACATTTGGTTAGTTTTATTAAAAACGGATGTAACTCAGTGCATTGCATTTGGTTAGTTTTATTAAAAACTGATACAACTCAGTGCATTACATTTGGTTAGTTTTATTAAAAACTGATACAACTCAATGCATTGCATTTGGTTAGTTTTATTAAAAACGGATGTAACTCAGTGCATTGCATTTGGTTAGTTTTATTAAAAACTGATACAACTCAATGCATTGCATTTGGTTAGTTTTATTAAAAACGGATGTAACTCAGTGCATTGCATTTGGTTAGTTTTATTAAAAACTGATACAACTCAGTGCATTACATTTGGTTAGTTTTATTAAAAACTGATACAACTCAATGCATTGCATTTGGTTAGTTTTATTAAAAACGGATGTAACTCAGTGCATTGCATTTGGTTAGTTTTATTAAAAACTGATACAACTCAATGCATTGCATTTGGTTAGTTTTATTAAAAACTGATACAACTCAGTGCATTGCATTTGGTTAGTTTTATTAAAAACTGATACAACTCAATGCATTGCATTTGGTTAGTTTTATTAAAAACGGATGTAACTCAGTGCATTGCATTTGGTTAGTTTTATTAAAAACTGATACAACTCAGTGCATTACATTTGGTTAGTTTTATTAAAAACTGATACAACTCAATGCATTGCATTTGGTTAGTTTTATTAAAAACGGATGTAACTCAGTGCATTGCATTTGGTTAGTTTTATTAAAAACTGATACAACTCAATGCATTGCATTTGGTTAGTTTTATTAAAAACGGATGTAACTCAGTGCATTGCATTTGGTTAGTTTTATTAAAAACTGATACAACTCAGTGCATTACATTTGGTTAGTTTTATTAAAAACTGATACAACTCAATGCATTGCATTTGGTTAGTTTTATTAAAAACGGATGTAACTCAGTGCATTGCATTTGGTTAGTTTTATTAAAAACTGATACAACTCAGTGCATTACATTTGGTTAGTTTTATTAAAAACTGATACAACTCAATGCATTGCATTTGGTTAGTTTTATTAAAAACGGATGTAACTCAGTGCATTGCATTTGGTTAGTTTTATTAAAAACTGATACAACTCAGTGCATTACATTTGGTTAGTTTTATTAAAAACTGATACAACTCAATGCATTGCATTTGGTTAGTTTTATTAAAAACGGATGTAACTCAGTGCATTGCATTTGGTTAGTTTTATTAAAAACTGATACAACTCAGTGCATTGCATTTGGTTAGTTTTATTAAAAACTGATACAACTCAATGCATTGCATTTGGTTAGTTTTATTAAAAACTGATACAACTCAATGCATTGCATTTGGTTAGTTTTATTAAAAACTGATACAACTCAGTGCATTGCATTTGGTTAGTTTTATTAAAAACTGATACAACTCAATGCATTGCATTTGGTTAGTTTTATTAAAAACGGATGTAACTCAGTGCATTGCATTTGGTTAGTTTTATTAAAAACTGATACAACTCAGTGCATTGCAATTGGTTAGTTTTATTAAAAACTGATACAACTCAGTGCATTGCATTTGGTTAGTTTTATTAAAAACTGATACAACTCAGTGCATTGCATTTGGTTAGTTTTATTAAAAACTGATACAACTCAATGCATTGCATTTGGTTAGTTTTATTAAAAACAGATGTAACTCAGTGCATTGCATTTGGTTAGTTTTATTAAAAACGGATGTAACTCAGTGCATTGCATTTGGTTAGTTTTATTAAAAACTGATACAACTCAGTGCATTGCATTTGGTTAGTTTTATTAAAAACTGATACAACTCAATGCATTGCATTTGGCTAGTTTTATTAAAAACTGATACAACTCAGTGCATTGCATTTGGTTAGTTTTATTAAAAACTGATACAACTCAATGCATTGCATTTGGTTAGTTTTATTAAAAACTGATACAACTCAGTGCATTGCATTTGGTTAGCTTTATTAAAAACGGATGTAACTCAGTGCATTGCATTTGGTTAGTTTTATTAAAAACTGATACAACTCAGTGCATTGCATTTGGTTAGTTTTATTAAAAACTGATACAACTCAGTGCATTGCATTTGGTTAGTTTTATTAAAAACTGATACAACTCAATGCATTGCATTTGGTTAGTTTTATTAAAAACGGATGTAACTCAGTGCATTGCATTTGGTTAGTTTTATTAAAAACTGATACAACTCAATGCATTGCATTTGGTTAGTTTTATTAAAAACGGATGTAACTCAATGCATTGCATTTGGTTAGTTTTATTAAAAACTGATACAACTCAATGCATTGCATTTGGTTAGTTTTATTAAAAACGGATGTAACTCAATGCATTGCATTTGGTTAGTTTTATTAAAAACGGATGTAACTCAATGCATTGCATTTGGTTAGTTTTATTAAAAACTGATACAACTCAATGCATTGCATTTGGTTAGTTTTATTAAAAACGGATGTAACTCAATGCATTGCATTTGGTTAGTTTTATTAAAAACGGATGTAACTCAATGCATTGCATTTGGTTAGTTTTATTAAAAACTGATACAACTCAATGCATTACATTTGGTTAGTTTTATTAAAAACGGATGTAACTCAATGCATTGCATTTGGTTAGTTTTATTAAAAACGGATGTAACTCAATGCATTGCATTTGGTTAGTTTTATTAAAAACTGATACAACTCAATGCATTGCATTTGGTTAGTTTTATTAAAAACGGATGTAACTCAATGCATTGCATTTGGTTAGTTTTATTAAAAACTGATACAACTCAATGCATTGCATTTGGTTAGTTTTATTAAAAACGGATGTAACTCAGTGCATTGCATTTGGTTAGTTTTATTAAAAACTGATACAACTCAGTGCATTGCATTTGGTTAGTTTTATTAAAAACTGATACAACTCAATGCATTGCATTTGGTTAGTTTTATTAAAAACGGATGTAACTCAGTGCATTGCATTTGGTTAGTTTTATTAAAAACGGATGTAACTCAGTGCATTGCATTTGGTTAGTTTTATTAAAAACTGATACAACTCAGTGCATTGCATTTGGTTAGTTTTATTAAAAACTGATACAACTCAATGCATTGCATTTGGTTAGTTTTATTAAAAACTGATACAACTCAATGCATTGCATTTGGTTAGTTTTATTAAAAACTGATACAACTCAATGCATTGCATTTGGTTAGTTTTATTAAAAACTGATACAACTCAATGCATTGCATTTGATTAGTTTTATTAAAAACTGATACAACTCAATGCATTGCATTTGGTTAGTTTTATTAAAAACGGATGTAACTCAGTGCATTGCATTTGGTTAGTTTTATTAAAAACCGATGTAACTCAGTGCATTGCATTTGGTTAGTTTTATTAAAAACTGATACAACTCAGTGCATTGCATTTGGTTAGTTTTATTAAAAACTGATACAACTCAATGCATTGCATTTGGTTAGTTTTATTAAAAACTGATACAACTCAATGCATTGCATTTGGTTAGTTTTATTAAAAACGGATGTAACTCAGTGCATTGCATTTGGTTAGTTTTATTAAAAACGGATGTAACTCAGTGCATTGCATTTGGTTAGTTTTATTAAAAACTGATACAACTCAGTGCATTGCATTTGGTTAGTTTTATTAAAAACTGATACAACTCAATGCATTGCATTTGGTTAGTTTTATTAAAAACGGATGTAACTCAGTGCATTGCATTTGGTTAGTTTTATTAAAAACGGATGTAACTCAGTGCATTGCATTTGGTTAGTTTTATTAAAAACTGATACAACTCAGTGCATTGCATTTGGTTAGTTTTATTAAAAACTGATACAACTCAATGCATTGCATTTGGTTAGTTTTATTAAAAACGGATGTAACTCAGTGCATTGCGTTTGGTTAGTTTTATTAAAAACGGATGTAAGTCAGTGCATTGCATTTGGTTAGTTTTATTAAAAACTGATACAACTCAGTGCATTGCATTTGGTTAGTTTTATTAAAAACTGATACAACTCAATGCATTGCATTTGGTTAGTTTTATTAAAAACTGATACAACTCAGTGCATTGCATTTGGTTAGTTTTATTAAAAACGGATGTAACTCAGTGCATTGCATTTGGTTAGTTTTATTAAAAACTGATACAACTCAGTGCATTGCATTTGGTTAGTTTTATTAAAAACTGATACAACTCAGTGCATTGCATTTGGTTAGTTTTATTAAAAACGGATGTAACTCAGTGCATTGCATTTGGTTAGTTTTATTAAAAACTGATACAACTCAGTGCATTGCATTTGGTTAGTTTTATTAAAAACGGATGTAACTCAGTGCATTGCATTTGGTTAGTTTTATTAAAAACTGATACAACTCAGTGCATTGCATTTGGTTAGTTTTATTAAAAACGGATGTAACTCAGTGCATTGCATTTGGTTAGTTTTATTAAAAACTGATACAACTCAGTGCATTGCATTTGGTTCGTTTTATTAAAAACGGATGTAACTCAGTGCATTGCATTTGGTTAGTTTTATTAAAAACTGATACAGCTCAGTGCATTGCATTTGGTTAGTTTTATTAAAAACGGATGTAACTCAGTGCATTGCATTTGGTTAGTTTTATTAAAAACTGATACAACTCAATGCATTGCATTTGGTTAGTTTTATTAAAAACTGATACAACTCAGTGCATTGCATTTGGTTAGTTTTATTAAAAACGGATGTAACTCAGTGCATTGCATTTGGTTAGTTTTATTAAAAACTGATACAACTCAGTGCATTGCATTTGGTTAGTTTTATTAAAAACGGATGTAACTCAGTGCATTGCATTTGGTTAGTTTTATTAAAAACTGATACAACTCAGTGCATTGCATTTGGTTAGTTTTATTAAAAACGGATGTAACTCAGTGCATTGCATTTGGTTAGTTTTATTAAAAACTGATACAACTCAGTGCATTGCATTTGGTTAGTTTTATTAAAAACTGATACAACTCAATGCATTGCATTTGGTTAGTTTTATTAAAAACTGATACAACTCAGTGCATTGCATTTGGTTAGTTTTATTAAAAACGGATGTAACTCAGTGCATTGCATTTGGTTAGTTTTATTAAAAACTGATACAACTCAGTGCATTGCATTTGGTTAGTTTTATTAAAAACGGATGTAACTCAGTGCATTGCATTTGGTTAGTTTTATTAAAAACTGATACAACTCAGTGCATTGCATTTGGTTAGTTTTATTAAAAACTGATACAACTCAATGCATTGCATTTGGTTAGTTTTATTAAAAACTGATACAACTCAGTGCATTGCATTTGGTTAGTTTTATTAAAAACGGATGTAACTCAGTGCATTGCATTTGGTTAGTTTTATTAAAAACTGATACAACTCAGTGCATTGCATTTGGTTAGTTTTATTAAAAACGGATGTAACTCAATGCATTGCATTTGGTTAGTTTTATTAAAAACTGACACAACTCAATGCATTGCATTTGGTTAGTTTTATTAAAAACGGATGTAACTCAGTGCATTGCATTTGGTTAGTTTTATTAAAAACTGATACAACTCAGTGCATTGCATTTGGTTAGTTTTATTAAAAACGGATGTAACTCAGTGCATTGCATTTGGTTAGTTTTATTAAAAACTGATCCAACTCAGTGCATTGCATTTGGTTAGTTTTATTAAAAACTGATACAACTCAGTGCATTGCATTTGGTTAGTTTTATTAAAAACGGATGTAACTCAGTGCATTGCATTTGGTTAGTTTTATTATAAACGGATATAACTCAGTGCATTGCATTTGGTTAGTTTTATTATAAACGGATATAACTCAGTGCATTGCATTTGGTTAGTTTTATTATAAACGGATATAACTCAGTGCATTGCATTTGGTTAGTTTTATTAAAAACGGATGTAACTCAGTGCCTTGCACTTGGTTAGTTTTATTAAAAACGGATATAACTCAGTGCATTGCATTTGGTAAGTTTTATTAAAAACTGATACAACTCAGTGCATTGCAATTGGTTAGTTTTATTAAAAACTGATACAACTCAGTGCATTGCATTTGGTTAGTTTTATTAAAAACGGATATAACTCAGTGCATTGCATTTGGTTAGTTTTATTATAAACGGATATAACTCAGTGCATTGCATTTGGTAAGTTTTATTATAAACGGATATAACTCAGTGCATTGCATTTGGTTAGTTTTATTAAAAACGGATATAACACAGTGCATTGCATTTGGTTAGTTTTATTATAAACGGATATAACTCAGTGCATTGCATTTGGTTAGTTTTATTAAAAACGGATATAACTCAGTGCATTGCATTTGGTTAGTTTTATTAAAAACTGATATAACTCAGTGCATTGCATTTGGTTAGTTTTATTAAAAACGGATATAACTCAGTGCATTGCATTTGGTAAGTTTTATTATAAACGGATATAACTCAGTGCATTGCATTTGGTAAGTTTTATTAAAAACTGATACAACTCAATGCATTGCATTTGGTTAGTTTTATTAAAAACGGATATAACACAGTGCATTGCATTTGGTTAGTTTTATTATAAACGGATATAACTCAGTGCATTGCATTTGGTTAGTTTTATTATAAACGGATATAACTCAGTGCATTGCATTTGGTTAGTTTTATTAAAAACGGATATAACTCAGTGCATTGCATTTGGTTAGTTTTATTAAAAACTGATATAACTCAGTGCATTGCATTTGGTTAGTTTTATTAAAAACGGATATAACTCAGTGCATTGCATTTGGTTAGTTTTATTATAAACGGATATAACTCAGTGCATTGCATTTGGTAAGTTTTATTATAAACGGATATAACTCAGTGCATTGCATTTGGTAAGTTTTATTATAAACGGATATAACTCAGTGCATTGCATTTGGTTAGTTTTATTAAAAACGGATGTAACTCAGTGCCTTGCACTTGGTTAGTTTTATTAAAAACTGATACAACTCAGTGCATTGCATTTGGTTAGTTTTATTATAAACGGATATAACTCAGTGCATTGCATTTGGTTAGTTTTATTATAAACGGATATAACTCAGTGCATTGCATTTGGTTAGTTTTACTAAAAACGGATGTAACTCAGTGCATTGCATTTGGTTAGTTTTATTAAAACCGGATGTAACTCAGTGCATTGCATTTTGTTAGTTTTATTAAAAACGGATATAACTCAGTGCATTGCATTTGGTAAGTTTTATTAAAAACTGATACAACTCAGTGCATTGCAATTGGTTAGTTTTATTAAAAACTGATACAACTCAGTGCATTGCATTTGGTTAGTTTTATTAAAAACGGATGTAACTCAGTGCATTGCATTTGGTTAGTTTTATTAAAAACTGATACAACTCAGTGCATTGCAATTGGTTAGTTTTATTAAAAACTGATACAACTCAGTGCATTGCATTTGGTTAGTTTTATTAAAAACGGATATAACTCAGTGCATTGCATTTGGTTAGTTTTATTATAAACGGATATAACTCAGTGCATTGCATTTGGTAAGTTTTATTAAAAACTGATACAACTCAGTGCATTGCAATTGGTTAGTTTTATTAAAAACGGATGTAACTCAGTGCATTGCATTTGGTTAGTTTTGTTAAAAACTGATACAACTCAGTGCATTGCAATTGGTTAGTTTTATTAAAAACTGATACAACTCAGTGCATTGCATTTGGTTAGTTTTATTAAAAACGGATGTAACTCAGTGCATTGCATTTGGTTAGTTTTATTAAAAACTGATACAACTCAGTGCATTGCATTTGGTAAGTTTTATTAAAAACTGATACAACTCAGTGCATTGCAATTGGTTAGTTTTATTAAAAACGGATGTAACTCAGTGCATTGCATTTGGTTAGTTTTATTAAAAACTGATACAACTCAGTGCATTGCAATTGGTTAGTTTTATTAAAAACTGATACAACTCAGTGCATTGCATTTGGTTAAATTTATTAAAAACGGATGTAACTCAGTGCATTGCATTTGGTTAGTTTTATTAAAAACTGATACAACTCAGTGCATTGCATTTGGTTAGTTTTATTAAAAACGGATGTAACTCAGTGCATTGCATTTGGTTAGTTTTATTAAAAACTGATACAACTCAGTGCATTGCATTTGGTAAGTTTTATTAAAAACTGATACAACTCAGTGCATTGCAATTGGTTAGTTTTATTAAAAACGGATGTAACTCAGTGCATTGCATTTGGTTAGTTTTATTAAAAACTGATACAACTCAGTGCATTGCAATTGGTTAGTTTTATTAAAAACTGATACAACTCAGTGCATTGCATTTGGTTAGTTTTATTAAAAACGGATATAACTCAGTGCATTGCATTTGGTTAGTTTTATTATAAACGGATATAACTCAGTGCATTGCATTTGGTTAGTTTTATTAAAAACTGATACAACTCAGTGCATTGCATTTGGTTAGTTTTATTAAAAACGGATGTAACTCAGTGCATTGCATTTGGTTAGTTTTATTAAAAACTGATACAACTCAGTGCATTGCAATTGGTTAGTTTTATTAAAAACTGATACAACTCAGTGCATTGCATTTGGTTAGTTTTATTAAAAACGGATATAACTCAGTGCATTGCATTTGGTTAGTTTTATTATAAACGGATATAACTCAGTGCATTGCATTTGGTAAGTTTTATTAAAAACTGATACAACTCAGTGCATTGCATTTGGTAAGTTTTATTAAAAACGGATGTAACTCAGTGCATTGCATTTGGTTAGTTTTATTAAAAACTGATACAACTCAATGCATTGCATTTGGTTAGTTTTATTAAAAACGGATATAACACAGTGCATTGCATTTGGTTAGTTTTATTATAAACGGATATAACTCAGTGCATTGCATTTGGTTAGTTTTATTATAAACGGATATAACTCAGTGCATTGCATTTGGTTAGTTTTATTAAAAACGGATATAACTCAGTGCATTGCATTTGGTTAGTTTTATTAAAAACTGATATAACTCAGTGCATTGCATTTGGTTAGTTTTATTAAAAACGGATATAACTCAGTGCATTGCATTTGGTTAGTTTTATTATAAACGGATATAACTCAGTGCATTGCATTTGGTAAGTTTTATTATAAACGGATATAACTCAGTGCATTGCATTTGGTAAGTTTTATTATAAACGGATATAACTCAGTGCATTGCATTTGGTTAGTTTTATTAAAAACGGATGTAACTCAGTGCCTTGCACTTGGTTAGTTTTATTAAAAACGGATATAACTCAGTGCATTGCATTTGGTAAGTTTTATTAAAAACTGATACAACTCAGTGCATTGCAATTGGTTAGTTTTATTAAAAACTGATACAACTCAGTGCATTGCATTTGGTTAGTTTTATTAAAAACGGATGTAACTCAGTGCATTGCATTTGGTTAGTTTTATTAAAAACTGATACAACTCAGTGCATTGCAATTGGTTAGTTTTATTAAAAACTGATACAACTCAGTGCATTGCATTTGGTTAGTTTTATTAAAAACGGATATAACTCAGTGCATTGCATTTGGTTAGTTTTATTATAAACGGATATAACTCAGTGCATTGCATTTGGTAAGTTTTATTAAAAACTGATACAACTCAGTGCATTGCAATTGGTTAGTTTTATTAAAAACTGATACAACTCAGTGCATTGCATTTGGTTAGTTTTATTAAAAACGGATATAACTCAGTGCATTGCATTTGGTTAGTTTTATTATAAACGGATATAACTCAGTGCATTGCATTTGGTAAGTTTTATTATAAACGGATATAACTCAGTGCATTGCATTTGGTTAGTTTTATTAAAAACGGATATAACACAGTGCATTGCATTTGGTTAGTTTTATTGTAAACGGATATAACTCAGTGCATTGCATTTGGTTAGTTTTATTAAAAACGGATATAACACAGTGCATTGCATTTGGTTAGTTTTATTATAAACGGATATAACTCAGTGCATTGCATTTGGTTAGTTTTATTATAAACGGATATAACTCAGTGCATTGCATTTGGTTAGTTTTATTAAAAACGGATGTAACTCAGTGCATTGCATTTGGTTAGTTTTATTAAAAACTGATACAACTCAGTGCATTGCATTTGGTTAGTTTTATTAAAAACTGATACAACTCAGTGCATTGCATTTGGTTAGTTTTATTAAAAACGGATGCAACTCAGTGCATTGCATTTGGTTAGTTTTATTAAAAACGGATGTAACTCAGTGCATTGCATTTGGTTAGTTTTATTAAAAACTGATACAACTCAGTGCATTGCATTTGGTTAGTTTTATTAAAAACGGATGTAACTCAGTGCATTGCATTTGGTTAGTTTTATTAAAAACTGATACAACTCAGTGCATTGCATTTGGTTAGTTTTATTAAAAACGGATGTAACTCAGTGCATTGCATTTGGTTAGTTTTATTAAAAACTGATACAACTCAGTGCATTGCATTTGGTTAGTTTTATTAAAAACGGATGTAACTCAGTGCATTGCATTTGGTTAGTTTTATTAAAAACTGATACAGCTCAGTGCATTGCATTTGGTTAGTTTTATTAAAAACGGATGTAACTCAGTGCATTGCGTTTGGTTAGTTTTATTAAAAACTGATACAACTCAATGCATTGCATTTGGTTAGTTTTATTAAAAACTGATACAACTCAGTGCATTGCATTTGGTTAGTTTTATTAAAAACGGATGTAACTCAGTGCATTGCATTTGGTTAGTTTTATTAAAAACTGATACAACTCAGTGCATTGCATTTGGTTAGTTTTATTAAAAACGGATGTAACTCAGTGCATTGCATTTGGTTAGTTTTATTAAAAACTGATACAACTCAGTGCATTGCATTTGGTTAGTTTTATTAAAAACGGATGTAACTCAGTGCATTGCATTTGGTTAGTTTTATTAAAAACTGATACAACTCAGTGCATTGCATTTGGTTAGTTTTATTAAAAACTGATACAACTCAATGCATTGCATTTGGTTAGTTTTATTAAAAACTGATACAACTCAGTGCATTGCATTTGGTTAGTTTTATTAAAAACGGATGTAACTCAGTGCATTGCATTTGGTTAGTTTTATTAAAAACTGATACAACTCAGTGCATTGCATTTGGTTAGTTTTATTAAAAACGGATGTAACTCAGTGCATTGCATTTGGTTAGTTTTATTAAAAACTGATACAACTCAGTGCATTGCATTTGGTTAGTTTTATTAAAAACTGATACAACTCAATGCATTGCATTTGGTTAGTTTTATTAAAAACTGATACAACTCAGTGCATTGCATTTGGTTAGTTTTATTAAAAACGGATGTAACTCAGTGCATTGCATTTGGTTAGTTTTATTAAAAACTGATACAACTCAGTGCATTGCATTTGGTTAGTTTTATTAAAAACGGATGTAACTCAATGCATTGCATTTGGTTAGTTTTATTAAAAACTGATACAACTCAATGCATTGCATTTGGTTAGTTTTATTAAAAACGGATGTAACTCAGTGCATTGCATTTGGTTAGTTTTATTAAAAACTGATACAACTCAGTGCATTGCATTTGGTTAGTTTTATTAAAAACGGATGTAACTCAGTGCATTGCATTTGGTTAGTTTTATTAAAAACTGATCCAACTCAGTGCATTGCATTTGGTTAGTTTTATTAAAAACTGATACAACTCAGTGCATTGCATTTGGTTAGTTTTATTAAAAACGGATGTAACTCAGTGCATTGCATTTGGTTAGTTTTATTATAAACGGATATAACTCAGTGCATTGCATTTGGTTAGT
Organism: Ceratitis rosa; assembly: GCA_037013455.1. Lineage (NCBI taxonomy): Eukaryota > Metazoa > Arthropoda > Insecta > Diptera > Tephritidae > Ceratitis > Ceratitis rosa. The sequence continues at coordinate 295,178 of JAWMAG010000166.1, read as the reverse complement.
TTTATTATAAACGGATATAACTCAGTGCATTGCATTTGGTTAGTTTTATTATAAACGGATATAACTCAGTGCATTGCATTTGGTTAGTTTTATTAAAAACGGATGTAACTCAGTGCCTTGCACTTGGTTAGTTTTATTAAAAACGGATGTAACTCAGTGCATTGCATTTGGTTAGTTTTATTAAAAACTGATACAACTCAGTGCATTGCATTTGGTTAGTTTTATTAAAAACGGATGTAACTCAGTGCATTGCGTTTGGTTAGTTTTATTAAAAACTGATACAACTCAGTGCATTGCAATTGGTTAGTTTTATTAAAAACTGATACAACTCAGTGCATTGCATTTGGTTAGTTTTATTAAAAACGGATATAACTCAGTGCATTGCATTTGGTTAGTTTTATTATAAACGGATATAACTCAGTGCATTGCATTTGGTAAGTTTTATTAAAAACTGATACAACTCAGTGCATTGCAATTGGTTAGTTTTATTAAAAACTGATACAACTCAGTGCATTGCATTTGGTTAGTTTTATTAAAAACGGATATAACTCAGTGCATTGCATTTGGTTAGTTTTATTATAAACGGATATAACTCAGTGCATTGCATTTGGTAAGTTTTATTATAAACGGATATAACTCAGTGCATTGCATTTGGTTAGTTTTATTAAAAACGGATATAACACAGTGCATTGCATTTGGTTAGTTTTATTGTAAACGGATATAACTCAGTGCATTGCATTTGGTTAGTTTTATTAAAAACGGATATAACACAGTGCATTGCATTTGGTTAGTTTTATTATAAACGGATATAACTCAGTGCATTGCATTTGGTTAGTTTTATTATAAACGGATATAACTCAGTGCATTGCATTTGGTTAGTTTTATTATAAACGGATATAACTCAGTGCATTGCATTTGGTTAGTTTTATTATAAACGGATATAACTCAGTGCATTGCATTTGGTTAGTTTTATTATAAACGGATATAACTCAGTGCATTGCATTTGGTTAGTTTTATTAAAAACGGATATAACACAGTGCATTGCATTTGGTTAGTTTTATTGTAAACGGATATAACTCAGTGCATTGCATTTGGTTAGTTTTATTAAAAACGGATATAACACAGTGCATTGCATTTGGTTAGTTTTATTATAAACGGATATAACTCAGTGCATTGCATTTGGTTAGTTTTATTATAAACGGATATAACTCAGTGCATTGCATTTGGTTAGTTTTATTATAAACGGATATAACTCAGTGCATTGCATTTGGTTAGTTTTATTAAAAACGGATATAACACAGTGCATTGCATTTGGTTAGTTTTATTGTAAACGGATATAACTCAGTGCATTGCATTTGGTTAGTTTTATTAAAAACGGATATAACACAGTGCATTGCATTTGGTTAGTTTTATTATAAACGGATATAACTCAGTGCATTGCATTTGGTTAGTTTTATTATAAACGGATATAACTCAGTGCATTGCATTTGGTTAGTTTTATTATAAACGGATATAACTCAGTGCATTGCATTTGGTTAGTTTTATTATAAACGGATATAACTCAGTGCATTGCATTTGGTTAGTTTTATTAAAAACGGATATAACACAGTGCATTGCATTTGGTTAGTTTTATTGTAAACGGATATAACTCAGTGCATTGCATTTGGTTAGTTTTATTAAAAACGGATATAACACAGTGCATTGCATTTGGTTAGTTTTATTATAAACGGATATAACTCAGTGCATTGCATTTGGTTAGTTTTATTATAAACGGATATAACTCAGTGCATTGCATTTGGTTAGTTTTATTATAAACGGATATAACTCAGTGCATTGCATTTGGTTAGTTTTATTATAAACGGATATAACTCAGTGCATTGCATTTGGTTAGTTTTATTAAAAACGGATATAACACAGTGCATTGCATTTGGTTAGTTTTATTGTAAACGGATATAACTCAGTGCATTGCATTTGGTTAGTTTTATTATAAACGGATATAACTCAGTGCATTGCATTTGGTTAGTTTTATTAAAAACGGATATAACACAGTGCATTGCATTTGGTTAGTTTTATTGTAAACGGATATAACTCAGTGCATTGCATTTGGTTAGTTTTATTATAAACGGATATAACTCAGTGCATTGCATTTGGTTAGTTTTATTAAAAACGGATATAACACAGTGCATTGCATTTGGTTAGTTTTATTGTAAACGGATATAACTCAGTGCATTGCATTTGGTTAGTTTTATTATAAACGGATATAACTCAGTGCATTGCATTTGGTTAGTTTTATTATAAACGGATATAACTCAGTGCATTGCATTTGGTTAGTTTTATTAAAAACGGATATAACACAGTGCATTGCATTTGGTTAGTTTTATTGTAAACGGATATAACTCAGTGCATTGCATTTGGTTAGTTTTATTATAAACGGATATAACTCAGTGCATTGCATTTGGTTAGTTTTATTAAAAACGGATATAACACAGTGCATTGCATTTGGTTAGTTTTATTGTAAACGGATATAACTCAGTGCATTGCATTTGGTTAGTTTTATTATAAACGGATATAACTCAGTGCATTGCATTTGGTTAGTTTTATTATAAACGGATATAACTCAGTGCATTGCATTTGGTTAGTTTTATTAAAAACGGATATAACACAGTGCATTGCATTTGGTTAGTTTTATTGTAAACGGATATAACTCAGTGCATTGCATTTGGTTAGTTTTATTATAAACGGATATAACACAGTGCATTGCATTTGGTTAGTTTTATTGTAAACGGATATAACTCAGTGCATTGCATTTGGTTAGTTTTATTAAAAACGGATATAACACAGTGCATTGCATTTGGTTAGTTTTATTGTAAACGGATATAACTCAGTGCATTGCATTTGGTTAGTTTTATTATAAACGGATATAACTCAGTGCATTGCATTTGGTTAGTTTTATTATAAACGGATATAACTCAGTGCATTGCATTTGGTTAGTTTTATTAAAAACGGATATAACACAGTGCATTGCATTTGGTTAGTTTTATTGTAAACGGATATAACTCAGTGCATTGCATTTGGTTAGTTTTATTATAAACGGATATAACACAGTGCATTGCATTTGGTTAGTTTTATTGTAAACGGATATAACTCAGTGCATTGCATTTGGTTAGTTTTATTAAAAACGGATATAACACAGTGCATTGCATTTGGTTAGTTTTATTGTAAACGGATATAACTCAGTGCATTGCATTTGGTTAGTTTTATTATAAACGGATATAACTCAGTGCATTGCATATTTTTAGTTTTATTAAAAACGGATATAACACAGTGCATTGCATTTGGTTAGTTTTATTGTAAACGGATATAACTCAGTGCATTGCATTTGGTTAGTTTTATTATAAACGGATATAACTCAGTGCATTGCATTTGGTTAGTTTTATTATAAACGGATATAACTCAGTGCATTGCATTTGGTTAGTTTTATTAAAAACGGATATAACACAGTGCATTGCATTTGGTTAGTTTTATTGTAAACGGATATAACTCAGTGCATTGCATTTGGTTAGTTTTATTATAAACGGATATAACTCAGTGCATTGCATTTGGTTAGTTTTATTAAAAACGGATATAACACAGTGCATTGCATTTGGTTAGTTTTATTGTAAACGGATATAACTCAGTGCATTGCATTTGGTTAGTTTTATTATAAACGGATATAACTCAGTGCATTGCATTTGGTTAGTTTTATTAAAAACGGATATAACACAGTGCATTGCATTTGGTTAGTTTTATTGTAAACGGATATAACTCAGTGCATTGCATTTGGTTAGTTTTATTATAAACGGATATAACTCAGTGCATTGCATTTGGTTAGTTTTATTAAAAACGGATATAACACAGTGCATTGCATTTGGTTAGTTTTATTATAAACGGATATAACTCAGTGCATTGCATTTGGTTAGTTTTATTATAAACGGATATAACTCAGTGCATTGCATTTGGTTAGTTTTATTATAAACGGATATAACTCAGTGCATTGCATTTGGTTAGTTTTATTAAAAACGGATATAACACAGTGCATTGCATTTGGTTAGTTTTATTGTAAACGGATATAACTCAGTGCATTGCATTTGGTTAGTTTTATTAAAAACGGATATAACACAGTGCATTGCATTTGGTTAGTTTTATTATAAACGGATATAACTCAGTGCATTGCATTTGGTTAGTTTTATTATAAACGGATATAACTCAGTGCATTGCATTTGGTTAGTTTTATTATAAACGGATATAACTCAGTGCATTGCATTTGGTTAGTTTTATTATAAACGGATATAACTCAGTGCATTGCATTTGGTTAGTTTTATTAAAAACGGATATAACACAGTGCATTGCATTTGGTTAGTTTTATTGTAAACGGATATAACTCAGTGCATTGCATTTGGTTAGTTTTATTAAAAACGGATATAACACAGTGCATTGCATTTGGTTAGTTTTATTATAAACGGATATAACTCAGTGCATTGCATTTGGTTAGTTTTATTATAAACGGATATAACTCAGTGCATTGCATTTGGTTAGTTTTATTATAAACGGATATAACTCAGTGCATTGCATTTGGTTAGTTTTATTATAAACGGATATAACTCAGTGCATTGCATTTGGTTAGTTTTATTAAAAACGGATATAACACAGTGCATTGCATTTGGTTAGTTTTATTGTAAACGGATATAACTCAGTGCATTGCATTTGGTTAGTTTTATTAAAAACGGATATAACACAGTGCATTGCATTTGGTTAGTTTTATTATAAACGGATATAACTCAGTGCATTGCATTTGGTTAGTTTTATTATAAACGGATATAACTCAGTGCATTGCATTTGGTTAGTTTTATTATAAACGGATATAACTCAGTGCATTGCATTTGGTTAGTTTTATTATAAACGGATATAACTCAGTGCATTGCATTTGGTTAGTTTTATTATAAACGGATATAACTCAGTGCATTGCATTTGGTTAGTTTTATTAAAAACTGATACAACTCAGTGCATTGCATTTGGTTAGTTTTATTAAAAACGGATGTAACTCAGTGCATTGCAATTGGTTAGTTTTATTAAAAACTGATACAACTCAGTGCATTGCATTTGGTTAGTTTTATTATAAACGGATATAACTCAGTGCATTGCATTTGGTTAGTTTTATTATAAACGGATATAACTCAGTGCATTGCATTTGGTTAGTTTTATTAAAAACTGATACAACTCAGTGCATTGCATTTGGTTAGTTTTATTATAAACGGATATAACTCAGTGCATTGCATTTGGTTAGTTTTATTATAAACGGATATAACTCAGTGCATTGCATTTGGTTAGTTTTATTATAAACGGATATAACTCAGTGCATTGCATTTGGTTAGTTTTATTATAAACGGATATAACTCAGTGCATTGCATTTGGTTAGTTTTATTATAAACGGATATAACTCAGTGCATTGCATTTGGTTAGTTTTATTAAAAACTGATACAACTCAGTGCATTGCATTTGGTTAGTTTTATTAAAAACGGATGTAACTCAGTGCATTGCAATTGGTTAGTTTTATTAAAAACTGATACAACTCAGTGCATTGCATTTGGTTAGTTTTATTAAAAACGGATATAACTCAGTGCATTGCATTTGGTTAGTTTTATTATAAACGGATATAACTCAGTGCATTGCATTTGGTTAGTTTTATTAAAAACTGATACAACTCAGTGCATTGCATTTGGTTAGTTTTATTAAAAACGGATGTAACTCAGTGCATTGCAATTGGTTAGTTTTATTAAAAACGGATATAACTCAGTGCATTGCATTTGGTTAGTTTTATTATAAACGGATATAACTCAGTGCATTGCATTTGGTTAGTTTTATTATAAACGGATATAACTCAGTGCATTGCATTTGGTTAGTTTTATTAAAAACTGATACAACTCAGTGCATTGCATTTGGTTAGTTTTATTAAAAACGGATGTAACTCAGTGCATTGCAATTGGTTAGTTTTATTAAAAACGGATATAACTCAGTGCATTGCATTTGGTTAGTTTTATTATAAACGGATATAACTCAGTGCATTGCATTTGGTTAGTTTTATTAAAAACTGATACAACTCAGTGCATTGCATTTGGTTAGTTTTATTAAAAACGGATGTAACTCAGTGCATTGCAATTGGTTAGTTTTATTAAAAACGGATATAACTCAGTGCATTGCATTTGGTTAGTTTTATTATAAACGGATATAACTCAGTGCATTGCATTTGGTTAGTTTTATTAAAAACTGATACAACTCAGTGCATTTAATTTTGTTAGTTTTATTAAAAACGGATGTAACTCAGTGCATTGCAATTGGTTAGTTTTATTAAAAACTGATACAACTCAGTGCATTGCATTTGGTTAGTTTTATTAAAAACGGATGTAACTCAGTGCATTGCAATTGGTTAGTTTTATTAAAAACGGATATAACTCAGTGCATTGCATTTGGTTAGTTTTATTATAAACGGATATAACTCAGTGCATTGCATTTGGTTAGTTTTATTAAAAACTGATACAACTCAGTGCATTGCATTTGGTTAGTTTTATTAAAAACGGATGTAACTCAGTGCATTGCAATTGGTTAGTTTTATTAAAAACTGATACAACTCAGTGCATTGCATTTGGTTAGTTTTATTAAAAACGGATGTAACTCAGTGCATTGCAATTGGTTAGTTTTATTAAAAACGGATATAACTCAGTGCATTGCATTTGGTTAGTTTTATTATAAACGGATATAACTCAGTGCATTGCATTTGGTTAGTTTTATTAAAAACTGATACAACTCAGTGCATTGCATTTGGTTAGTTTTATTAAAAACGGATGTAACTCAGTGCATTGCATTTGGTTAGTTTTATTAAAAACTGATACAACTCAGTGCATTGCATTTGGTTAGTTTTATTAAAAACGGATGTAACTCAGTGCATTGCAATTGGTTAGTTTTATTAAAAACTGATACAACTCAGTGCATTGCATTTGGTTAGTTTTATTAAAAACGGATGTAACTCAGTGCATTGCAATTGGTTAGTTTTATTAAAAACTGATATAACTCAGTGCATTGCATTTGGTTAGTTTTATTATAAACGGATATAACTCAGTGCATTGCATTTGGTTAGTTTTATTAAAAACTGATACAACTCAGTGCATTGCATTTGGTTAGTTTTATTATAAACGGATATAACTCAGTGCATTGCATTTGGTTAGTTTTATTAAAAACTGATACAACTCAGTGCATTGCATTTGGTTAGTTTTATTAAAAACGGATGTAACTCAGTGCATTGCAATTGGTTAGTTTTATTAAAAACGGATATAACTCAGTGCATTGCATTTGGTTAGTTTTATTATAAACGGATATAACTCAGTGCATTGCATTTGGTTAGTTTTATTAAAAACTGATACAACTCAGTGCATTGCATTTGGTTAGTTTTATTAAAAACGGATGTAACTCAGTGCATTGCAATTGGTTAGTTTTATTAAAAACGGATATAACTCAGTGCATTGCATTTGGTTAGTTTTATTATAAACGGATATAACTCAGTGCATTGCATTTGGTTAGTTTTATTAAAAACTGATACAACTCAGTGCATTGCATTTGGTTAGTTTTATTAAAAACGGATGTAACTCAGTGCATTGCAATTGGTTAGTTTTATTAAAAACGGATATAACTCAGTGCATTGCATTTGGTTAGTTTTATTATAAACGGATATAACTCAGTGCATTGCATTTGGTTAGTTTTATTAAAAACTGATACAACTCAGTGCATTGCATTTGGTTAGTTTTATTAAAAACGGATGTAACTCAGTGCATTGCAATTGGTTAGTTTTATTAAAAACGGATATAACTCAGTGCATTGCATTTGGTTAGTTTTATTATAAACGGATATAACTCAGTGCATTGCATTTGGTTAGTTTTATTATAAACGGATATAACTCAGTGCATTGCATTTGGTTAGTTTTATTATAAACGGATATAACTCAGTGCATTGCATTTGGTTAGTTTTATTAAAAACTGATACAACTCAGTGCATTGCATTTGGTTAGTTTTATTAAAAACGGATGTAACTCAGTGCATTGCAATTGGTTAGTTTTATTAAAAACTGATACAACTCAGTGCATTGCATTTGGTTAGTTTTATTATAAACGGATATAACTCAGTGCATTGCATTTGGTTAGTTTTATTATAAACGGATATAACTCAGTGCATTGCATTTGGTTAGTTTTATTAAAAACTGATACAACTCAGTGCATTGCATTTGGTTAGTTTTATTAAAAACTGATACAACTCAGTGCATTGCATTTGGTTAGTTTTATTAAAAACGGATGTAACTCAGTGCATTGCAATTGGTTAGTTTTATTAAAAACTGATACAACTCAGTGCATTGCATTTGGTTAGTTTTATTAAAAACGGATATAACTCAGTGCATTGCATTTGGTTAGTTTTATTATAAACGGATATAACTCAGTGCATTGCATTTGGTTAGTTTTATTAAAAACGGATATAACTCAGTGCATTGCATTTGGTTAGCTTTATTATAAACGGATATAACTCAGTGCATTGCATTTGGTTAGATTTATTATAAACGGATATAACTCAGTGCATTGCATTTGGTTAGTTTTATTAAAAACTGATACAACTCAGTGCATTGCATTTGGTTAGTTTTATTATAAACGGATATAACTCAGTGCATTGCATTTGGTTAGTTTTATTATAAACGGATATAACTCAGTGCATTGCATTTGGTTAGTTTTATTATAAACGGATATAACTCAGTGCATTGCATTTGGTTAGTTTTATTTTAAACGGATATAACTCAGTGCATTGCATTTGGTTAGTTTTATTATAAACGGATATAATTCAGTGCTTTGCATTTGGTTAGTTTTATTATAAACTTATGTAACTCAGTGCATTGCATTTGGTTAGTTTTATTAAAAACGGATGTAACTCAGTGCATTGCATTTGGTTAGTTTTATTAAAAACTGATACAACTCATTGCATTGCATCTGGTTAGTTTTATTATAAACGGATATAACTCAGTGCATTGCATTTGGTTAGATTTATTATAAACGGATATAACTCAGTGCATTGCATTTGGTTAGTTTTATTAAAAACTGATACAACTCAGTGCATTGCATTTGGTTAGTTTTATTATAAACGGATATAACTCAGTGCATTGCATTTGGTTAGTTTTATTTTAAACGGATATAACTCAGTGCATTGCATTTGGTTAGTTTTATTATAAACGGATATAACTCAGTGCAGTGCATTTGGTTAGTTTTATTTTAAACGGATATAACTCAGTGCATTGCATTTGGTTAGTTTTATTATAAACGGATATAACTCAGTGCTTTGCATTTGGTTAGTTTTATTATAAACTTATGTAACTCAGTGCATTGCATTTGGTTATTTTTATTATAAACGGATATAACTCAGTGCATTGCATTTGGTTAGTTTTATTTTAAACGGATATAACTCAGTGCATTGCATTTGGTTAGTTTTATTATAAACGGATATAACTCAGTGCTTTGCATTTGGTTAGTTTTATTATAAACTTATGTAACTCAGTGCATTGCATTTGGTTAGTTTTATTATAAACTGATACAACTCAGTGCATTGCATTTGGTTAGTTTTATTATAAACGGATATAACTCAGTGCATTGCATTTGGTTAGTTTTATTTTAAACGGATATAACTCAGTGCATTGCATTTGGTTAGTTTTATTATAAACGGATATAACTCAGTGCTTTGCATTTGGTTAGTTTTATTATAAACTTATGTAACTCGGTGCATTGCATTTGGTTAGTTTTATTATAAACGGATATAACTCAGTGCATTGCATTTGGTTAGTTTTATTAAAAACGGATATAACTCAGTGCATTGCATTTGGTTAGTTTTATTATAAACGGATATAACTCAGTGCATTGCATTTGGTTAGATTTATTATAAACGGATATAACTCAGTGCATTGCATTTGGTTAGTTTTATTAAAAACTGATACAACTCAGTGCATTGCATATGGTTAGTTTTATTATAAACGGATATAACTCAGTGCATTGCATTTCGTTAGTTTTATTATAAACGGATATAACTCAGTGCATTGCATTTGGTTAGTTTTATTAAAAACTGATACAACTCAGTGCATTGCATTTGGTTAGTTTTATTAAAAACTGATATAACTCAGTGCATTGTATTTGGTTAGTTTTGTTAAAAACTGATATAACTCAGTGTATTGTATTTGGTTAGTTTTGTTAAAAACTGATACAACTCAGTGCATTGCATTTGGTTAGTTTTATTAAAAACTGATATAACTCAGTGCATTGCATTTGGTTAGTTTTATTAAAAACGGATGTAACTCAGTGCATTGCATTTGGTTAGTTTTATTAAAAACGGATGTAACTCAGTGCATTGCATTTGGTTAGTTTTATTAAAAACGGATATAACTCAGTGCATTGCATTTGGTGAGTTTTATTAAAAACTGATACAACTCAGTGCATTGCATCTGGTTAGTTTTATTCAAAACTGATACAACTCAGCGCATTGCATTTGGTTAGTTTTATTAAAAACTGATACAACTCAGTGCATTGCATTTGGTTAGTTTTATTAAAAACGGATGAAACTCAGTGCATTGCATTTCGTTAGTTTTATTAAAAACTGATACAACTCAGTGTATTGCATTTGGTTAGTTTTATTAAAAACGGATGTAACTCAGTGCATTGCATTTGGTTAGTTTTATTATAAACGGATGTAACTCAGTGCATTGCATTTGGTAAGTTTTATTAAAAACTGATACAACTCAGTGCATTGCAATTGGTTAGTTTTATTAAAAACTGATACAACTCAGTGCATTGCAGTTGGTTAGTTTTATTAAAAACGGATATAACTCAGTGCATTGCATTTGGTTAGTTTTATTATAAACGGATATAACTCAGTGCATTGCATTTGGTAAGTTTTATTATAAACGGATATAACTCAGTGCATTGCATTTAGTTAGTTTTATTAAAAACGGATATAACACAGTGCATTGCATTTGGTTAGTTTTATTGTAAACGGATATAACTCAGTGCATTGCATTTGGTTAGTTTTATTAAAAACGGATATAACACAGTGCATTGCATTTGGTTAGTTTTATTATAAACGGATATAACTCAGTGCATTGCATTTGGTTAGTTTTATTATAAACGGATATAACTCAGTGCATTGCATTTGGTTAGTTTTATTAAAAACTGATACAACTCAGTGCATTGCATTTGGTTAGTTTTATTATAAACTGATACAACTCAGTGCATTGCATCTGGTTAGTTTTATTCAAAACTGATACAACTCAGCGCATTGCATTTGGTTAGTTTTATTAAAAACTGATACAACTCAGTGCATTGCATTTGGTTAGTTTTATTATAAACGGATATAACTCAGTGCATTGCATTTGGTTAGTTTTATTATAAACGGATATAACTCAGTGCAATGCATTTGGTTAGTTTTGTTAAAAACTGATATAACTCAGTGTATTGTATTTGGTTAGTTTTGTTAAAAACTGATACAACTCAGTGCATTGCAATTGGTTAGTTTTATTAAAAACTGATACAACTCAGTGCATTGCAGTTGGTTAGTTTTATTAAAAACGGATATAACTCAGTGCATTGCATTTGGTTAGTTTTATTATAAACGGATATAACTCAGTGCATTGCATTTGGTAAGTTTTATTATAAACGGATATAACTCAGTGCATTGCATTTAGTTAGTTTTATTAAAAACGGATATAACACAGTGCATTGCATTTGGTTAGTTTTATTGTAAACGGATATAACTCAGTGCATTGCATTTGGTTAGTTTTATTAAAAACGGATATAACACAGTGCATTGCATTTGGTTAGTTTTATTATAAACGGATATAACTCAGTGCATTGCATTTGGTTAGTTTTATTATAAACGGATATAACTCAGTGCATTGCATTTGGTTAGTTTTATTAAAAACTGATACAACTCAGTGCATTGCATTTGGTTAGTTTTATTATAAACTGATACAACTCAGTGCATTGCATCTGGTTAGTTTTATTCAAAACTGATACAACTCAGCGCATTGCATTTGGTTAGTTTTATTAAAAACTGATACAACTCAGTGCATTGCATTTGGTTAGTTTTATTATAAACGGATATAACTCAGTGCATTGCATTTGGTTAGTTTTATTATAAACGGATATAACACAGTGCATTGCATTTGGTTAGTTTTATTAAAAACTGATACAACTCAGGGCATTGCATTTGGTTAGTTTTATTAAAAACGGATGTAACTCAGTGCATTGCATTTGGTTAGTTTTATTAAAAACTGATACAACTCAGTGCATTGCATTTGGTTAGTTTTATTAAAAACGGATATAACTCAGTGCATTGCATTTGGTTAGTTTTATTATAAACGGATATAACTCAGTGCATTGCATTTGGTTAGTTTTATTAAAAACGGATATAACTCAGTGCATTGCATTTGGTTAGTTTTATTATAGACGGATATAACTCAGTGCATTGCATTTGGCTAGATTTATTATAAACGGATATAACTCAGTGCATTGCATTTGGTTAGTTTTATTATAAACGGATATAACTCAGTGCATTGCATTTGGTTAGTTTTATTTTAAACGGATATAACTCAGTGCATTGCATTTGGTTAGTTTTATTATAAACGGATATAACTCAGTGCTTTGCATTTGGTTAGTTTTATTATCAACGGATATAACTCAGTGCATTGCATTTGGTTAGTTTTATTATAAACGGATATAACTCAGTGCAATGCATTTGGTTAGTTTTATTATAAACGGATGTAACTCAGTGCATTGCATTTGGTTAGTTTTATTAAAAACGGATATAACTCAGTGCATTGCATTTGGTTAGTTTTATTAAAAACTGATACAACTCAGTGCATTGCATTTGGTTAGTTTTATTAAAAACGGATGTAATTCAGTGCATTGCATTTGGATAGTTTTATTAAAAACGGATGTAACTCAGTGCATTGCACATGGTTAGTTTTATTAAAAACTGATACAACTCAGTACATTGCATTTGGTTAGTTTTATTAAAAACTGATACAACTCAGTGCATTGCATTTTGTTAGTTTAATTAAAAACGGATATAACTCAGTGCATTGCATTTGGTTAGTTTTATTAAAAACTGATACAACTCAGTGCATTGCATTTGGTTAGTTTTATTAAAAACGGATATAACTCAGTGCATTGCATTTGGTTAGTTTTATTATAAACGGATATAACTCAGTGCATTGCATTTGGTTAGATTTATTATAAACGGATATAACTCAGTGCATTGCATTTGGTTAGTTTTATTATAAACGGATATAACTCAGTGCATTGCATTTGGTTAGTTTTATTATAAACGGATATAACTCAGTGTATTGCATTTGGTTAGTTTTATTAAAAACGGATGTAACTCAGTGCATTGCATTTGGTTAGTTTTATTAAAAACTGATACAACTCAGTGCATTGTATTTGGTTAGTTTTATTAAAAACGGATGAAACTCAGTGCATTGCATTTCGTTAGTTTTATTAAAAACTGATACAACTCAGTGTATTGCATTTGGTTAGTTTTATTAAAAACGGATGTAACTCAGTGCATTGCATTTGGTTAGTTTTATTATAAACGGATATAACTCAGTGTATTGCATTTGGTTAGTTTTATTAAAAACGGATGTAACTCAGTGCATTGCATTTGGTTAGTTTTATTAAAAACTGATATAACTCAGTGCATTGCATTTCGTTAGTTTTATTAAAAACTGATACAACTCAGTGTATTGCATTTGGTTAGTTTTATTAAAAACGGATGTAACTCAGTGCATTGCATTTGGTTAGTTTTATTATAAACGGATATAACTCAGTGCATTGCATTTGGTTAGTTTTATTAAAAACGGATATAACACAGTGCATTGCATTTGGTTAGTTTTATTAAAAACTGTTATAACTCAGTGCATTGCATTTCGTTAGTTTTATTAAAAACTGATACAACTCAGTGTATTGCATTTGGTTAGTTTTATTAAAAACGGATGTAACTCAGTGCATTGCATTTGGTTAGTTTTATTATAAACGGATATAACTCAGTGCATTGCATTTGGTTAGTTTTATTAAAAACGGATATAACACAGTGCATTGCATTTGGTTAGTTTTATTAAAAACTGATATAACTCAGTGCATTGCATTTCGTTAGTTTTATTAAAAACTGATACAACTCAGTGTATTGCATTTGGTTAGTTTTATTAAAAACGGATGTAACTCAGTGCATTGCATTTGGTTAGTTTTATTATAAACGGATACAACTCAGTGCATTGCATTTGGTTAGTTTTATTCAAAACGGATGTAACTCAGTGCATTGCATTTGGTTAGTTTTATTATAAACGGATATAATTCAGTGCATTGCATTTGGTTAGTTTTATTAAAAACGGATATAACACAGTGCATTGCATTTGGTTAGTTTTATTAAAAACTGATATAACTCAGTGCATTGCATTTGGTTAGTTTTATTAAAAACGGATGTAACTCAGTGCATTGCATTTGGTTAGTTTTTATATAAACGGATATAACTCAGTGTATTGCATTTGGTTAGTTTTATTAAAAACGGATGTAACTCAGTGCATTGCATTTGGTTAGTTTTATTAAAAACTGATACAACTCAGTGCATTGCATTTGGTTAGTTTTATTAAAAACGGATGAAACTCAGTGCATTGCATTTCGTTAGTTTTATTAAAAACTGATACAACTCAGTGTATTGCATTTGGTTAGTTTTATTAAAAACGGATGTAACTCAGTCCATTGCATTTGGTTAGTTTTATTAAAAACTGATACAACTCAGTGCATTGCATTTGGTTAGTTTTTTTAAAAACGGATGAAACTCAGTGCATTGCATTTGGTTAGTTTTATTAAAAACGGATATAACACAGTGCATTGCATTTGGTTAGTTTTATTATAAACGGATATAACTCAGTGCATTGCATTTGGTTAGTTTTATTATAAACGGATATAACTCAGTGCATTGCATTTGGTTAGTTTTATTAAAAACTGATACAACTCAGTGCATTGCATTTGGTTAGTTTTATTATAAACGGATATAACTCAGTGCATTGCATTTGTTTAGTTTTATTATAAACGGATATAACTCAGTGCATTGCATTTGGTTAGTTTTATTATAAACGGATATAACTCAGTGCATTGCATTTGGTTAGTTTTATTATAAACGGATATAACTCAGTGCATTGCATTTGGTTAGTTTTATTAAAAACGGATATAACTCAGTGCATTGCATTTGGTTAGTTTTATTATAAACGGATATAACTCAGTGCATTGCATTTGGTTAGTTTTATTATAAACGGATATAACTCAGTGCATTGCATTTGGTTAGTTTTATTAAAAACTGATACAACCCAGTGCATTGCATTTGGTTAGTTTTTTTATAAACGGATATAACTCAGTGCATTGCATTTGGTTAGTTTTATTATAAACGGATATAACTCAGTGCATTGCATTTGGTTAGTCTTATTAAAAACTAATACAACTCAGTGCATTGCATTTGGTTAGTTTTATTATAAACGGATATAACTCAGTGCATTGCATTTGGTTAGTTTTATTATAAGCGGATATAACTCAGTGCATTGCATTTGGTTAGTTTTATTAAAAACTGATATAACTCAGTGCATTGCATTTGGTTAGTTTTATTATAAACGGATATAACTCAGTGCATTGCATTTGGTTAGTTTTATTATAAACGGATATAACTCAGTGCATTGCATTTGGTTAGTTTTATTATAAACGGATATAAATCAGTGCATTGCATTTGGTTAGTTTTATTATAAACGGATATAACTCAGTGCATTGCATTTGGTTAGTTTTATTATAAACGGATGTAACTCAGTGCATTGCATTTGGTTAGTTTTATTATAAACGGATATAACTCAGTGCATTGCATTTGGTTAGTTTTATTAAAAACGGATATAACACAGTGCATTGCATTTGGTTAGTTTTATTAAAAACTGATATAACTCAGTGCATTGCATTTCGTTAGTTTTATTAAAAACTGATACAACTCAGTGCATTGCATTTGGTTAGTTTTATTATAAACGGATATAACTCAGTGCATTGCATTTGGTTAGTTTTATTATAAACGGATATAACTCAGTGCATTGCATTTGGTTAGTTTTATTAAAAACGGATATAACTCAGTGCATTGCATTTGGTTAGTTTTATTATAAACGGATATAACTCAGTGCATTGCATTTGGTTAGTTTTATTATAAACGGATATAACTCAGTGCATTGCATTTGGTTAGTTTTATTAAAAACTGATACAACCCAGTGCATTGCATTTGGTTAGTTTTATTATAAACGGATATAACTCAGTGCATTGCATTTGGTTAGTTTTATTATAAACGGATATAACTCAGTGCATTGCATTTGGTTAGTCTTATTAAAAACTAATACAACTCAGTGCATTGCATTTGGTTAGTTTTATTATAAACGGATATAACTCAGTGCATTGCATTTGGTTAGTTTTATTATAAGCGGATATAACTCAGTGCATTGCATTTGGTTAGTTTTATTAAAAACTGATATAACTCAGTGCATTGCATTTGGTTAGTTTTATTATAAACGGATATAACTCAGTGCATTGCATTTGGTTAGTTTTATTATAAACGGATATAACTCAGTGCATTGCATTTGGTTAGTTTTATTATAAACGGATATAACTCAGTGCATTGCATTTGGTTAGTTTTATTATAAACGGATATAACTCAGTGCATTGCATTTGGTTAGTTTTATTATAAACGGATACAACTCAGTGTATTGCATTTGGTTAGTTTTATTAAAAACGGATGTAACTCAGTGCATTGCATTTGGTTAGTTTTATTCAAAACGGATGTAACTCAGTGCATTGCATTTGGTTAGTTTTATTATAAACGGATATAACTCAGTGCATTGCATTTGGTTAGTTTTATTAAAAACGGATATAACACAGTGCATTGCATTTGGTTAGTTTTATTAAAAACTGATATAACTCAGTGCTTTGCATTTCGTTAGTTTTATTAAAAACTGATACAACTCAGTGTATTGCATTTGGTTAGTTTTATTAAAAACGGATGTAACTCAGTGCATTGCATTTGGTTAGTTTTATTATAAACGGATATAACTCAGTGTATTGCATTTGGTTAGTTTTATTAAAAACGGATGTAACTCAGTGCATTGCATTTGGTTAGTTTTATTAAAAACTGATACAACTCAGTGCATTGCATTGGGTTAGTTTTATTAAAAACGAATGTAACTCAGTGCATTGCATTTGGTTAGTTTTTATATAAACGGATATAACTCAGTGTATTGCATTTGGTTAGTTTTATTAAAAACGGATGTAACTCAGTGCATTGCATTTGGTTAGTTTTATTGAAAACTGATACAACTCAGTGCATTGCATTTGGTTAGTTTTATTAAAAACGGATGAAACTCAGTGCATTGCATTTCGTTAGTTTTATTAAAAACTGATACAACTCAGTGTATTGCATTTGGTTAGTTTTATTAAAAACGGATGTAACTCAGTGCATTGCATTTGGTTAGTTTTATTATAAACGGATATAACTCAGTGCATTGCAATTGGTTAGTTTTATTATAAACGGATATAACTCAGTGCATTGCATTTGGTAAGTTTTATTATAAACGGATATAACTCAGTGCATTGCATTTGGTTAGTTTTATTAAAAACGGATATAACACAGTGCATTGCATTTGGTTAGTTTTATTATAAACGGATATAACTCAGTGCATTGCATTTGATTAGTTTTATTATAAACGGATATCACTCAGTGCATTGCATTTGGTTAGTTTTATTAAAAACTGATACAACTCAGTGCATTGCATTTGGTTAGTTTTATTATAAACGGATATAACTCAGTGCATTGCATTTGGTTAGTTTTATTATAAACGGATATAACTCAGTGCATTGCATTTGGTTAGTTTTATTATAAACGGATATAACTCAGTGCATTGCATTTGGTTAGTTTTATTATAAACGGATATAACTCAGTGCATTGCATTTGGTTAGTTTTATTAAAAACGGATATAACTCAGTGCATTGCATTTGGTTAGTTTTATTATAAACGGATATAACTCAGTGCATTGCATTTGGTTAGTTTTATTATAAACGGATATAACTCAGTGCATTGCATTTGGTTAGTTTTATTATAAACGGATATATCTCAGTGCATTGCATTTGGTTAGTTTTATTAAAAACTGATACAACTCAGTGCATTGCATTTGGTTAGTTTTATTATAAACGGATATAACTCAGTGCATTGCATTTGGTTAGTTTTATTATAAACGGATATAACTCAGTGAATTGCATTTGGTAAGTTTTATTAAAAATTGATACAACTCAGTGCATTGCAATTGGTTAGTTTTATTAAAAACTGATACAACTCAGTGCATTGCATTTGGTTAGTTTTATTAAAAACGGATATAACTCAGTGCATTGCATTTGGTTAGTTTTATTATAAACGGATATAACTCAGTGCATTGCATTTGGTAAGTTTTATTATAAACGGATATAACTCAGTGCATTGCATTTAGTTAGTTTTATTAAAAACGGATATAACACAGTGCATTGCATTTGGTTAGTTTTATTAAAAACGAATGAAACTCAGTGCATTGCATTTGGTGAGTTTTATTAAAAACTGATCCAACTCAGTGCATTGCATTTGGTTAGTTTTATTAAAAACTGATACAACTCAGTGCATTGCATTTGGTTAGTTTTATTAAAAACTGATGTAACTCAGTGCATTGCATTTGGTGAGTTTTATTAAGAACTGATACAACTCAGTGCATTGCATTTGGTTAGTTTTATTATAAACGGATATAACTCAGTGCATTGCATTTGGTTAGTTTTATTATAAACGGATATAACTCAGTGCATTGCATTTGGTTAGTTTTATTATAAACGGATATAACTCAGTGCATTGCATTTGGTTAGTTTTATTATAAACGGATATAACTCAGTGCATTGCATTTGGTTAGTTTTATTATAAACGGATATAACACAGTGCATTGCATTTGGTTAGTTTTATTAAAAACTGATACAACTCAGGGCATTGCATTTGGTTAGTTTTATTAAAAACGGATGTAACTCAGTGCATTGCATTTGGTTAGTTTTATTAAAAACTGATACAACTCAGTGCATTGCAATTGGTTAGTTTTATTAAAAACTTATACAACTCAGTGCATTGCATTTGGTTAGTTTTATTAAAAACGGATATAACTCAGTGCATTGCATTTGGTTAGTTTTATTATAAACGGATATAACTCAGTGCATTGCATTTGGTTAGTTTTATTAAAAACGGATATAACTCAGTGCATTGCATTTGGTTAGTTTTATTATAGACGGATATAACTCAGTGCATTGCATTTGGTTAGTTTTATTAAAAACGGATATAACTCAGTGCATTGCATTTGGTTAGTTTTATTATAGACGGATATAACTCAGTGCATTGCATTTGGCTAGTTTTTTTATAAACGGATATAACTCAGTGCATTGCATTTGGTTAGTTTTATTATAAACGGATATAACTCAGTGCATTGCATTTGGTTAGTTTTATTTTAAACGGATATAACTCAGTGCATTGCATTTGGTTAGTTTTATTATAAACGGATATAACTCAGTGCTTTGCATTTGGTTAGTTTTATTATCAACGGATATAACTCAGTGCATTGCATTTGGTTAGTTTTATTATAAACGGATATAACTCAGTGCAATGCATTTGGTTAGTTTTATTATAAACGGATGTAACTCAGTGCATTGCATTTGGTTAGTTTTATTAAAAACGGATATAACTCAGTGCATTGCATTTGGTTAGTTTTATTAAAAACTGATACAACTCAGTGCATTGCATTTGGTTAGTTTTATTCAAAACTTATACAACTCAGCGCATTGCATTTGGTTAGTTTTATTAAAAACTGATACAAGTCAGTGCATTGCATTTGGTTAGTTTTATTAAAAACGGATGTAATTCAGTGCATTGCATTTGGATAGTTTTATTAAAAACGGATGTAACTCAGTGCATTGCACATGGTTAGTTTTATTAAAAACTGATACAACTCAGTACATTGCATTTGGTTAGTTTTATTAAAAACTGATACAACTCAGTGCATTGCATTTTGTTAGTTTAATTAAAAACGGATATAACTCAGTGCATTGCATTTGGTTAGTTTTATTAAACACTGATACAACTCAGTGCATTGCATTTGGTTAGTTTTATTAAAAACGGATGTAACTCAGTGCATTGCATTTGGTTAGTTTTATTATAAACGGATATAACTCAGTGCATTGCATTTGGTTAGATTTATTATAAACGGATGTAACTCAGTGCATTGCATTTGGTTAGTTTTATTATAAACGGATATAACTCAGTGCATTGCATTTGGTTAGTTTTATTATAAACGGATATAACTCAGTGTATTGCATTTGGTTAGTTTTATTAAAAACGGATGTAACTCAGTGCATTGCATTTGGTTAGTTTTATTAAAAACTGATACAACTCAGTGCATTGCATTTGGTTAGTTTTATTAAAAACGGATGAAACTCAGTGCATTGCATTTCGTTAGTTTTATTAAAAACTGATACAACTCAGTGTATTGCATTTGGTTAGTTTTATTAAAAACGGATGTAACTCAGTGCATTGCATTTGGTTAGTTTTATTATAAACGGATATAACTCAGTGTATTGCATTTGGTTAGTTTTATTAAAAACGGATGTAACTCAGTGCATTGCATTTGGTTAGTTTTATTATAAACGGATATAACTCAGTGCATTGCATTTCGTTAGTTTTATTAAAAACTGATACAACTCAGTGTATTGCATTTGGTTAGTTTTATTAAAAACGGATGTAACTCAGTGCATTGCATTTGGTTAGTTTTATTATAAACGGATATAACTCAGTGCATTGCATTTGGTTAGTTTTATTAAAAACGGATATAACACAGTGCATTGCATTTGGTTAGTTTTATTAAAAACTGTTATAACTCAGTGCATTGCATTTCGTTAGTTTTATTAAAAACTGATACAACTCAGTGTATTGCATTTGGTTAGTTTTATTAAAAACGGATGTAACTCAGTGCATTGCATTTGGTTAGTTTTATTATAAACGGATATAACTCAGTGCATTGCATTTGGTTAGTTTTATTAAAAACGGATATAACACAGTGCATTGCATTTGGTTAGTTTTATTAAAAACGGATGTAACTCAGTGCATTGCATTTGGTTAGTTTTATTATAAACGGATACAACTCAGTGCATTGCATTTGGTTAGTTTTATTCAAAACGGATGTAACTCAGTGCATTGCATTTGGTTAGTTTTATTATAAACGGATATAACTCAGTGCATTGCATTTGGTTAGTTTTATTAAAAACGGATATAACACAGTGCATTGCATTTGGTTAGTTTTATTAAAAACTGATATAACTCAGTGCATTGCATTTGGTTAGTTTTATTAAAAACGGATGTAACTCAGTGCATTGCATTTGGTTAGTTTTTATATAAACGGATATAACTCAGTGTATTGCATTTGGTTAGTTTTATTAAAAACGGATGTAACTCAGTGCATTGCATTTGGTTAGTTTTATTAAAAACTGATACAACTCAGTGCATTGCATTTGGTTAGTTTTATTAAAAACGGATGAAACTCAGTGCATTGCATTTCGTTAGTTTTATTAAAAACTGATACAACTCAGTGTATTGCATTTGGTTAGTTTTATTAAAAACGGATGTAACTCAGTCCATTGCATTTGGTTAGTTTTATTAAAAACTGATACAACTCAGTGCATTGCATTTGGTTAGTTTTATTAAAAACGGATGAAACTCAGTGCATTGCATTTGGTTAGTTTTATTAAAAACGGATATAACACAGTGCATTGCATTTGGTTAGTTTTATTATAAACGGATATAACTCAGTGCATTGCATTTGGTTAGTTTTATTATAAACGGATATAACTCAGTGCATTGCATTTGGTTAGTTTTATTAAAAACTGATACAACTCAGTGCATTGCATTTGGTTAGTTTTATTATAAACGGATATAACTCAGTGCATTGCATTTGGTTAGTTTTATTATAAACGGATATAACTCAGTGCATTGCATTTGGTTAGTTTTATTATAAACGGATATAACTCAGTGCATTGCATTTGGTTAGTTTTATTATAAACGGATATAACTCAGTGCATTGCATTTGGTTAGTTTTATTAAAAACGGATATAACTCAGTGCATTGCATTTGGTTAGTTTTATTATAAACGGATATAACTCAGTGCATTGCATTTGGTTAGTTTTATTATAAACGGATATAACTCAGTGCATTGCATTTGGTTAGTTTTATTAAAAACTGATACAACCCAGTGCATTGCATTTGGTTAGTTTTTTTATAAACGGATATAACTCAGTGCATTGCATTTGGTTAGTTTTATTATAAACGGATATAACTCAGTGCATTGCATTTGGTTAGTTTTATTATAAGCGGATATAACTCAGTGCATTGCATTTGGTTAGTTTTATTAAAAACTGATATAACTCAGTGCATTGCATTTGGTTAGTTTTATTATAAACGGATATAACTCAGTGCAATGCATTTGGTTAGTTTTATTATAAACGGATATAACTCAGTGCATTGCATTTGGTTAGTTTTATTATAAACGGATATAACTCAGTGCATTGCATTTGGTTAGTTTTATTATAAACGGATATAACTCAGTGCATTGCATTTGGTTAGTTTTATTATAAACGGATGTAACTCAGTGCATTGCATTTGGTTAGTTTTATTATAAACGGATATAACTCAGTGCATTGCATTTGGTTAGTTTTATTAAAAACGGATATAACACAGTGCATTGCATTTGGTTAGTTTTATTAAAAACTGATATAACCCAGTGCATTGCATTTGGTTAGTTTTATTATAAACGGATATAACTCAGTGCATTGCATTTGGTTAGTTTTATTATAAACGGATGTAACTCAGTGCATTGCATTTGGTTAGTTTTATTATAAACGGATATAACTCAGTGCATTGCATTTGGTTAGTTTTATTATAAACGGATGTAACTCAGTGCATTGCATTTGGTTAGTTTTATTATAAACGGATATAACTCAGTGCATTGCATTTGGTTAGTTTTATTATAAACGGATATAACTCAGTGCATTGCATTTGGTTAGTTTTATTATAAACGGATGTAACTCAGTGCATTGCATTTGGTTAGTTTTATTATAAACGGATATAACTCAGTGCATTGCATTTGGTTAGTTTTATTATAAACGGATATAACTCAGTGCATTGCATTTGGTTAGTTTTATTATAAACGGATGTAACTCAGTGCATTGCATTTGGTTAGTTTTATTATAAACGGATATAACTCAGTGCATTGCATTTGGTTAGTTTTATTAAAAACTGATATAACCCAGTGCATTGCATTTGGTTAGTTTTATTATAAACGGATATAACTCAGTGCATTGCATTTGGTTAGTTTTATTATAAACGGATGTAACTCAGTGCATTGCATTTGGTTAGTTTTATTATAAACGGATATAACTCAGTGCATTGCATTTGGTTAGTTTTATTATAAACGGATGTAACTCAGTGCATTGCATTTGGTTAGTTTTATTATAAACGGATATAACTCAGTGCATTGCATTTGGTTAGTTTTATTAAAAACTGATATAACCCAGTGCATTGCATTTGGTTAGTTTTATTATAAACGGATATAACTCAGTGCATTGCATTTGGTTAGTTTTATTATAAACGGATGTAACTCAGTGCATTGCATTTGGTTAGTTTTATTATAAACGGATGTAACTCAGTGCATTGCATTTGGTTAGTTTTATTATAAACGGATATAACTCAGTGCATTGCATTTGGTTAGTTTTATTAAAAACTGATATAACCCAGTGCATTGCATTTGGTTAGTTTTATTATAAACGGATATAACTCAGTGCATTGCATTTGGTTAGTTTTATTATAAACGGATATAACTCAGTGCATTGCATTTGGTTAGTTTTATTAAAAACTGATATAACCCAGTGCATTGCATTTGGTTAGTTTTATTATAAACGGATATAACTCAGTGCATTGCATTTGGTTAGTTTTATTATAAACGGATGTAACTCAGTGCATTGCATTTGGTTAGTTTTATTATAAACGGATGTAACTCAGTGCATTGCATTTGGTTAGTTTTATTATAAACGGATATAACTCAGTGCATTGCATTTGGTTAGTTTTATTAAAAACTGATATAACCCAGTGCATTGCATTTGGTTAGTTTTATTATAAACGGATATAACTCAGTGCATTGCATTTGGTTAGTTTTATTATAAACGGATGTAACTCAGTGCATTGCATTTGGTTAGTTTTATTATAAACGGATATAACTCAGTGCATTGCATTTGGTTAGTTTTATTATAAACGGATGTAACTCAGTGCATTGCATTTGGTTAGTTTTATTATAAACGGATATAACTCAGTGCATTGCATTTGGTTAGTTTTATTAAAAACTGATATAACCCAGTGCATTGCATTTGGTTAGTTTTATTATAAACGGATATAACTCAGTGCATTGCATTTGGTTAGTTTTATTATAAACGGATGTAACTCAGTGCATTGCATTTGGTTAGTTTTATTAAAAACTGATATAACCCAGTGCATTGCATTTGGTTAGTTTTATTATAAACGGATATAACTCAGTGCATTGCATTTGGTTAGTTTTATTATAAACGGATGTAACTCAGTGCATTGCATTTGGTTAGTTTTATTATAAACGGATATAACTCAGTGCATTGCATTTGGTTAGTTTTATTAAAAACTGATACAACTCAGTGCATTGCATTTGGTTAGTTTTATTATAAACGGATATAACTCAGTGCATTGCATTTGGTTAGTTTTATTATAAACGGATATAACTCAGTGCATTGCATTTGGTTAGTTTTATTATAAACGGATGTAACTCAGTGCATTGCATTTGGTTAGTTTTATTATAAACGGATATAACTCAGTGCATTGCATTTGGTTAGTTTTATTAAAAACTGATATAACCCAGTGCATTGCATTTGGTTAGTTTTATTATAAACGGATATAACTCAGTGCATTGCATTTGGTTAGTTTTATTATAAACGGATGTAACTCAGTGCATTGCATTTGGTTAGTTTTATTATAAACGGATATAACTCAGTGCATTGCATTTGGTTAGTTTTATTATAAACGGATGTAACTCAGTGCATTGCATTTGGTTAGTTTTATTATAAACGGATATAACTCAGTGCATTGCATTTGGTTAGTTTTATTAAAAACTGATATAACCCAGTGCATTGCATTTGGTTAGTTTTATTATAAACGGATATAACTCAGTGCATTGCATTTGGTTAGTTTTATTATAAACGGATGTAACTCAGTGCATTGCATTTGGTTAGTTTTATTATAAACGGATGTAACTCAGTGCATTGCATTTGGTTAGTTTTATTATAAACGGATATAACTCAGTGCATTGCATTTGGTTAGTTTTATTAAAAACTGATATAACCCAGTGCATTGCATTTGGTTAGTTTTATTATAAACGGATATAACTCAGTGCATTGCATTTGGTTAGTTTTATTATAAACGGATATAACTCAGTGCATTGCATTTGGTTAGTTTTATTAAAAACTGATATAACCCAGTGCATTGCATTTGCTTAGTTTTATTATAAACGGATATAACTCAGTGCATTGCATTTGGTTAGTTTTATTATAAACGGATATAACTCAGTGCATTGCATTTGGTTAGTTTTATTATAAACGGATGTAACTCAGTGCATTGCATTTGGTTAGTTTTATTAAAAACTGATATAACCCAGTGCATTGCATTTGGTTAGTTTTATTATAAACGGATATAACTCAGTGCATTGCATTTGGTTAGTTTTATTATAAACGGATGTAACTCAGTGCATTGCATTTGGTTAGTTTTATTATAAACGGATATAACTCAGTGCATTGCATTTGGTTAGTTTTATTAAAAACTGATACAACTCAGTGCATTGCATTTGGTTAGTTTTATTATAAACGGATGTAACTCAGTGCATTGCATTTGGTTAGTTTTATTATAAACGGATGTAACTCAGTGCATTGCATTTGGTTAGTTTTATTATAAACGGATATAACTCAGTGCATTGCATTTGGTTAGTTTTATTATAAACGGATATAACTCAGTGCATTGCATTTGGTTAGTTTTATTAAAAACTGATATAACCCAGTGCATTGCATTTGGTTAGTTTTATTATAAACGGATATAACTCAGTGCATTGCATTTGGTTAGTTTTATTATAAACGGATGTAACTCAGTGCATTGCATTTGGTTAGTTTTATTATAAACGGATGTAACTCAGTGCATTGCATTTGGTTAGTTTTATTATAAACGGATATAACTCAGTGCATTGCATTTGGTTAGTTTTATTATAAACGGATGTAACTCAGTGCATTGCATTTGGTTAGTTTTATTAAAAACTGATATAACCCAGTGCATTGCATTTGGTTAGTTTTATTATAAACGGATATAACTCAGTGCATTGCATTTGGTTAGTTTTATTATAAACGGATGTAACTCAGTGCATTGCATTTGGTTAGTTTTATTATAAACGGATATAACTCAGTGCATTGCATTTGGTTAGTTTTATTAAAAACTGATATAACCCAGTGCATTGCATTTGGTTAGTTTTATTATAAACGGATATAACTCAGTGCATTGCATTTGGTTAGTTTTATTATAAACGGATATAACTCAGTGCATTGCATTTGGTTAGTTTTATTATAAACGGATATAACTCAGTGCATTGCATTTGGTTAGTTTTATTAAAAACTGATATAACCCAGTGCATTGCATTTGGTTAGTTTTATTATAAACGGATATAACTCAGTGCATTGCATTTGGTTAGTTTTATTATAAACGGATGTAACTCAGTGCATTGCATTTGGTTAGTTTTATTATAAACGGATATAACTCAGTGCATTGCATTTGGTTAGTTTTATTATAAACGGATGTAACTCAGTGCATTGCATTTGGTTAGTTTTATTATAAACGGATATAACTCAGTGCATTGCATTTGGTTAGTTTTATTAAAAACTGATATAACCCAGTGCATTGCATTTGGTTAGTTTTATTATAAACGGATATAACTCAGTGCATTGCATTTGGTTAGTTTTATTATAAACGGATGTAACTCAGTGCATTGCATTTGGTTAGTTTTATTATAAACGGATGTAACTCAGTGCATTGCATTTGGTTAGTTTTATTATAAACGGATATAACTCAGTGCATTGCATTTGGTTAGTTTTATTATAAACGGATGTAACTCAGTGCATTGCATTTGGTTAGTTTTATTATAAACGGATATAACTCAGTGCATTGCATTTGGTTAGTTTTATTAAAAACTGATATAACCCAGTGCATTGCATTTGGTTAGTTTTATTATAAACGGATATAACTCAGTGCATTGCATTTGGTTAGTTTTATTATAAACGGATATAACTCAGTGCATTGCATTTGGTTAGTTTTATTATAAACGGATGTAACTCAGTGCATTGCATTTGGTTAGTTTTATTATAAACGGATATAACTCAGTGCATTGCATTTGGTTAGTTTTATTAAAAACTGATATAACCCAGTGCATTGCATTTGGTTAGTTTTATTATAAACGGATATAACTCAGTGCATTGCATTTGGTTAGTTTTATTATAAACGGATGTAACTCAGTGCATTGCATTTGGTTAGTTTTATTATAAACGGATATAACTCAGTGCATTGCATTTGGTTAGTTTTATTATAAACGGATGTAACTCAGTGCATTGCATTTGGTTAGTTTTATTATAAACGGATATAACTCAGTGCATTGCATTTGGTTAGTTTTATTATAAACGGATATAACTCAGTGCATTGCATTTGGTTAGTTTTATTATAAACGGATATAACTCAGTGCATTGCATTTGGTTAGTTTTATTATAAACGGATGTAACTCAGTGCATTGCATTTGGTTAGTTTTATTATAAACGGATATAACTCAGTGCATTGCATTTGGTTAGTTTTATTATAAACGGATGTAACTCAGTGCATTGCAATTGGTTAGTTTTATTATAAACGGATATAACTCAGTGCATTGCATTTGGTTAGTTTTATTAAAAACGGATATAACACAGTGCATTGCATTTGGTTAGTTTTATTAAAAACTGATATAACCCAGTGCATTGCATTTGGTTAGTTTTATTATAAACGGATATAACTCAGTGCATTGCATTTGGTTAGTTTTATTATAAACGGATATAACTCAGTGCATTGCATTTGGTTAGTTTTATTATAAACGGATGTAACTCAGTGCATTGCATTTGGTTAGTTTTATTATAAACGGATATAACTCAGTGCATTGCATTTGGTTAGTTTTATTAAAAACGGATATAACACAGTGCATTGCATTTGGTTAGTTTTATTAAAAACTGATATAACCCAGTGCATTGCATTTGGTTAGTTTTATTATAAACGGATATAACTCAGTGCATTGCATTTGGTTAGTTTTATTATAAACGGATGTAACTCAGTGCATTGCATTTGGTTAGTTTTATTATAAACGGATATAACTCAGTGCATTGCATTTGGTTAGTTTTATTAAAAACGGATATAACACAGTGCATTGCATTTGGTTAGTTTTATTAAAAACTGATATAACCCAGTGCATTGCATTTGGTTAGTTTTATTATAAACGGATATAACTCAGTGCATTGCATTTGGTTAGTTTTATTATAAACGGATGTAACTCAGTGCATTGCATTTGGTTAGTTTTATTATAAACGGATATAACTCAGTGCATTGCATTTGGTTAGTTTTATTAAAAACGGATATAACACAGTGCATTGCATTTGGTTAGTTTTATTAAAAACTGATACAACCCAGTGCATTGCATTTGGTTAGTTTTTTTATAAACGGATATAACTCAGTGCATTGCATTTGGTTAGTTTTATTATAAACGGATATAACTCAGTGCATTGCATTTGGTTAGTTTTATTATAAGCGGATATAACTCAGTGCATTGCATTTGGTTAGTTTTATTATAAACGGATATAACTCAGTGCATTGCATTTGGTGGTAATTATTCAGATAAGCGGCTTTTGCTTAAACGGTCCAAAAATGATTGGGTTTTTGGCTAAATCGATGCATTTGATGATTATCTTTTCATTCAAAGTGGGGGAAAGCTGAATTTTGCAATAGTTTTATTAATATTAACATTTAAAGTTGCACTAAAATCACTAACAAACACATTACATACAAATGGAAGGTTATAGCGATGTTACCATACTGTGAAAGTAATTAGTAAAAGAGCAATAAATAAGACGCAGCGTTTGGGGGTCCGGCATAGTTTTTTCGATTTATTGCATCGAACAAGAACTAAAATAAATAATATTCACGTATTTTTAATAGAACGGCTTCGAAAATACATAACATTCACGTATAGATACAAAAACGAGGTCGAATATACATAACATTCACATATTTTTACAAAAAATAAATTATTATTTCACTAAACATTTTTTGGGTCCTACAATTTCGCGGCGAAAATGTTATGTATTTTCGACGCCGTTTTATTAAAAATACCTGAATTTTATGTATTTTCGTTCTTGTTTCTGTAAAAATATGTTAATGTTATTCATTTTTGTTGTTGTTCGTTCTAAAAAAACTCCAAAAAACAAACTGAACCCGACCCACACATTGCTCTTTTTTAGATTTCTTTCACAGTATGGCAGCATCACTTTAACCGTGTATTTGTATGTAATGTGTTTGATAGTAATTTTAGTGCAACTTTAAATGTTAATAATAATAAAACTATCGCAAAATTTAGCTTTCCCCCTCTTTGAATGAGAAGATAATCATCAAATACATCGATTTAGCCAAAAACCCAATCATTTTTGGACCGTTTAAGCAAAAGCCGCTTATCTGAATAATTACCCATTTGGTTAGTTTTATTATAAACGGATATAACTCAGTGCATTGCATTTGGTTAGTTTTATTATAAACGGATATAACTCAGTGCATTGCATTTGGTGGGTATTTTTATTATAAACGGATATAACTCAGTGCATTGCATTTGGTTAGTTTTATTAAAAACGGATATAACACAGTGCATTGCATTTGGTTAGTTTTATTAAAAACTGATATAACTCAGTGCATTGCATTTGGTTAGTTTTATTATAAACGGATATAACTCAGTGCATTGCATTTGGTTAGTTTTATTATAAACGGATATAACTCAGTGCATTGCATTTGGTTAGTTTTATTATAAACGGATATAACTCAGTGCATTGCATTTGGTTAGTTTTATTATAAACGGATATAACTCAGTGCATTGCATTTGGTTAGTTTTATTATAAACGGATGTAACTCAGTGCATTGCATTTGGTTAGTTTTATTATAAACGGATATAACTCAGTGCATTGCATTTGGTTAGTTTTATTAAAAACGGATATAACACAGTGCATTGCATTTGGTTAGTTTTATTAAAAACTGATATAACTCAGTGCATTGCATTTCGTTAGTTTTATTAAAAACTGATACAACTCAGTGCATTGCATTTGGTTAGTTTTATTATAAACGGATATAACTCAGTGCATTGCATTTGGTTAGTTTTATTATAAACGGATATAACTCAGTGCATTGCATTTGGTTAGTTTTATTAAAAACGGATATAACTCAGTGCATTGCATTTGGTTAGTTTTATTATAAACGGATATAACTCAGTGCATTGCATTTGGTTAGTTTTATTATAAACGGATATAACTCAGTGCATTGCGTTTGGTTAGTTTTATTAAAAACTGATACAACCCAGTGCATTGCATTTGGTTAGTTTTATTATAAACGGATATAACTCAGTGCATTGCATTTGGTTAGTTTTATTATAAACGGATATAACTCAGTGCATTGCATTTGGTTAGTCTTATTAAAAACTGATACAACTCAGTGCATTGCATTTGGTTAGTTTTATTATAAACGGATATAACTCAGTGCATTCCATTTGGTTAGTTTTATTATAAGCGGATATAACTCAGTGCATTGCATTTGGTTAGTTTTATTAAAAACTGATATAACTCAGTGCATTGCATTTGGTTAGTTTTATTATAAACGGATATAACTCAGTGCATTGCATTTGGTTAGTTTTATTATAAACGGATATAACTCAGTGCATTGCATTTGGTTAGTTTTATTATAAACGGATATAACTCAGTGCATTGCATTTGGTTAGTTTTATTATAAACGGATATAACTCAGTGCATTGCATTTGGTTAGTTTTATTATAAACGGATACAAGTCAGTGTATTGCATTTGGTTAGTTTTATTAAAAACGGATGTAACTCAGTGCATTGCATTTGGTTAGTTTTATTCAAAACTGATGTAACTCAGTGCATTGCATTTGGTTAGTTTTGTTATAAACGGATATAACTCAGTGCATTGCATTTGGTTAGTTTTATTAAAAACGGATATAACACAGTGCATTGCATTTGGTTAGTTTTATTAAAAACTGATATAACTCAGTGCTTTGCATTTCGTTAGTTTTATTAAAAACTGATACAACTCAGTGTATTGCATTTGGTTAGTTTTATTAAAAACGGATGTAACTCAGTGCATTGCATTTGGTTAGTTTTATTATAAACGGATATAACTCAGTGTATTGCATTTGGTTAGTTTTATTAAAAACGGATGTAACTCAGTGCATTGCATTTGGTTAGTTTTATTAAAAACTGATACAACTCAGTGCATTGCATTGGGTTAGTTTTATTAAAAACGAATGTAACTCAGTGCATTGCATTTGGTTAGTTTTTATATAAACGGATATAACTCAGTGTATTGCATTTGGTTAGTTTTATTAAAAACGGATGTAACTCAGTGCATTGCATTTGGTTAGTTTTATTGAAAACTGATACAACTCAGTGCATTGCATTTGGTTAGTTTTATTAAAAACGGATGAAACTCAGTGCATTGCATTTCGTTAGTTTTATTAAAAACTGATACAACTCAGTGTATTGCATTTGGTTAGTTTTATTAAAAACGGATGTAACTCAGTGCATTGCATTTGGTTAGTTTTATTATAAACGGATATAACTCAGTGCATTGCAATTGGTTAGTTTTATTATAAACGGATATAACTCAGTGCATTGCATTTGGTAAGTTTTATTATAAACGGATATAACTCAGTGCATTGCATTTGGTTAGTTTTATTAAAAACGGATATAACACAGTGCATTGCATTTGGTTAGTTTTATTGTAAACGGATATAACTCAGTGCATTGCATTTGGTTAGTTTTATTAAAAACGGATATAACACAGTGCATTGCATTTGGTTAGTTTTATTATAAACGGATATAACTCAGTGCATTGCATTTGGTTAGTTTTATTAAAAACGGATATAACACAGTGCATTGCATTTGGTTAGTTTTATTATAAACGGATATAACTCAGTGCATTGCATTTGATTAGTTTTATTATAAACGGATATAACTCAGTGCATTGCATTTGGTTAGTTTTATTAAAAACTGATACAACTCAGTGCATTGCATTTGGTTAGTTTTATTATAAACGGATATAACTCAGTGCATTGCATTTGGTTAGTTTTATTAAAAACGGATGTAACTCAGTGCATTGCATTTGGTTAGTTTTATTATAAACGGATATAACTCAGTGTATTGCATTTGGTTAGTTTTATTGTAAACGGATATAACTCAGTGCATTGCATTTGGTTAGTTTTATTAAAAACGGATATAACACAGTGCATTGCATTTGGTTAGTTTTATTATAAACGGATATAACTCAGTGCATTGCATTTGGTTAGTTTTATTATAAACGGATATAACTCAGTGCATTGCATTTGATTAGTTTTATTATAAACGGATATAACTCAGTGCATTGCATTTGGTTAGTTTTATTAAAAACGGATATAACACAGTGCATTGCATTTGGTTAGTTTTATTGTAAACGGATATAACTCAGTGCATTGCATTTGGTTAGTTTTATTATAAACGGATATAACTCAGTGTATTGCATTTGGTTAGTTTTATTGTAAACGGATATAACTCAGTGCATTGCATTTGGTTAGTTTTATTATAAACGGATATAACACAGTGCATTGCATTTGGTTAGTTTTATTAAAAACTGATATAACTCAGTGCTTTGCATTTCGTTAGTTTTATTAAAAACTGATACAACTCAGTGTATTGCATTTGGTTAGTTTTATTAAAAACGGATGTAACTCAGTGCATTGCATTTGGTTGGTTTTATTATAAACGGATATAACTCAGTGTATTGCATTTGGTTAGTTTTATTAAAAACGGATGTAACTCAGTGCATTGCATTTGGTTAGTTTTATTAAAAACTGATACAACTCAGTGCATTGCATTGGGTTAGTTTTATTAAAAACGAATGTAACTCAGTGCATTGCATTTGGTTAGTTTTTATATAAACGGATATAACTCAGTGTATTGCATTTGGTTAGTTTTATTAAAAACGGATGTAACTCAGTGCATTGCATTTGGTTAGTTTTATTGAAAACTGATACAACTCAGTGCATTGCATTTGGTTAGTTTTATTAAAAACGGATGAAACTCAGTGCATTGCATTTCGTTAGTTTTATTAAAAACTGATACAACTCAGTGTATTGCATTTGGTTAGTTTTATTAAAAACGGATGTAACTCAGTGCATTGCATTTGGTTAGTTTTATTATAAACGGATATAACTCAGTGCATTGCAATTGGTTAGTTTTATTATAAACGGATATAACTCAGTGCATTGCATTTGGTAAGTTTTATTATAAACGGATATAACTCAGTGCATTGCATTTGGTTAGTTTTATTAAAAACGGATATAACACAGTGCATTGCATTTGGTTAGTTTTATTGTAAACGGATATAACTCAGTGCATTGCATTTGGTTAGTTTTATTAAAAACGGATATAACACAGTGCATTGCATTTGGTTAGTTTTATTATAAACGGATATAACTCAGTGCATTGCATTTGGTTAGTTTTATTAAAAACGGATATAACACAGTGCATTGCATTTGGTTAGTTTTATTATAAACGGATATAACTCAGTGCATTGCATTTGATTAGTTTTATTATAAACGGATATAACTCAGTGCATTGCATTTGGTTAGTTTTATTAAAAACTGATACAACTCAGTGCATTGCATTTGGTTAGTTTTATTATAAACGGATATAACTCAGTGCATTGCATTTGGTTAGTTTTATTAAAAACGGATGTAACTCAGTGCATTGCATTTGGTTAGTTTTATTATAAACGGATATAACTCAGTGTATTGCATTTGGTTAGTTTTATTGTAAACGGATATAACTCAGTGCATTGCATTTGGTTAGTTTTATTAAAAACGGATATAACACAGTGCATTGCATTTGGTTAGTTTTATTATAAACGGATATAACTCAGTGCATTGCATTTGGTTAGTTTTATTATAAACGGATATAACTCAGTGCATTGCATTTGATTAGTTTTATTATAAACGGATATAACTCAGTGCATTGCATTTGGTTAGTTTTATTAAAAACGGATATAACACAGTGCATTGCATTTGGTTAGTTTTATTGTAAACGGATATAACTCAGTGCATTGCATTTGGTTAGTTTTATTATAAACGGATATAACTCAGTGTATTGCATTTGGTTAGTTTTATTGTAAACGGATATAACTCAGTGCATTGCATTTGGTTAGTTTTATTATAAACGGATATAACACAGTGCATTGCATTTGGTTAGTTTTATTGTAAACGGATATAACTCAGTGCATTGCATTTGGTTAGTTTTATTAAAAACGGATATAACACAGTGCATTGCATTTGGTTAGTTTTATTGTAAACGGATATAACTCAGTGCATTGCATTTGGTTAGTTTTATTAAAAACGGATATAACACAGTGCATTGCATTTGGTTAGTTTTATTATAAACGGATATAACTCAGTGCATTGCATTTGGTTAGTTTTATTATAAACGGATATAACTCAGTGCATTGCATTTGATTAGTTTTATTATAAACGGATATAACTCAGTGCATTGCATTTGGTTAGTTTTATTAAAAACTGATACAACTCAGTGCATTGCATTTGGTTAGTTTTATTATAAACGGATATAACTCAGTGCATTGCATTTGGTTAGTTTTATTAAAAACGGATATAACACAGTGCATTGCATTTGGTTAGTTTTATTGTAAACGGATATAACTCAGTGCATTGCATTTGGTTAGTTTTATTATAAACGGATATAACTCAGTGCATTGCATTTGGTTAGTTTTATTATAAACGGATATAACTCAGTGCATTGCATTTGATTAGTTTTATTATAAACGGATATAACTCAGTGCATTGCATTTGGTTAGTTTTATTAAAAACGGATATAACACAGTGCATTGCATTT
This sequence comes from Ceratitis rosa, assembly GCA_037013455.1. NCBI lineage: Eukaryota > Metazoa > Arthropoda > Insecta > Diptera > Tephritidae > Ceratitis > Ceratitis rosa. The sequence goes on along the minus strand of JAWMAG010000166.1, from coordinate 259,642 downwards.
GGTTAGTTTTATTGTAAACGGATATAACTCAGTGCATTGCATTTGGTTAGTTTTATTATAAACGGATATAACTCAGTGCATTGCATTTGGTTAGTTTTATTAAAAACTGATACAACTCAGTGCATTGCATTTGGTTAGTTTTATTATAAACGGATATAACTCAGTGCATTGCATTTGGTTAGTTTTATTAAAAACGGATATAACACAGTGCATTGCATTTGGTTAGTTTTATTGTAAACGGATATAACTCAGTGCATTGCATTTGGTTAGTTTTATTATAAACGGATATAACTCAGTGCATTGCATTTGGTTAGTTTTATTATAAACGGATATAACTCAGTGCATTGCATTTGATTAGTTTTATTATAAACGGATATAACTCAGTGCATTGCATTTGGTTAGTTTTATTAAAAACGGATATAACACAGTGCATTGCATTTGGTTAGTTTTATTGTAAACGGATATAACTCAGTGCATTGCATTTGGTTAGTTTTATTATAAACGGATATAACTCAGTGTATTGCATTTGGTTAGTTTTATTGTAAACGGATATAACTCAGTGCATTGCATTTGGTTAGTTTTATTAAAAACGGATATAACACAGTGCATTGCATTTGGTTAGTTTTATTGTAAACGGATATAACTCAGTGCATTGCATTTGGTTAGTTTTATTAAAAACGGATATAACACAGTGCATTGCATTTGGTTAGTTTTATTATAAACGGATATAACTCAGTGCATTGCATTTGGTTAGTTTTATTATAAACGGATATAACTCAGTGCATTGCATTTGATTAGTTTTATTATAAACGGATATAACTCAGTGCATTGCATTTGGTTAGTTTTATTAAAAACTGATACAACTCAGTGCATTGCATTTGGTTAGTTTTATTATAAACGGATATAACTCAGTGCATTGCATTTGGTTAGTTTTATTAAAAACGGATATAACACAGTGCATTGCATTTGGTTAGTTTTATTGTAAACGGATATAACTCAGTGCATTGCATTTGGTTAGTTTTATTAAAAACGGATATAACACAGTGCATTGCATTTGGTTAGTTTTATTATAAACGGATATAACTCAGTGCATTGCATTTGATTAGTTTTATTATAAACGGATATAACTCAGTGCATTGCATTTGGTTAGTTTTATTATAAACGGATATAACTCAGTGCATTCCATTTGGTTAGTTTTATTATAAGCGGATATAACTCAGTGCATTGCATTTGGTTAGTTTTATTAAAAACTGATATAACTCAGTGCATTGCATTTGGTTAGTTTTATTATAAACGGATATAACTCAGTGCATTGCATTTGGTTAGTTTTATTATAAACGGATATAACTCAGTGCATTGCATTTGGTTAGTTTTATTATAAACGGATATAACTCAGTGCATTGCATTTGGTTAGTTTTATTATAAACGGATATAACTCAGTGCATTGCATTTGGTTAGTTTTATTATAAACGGATACAAGTCAGTGTATTGCATTTGGTTAGTTTTATTAAAAACGGATGTAACTCAGTGCATTGCATTTGGTTAGTTTTATTCAAAACTGATGTAACTCAGTGCATTGCATTTGGTTAGTTTTGTTATAAACGGATATAACTCAGTGCATTGCATTTGGTTAGTTTTATTAAAAACGGATATAACACAGTGCATTGCATTTGGTTAGTTTTATTAAAAACTGATATAACTCAGTGCTTTGCATTTCGTTAGTTTTATTAAAAACTGATACAACTCAGTGTATTGCATTTGGTTAGTTTTATTAAAAACGGATGTAACTCAGTGCATTGCATTTGGTTAGTTTTATTATAAACGGATATAACTCAGTGTATTGCATTTGGTTAGTTTTATTAAAAACGGATGTAACTCAGTGCATTGCATTTGGTTAGTTTTATTAAAAACTGATACAACTCAGTGCATTGCATTGGGTTAGTTTTATTAAAAACGAATGTAACTCAGTGCATTGCATTTGGTTAGTTTTTATATAAACGGATATAACTCAGTGTATTGCATTTGGTTAGTTTTATTAAAAACGGATGTAACTCAGTGCATTGCATTTGGTTAGTTTTATTGAAAACTGATACAACTCAGTGCATTGCATTTGGTTAGTTTTATTAAAAACGGATGAAACTCAGTGCATTGCATTTCGTTAGTTTTATTAAAAACTGATACAACTCAGTGTATTGCATTTGGTTAGTTTTATTAAAAACGGATGTAACTCAGTGCATTGCATTTGGTTAGTTTTATTATAAACGGATATAACTCAGTGCATTGCAATTGGTTAGTTTTATTATAAACGGATATAACTCAGTGCATTGCATTTGGTAAGTTTTATTATAAACGGATATAACTCAGTGCATTGCATTTGGTTAGTTTTATTAAAAACGGATATAACACAGTGCATTGCATTTGGTTAGTTTTATTGTAAACGGATATAACTCAGTGCATTGCATTTGGTTAGTTTTATTAAAAACGGATATAACACAGTGCATTGCATTTGGTTAGTTTTATTATAAACGGATATAACTCAGTGCATTGCATTTGGTTAGTTTTATTAAAAACGGATATAACACAGTGCATTGCATTTGGTTAGTTTTATTATAAACGGATATAACTCAGTGCATTGCATTTGATTAGTTTTATTATAAACGGATATAACTCAGTGCATTGCATTTGGTTAGTTTTATTAAAAACTGATACAACTCAGTGCATTGCATTTGGTTAGTTTTATTATAAACGGATATAACTCAGTGCATTGCATTTGGTTAGTTTTATTAAAAACGGATGTAACTCAGTGCATTGCATTTGGTTAGTTTTATTATAAACGGATATAACTCAGTGTATTGCATTTGGTTAGTTTTATTGTAAACGGATATAACTCAGTGCATTGCATTTGGTTAGTTTTATTAAAAACGGATATAACACAGTGCATTGCATTTGGTTAGTTTTATTATAAACGGATATAACTCAGTGCATTGCATTTGGTTAGTTTTATTATAAACGGATATAACTCAGTGCATTGCATTTGATTAGTTTTATTATAAACGGATATAACTCAGTGCATTGCATTTGGTTAGTTTTATTAAAAACGGATATAACACAGTGCATTGCATTTGGTTAGTTTTATTGTAAACGGATATAACTCAGTGCATTGCATTTGGTTAGTTTTATTATAAACGGATATAACTCAGTGTATTGCATTTGGTTAGTTTTATTGTAAACGGATATAACTCAGTGCATTGCATTTGGTTAGTTTTATTATAAACGGATATAACACAGTGCATTGCATTTGGTTAGTTTTATTGTAAACGGATATAACTCAGTGCATTGCATTTGGTTAGTTTTATTAAAAACGGATATAACACAGTGCATTGCATTTGGTTAGTTTTATTGTAAACGGATATAACTCAGTGCATTGCATTTGGTTAGTTTTATTAAAAACGGATATAACACAGTGCATTGCATTTGGTTAGTTTTATTATAAACGGATATAACTCAGTGCATTGCATTTGGTTAGTTTTATTATAAACGGATATAACTCAGTGCATTGCATTTGATTAGTTTTATTATAAACGGATATAACTCAGTGCATTGCATTTGGTTAGTTTTATTAAAAACTGATACAACTCAGTGCATTGCATTTGGTTAGTTTTATTATAAACGGATATAACTCAGTGCATTGCATTTGGTTAGTTTTATTAAAAACGGATATAACACAGTGCATTGCATTTGGTTAGTTTTATTGTAAACGGATATAACTCAGTGCATTGCATTTGGTTAGTTTTATTATAAACGGATATAACTCAGTGCATTGCATTTGGTTAGTTTTATTATAAACGGATATAACTCAGTGCATTGCATTTGATTAGTTTTATTATAAACGGATATAACTCAGTGCATTGCATTTGGTTAGTTTTATTAAAAACGGATATAACACAGTGCATTGCATTTGGTTAGTTTTATTGTAAACGGATATAACTCAGTGCATTGCATTTGGTTAGTTTTATTATAAACGGATATAACTCAGTGCATTGCATTTGGTTAGTTTTATTAAAAACTGATACAACTCAGTGCATTGCATTTGGTTAGTTTTATTATAAACGGATATAACTCAGTGCATTGCATTTGGTTAGTTTTATTAAAAACGGATATAACACAGTGCATTGCATTTGGTTAGTTTTATTGTAAACGGATATAACTCAGTGCATTGCATTTGGTTAGTTTTATTATAAACGGATATAACTCAGTGCATTGCATTTGGTTAGTTTTATTATAAACGGATATAACTCAGTGCATTGCATTTGATTAGTTTTATTATAAACGGATATAACTCAGTGCATTGCATTTGGTTAGTTTTATTAAAAACGGATATAACACAGTGCATTGCATTTGGTTAGTTTTATTGTAAACGGATATAACTCAGTGCATTGCATTTGGTTAGTTTTATTATAAACGGATATAACTCAGTGTATTGCATTTGGTTAGTTTTATTGTAAACGGATATAACTCAGTGCATTGCATTTGGTTAGTTTTATTAAAAACGGATATAACACAGTGCATTGCATTTGGTTAGTTTTATTGTAAACGGATATAACTCAGTGCATTGCATTTGGTTAGTTTTATTAAAAACGGATATAACACAGTGCATTGCATTTGGTTAGTTTTATTATAAACGGATATAACTCAGTGCATTGCATTTGGTTAGTTTTATTATAAACGGATATAACTCAGTGCATTGCATTTGATTAGTTTTATTATAAACGGATATAACTCAGTGCATTGCATTTGGTTAGTTTTATTAAAAACTGATACAACTCAGTGCATTGCATTTGGTTAGTTTTATTATAAACGGATATAACTCAGTGCATTGCATTTGGTTAGTTTTATTAAAAACGGATATAACACAGTGCATTGCATTTGGTTAGTTTTATTGTAAACGGATATAACTCAGTGCATTGCATTTGGTTAGTTTTATTAAAAACGGATATAACACAGTGCATTGCATTTGGTTAGTTTTATTATAAACGGATATAACTCAGTGCATTGCATTTGATTAGTTTTATTATAAACGGATATAACTCAGTGCATTGCATTTGGTTAGTTTTATTAAAAACTGATACAACTCAGTGCATTGCATTTGGTTAGTTTTATTATAAACGGATATAACTCAGTGCATTGCATTTGGTTAGTTTTATTAAAAACGGATGTAACTCAGTGCATTGCATTTGGTTAGTTTTATTATAAACGGATATAACTCAGTGTATTGCATTTGGTTAGTTTTATTAAAAACGGATGTAACTCAGTGCATTGCATTTGGTTAGTTTTATTAAAAACTGATACAACTCAGTGCATTGCATTGGGTTAGTTTTATTAAAAACGAATGTAACTCAGTGCATTGCATTTGGTTAGTTTTTATATAAACGGATATAACTCAGTGTATTGCATTTGGTTAGTTTTATTAAAAACGGATGTAACTCAGTGCATTGCATTTGGTTAGTTTTATTGAAAACTGATACAACTCAGTGCATTGCATGTGGTTAGTTTTATTAAAAACGGATGAAACTCAGTGCATTGCATTTCGTTAGTTTTATTAAAAACTGATACAACTCAGTGTATTGCATTTGGTTAGTTTTATTAAAAACGGATGTAACTCAGTGCATTGCATTTGGTTAGTTTTATTATAAACGGATATAACTCAGTGCATTGCAATTGGTTAGTTTTATTATAAACGGATATAACTCAGTGCATTGCATTTGGTAAGTTTTATTATAAACGGATATAACTCAGTGCATTGCATTTGGTTAGTTTTATTATAAACGGATATAACTCAGTGCATTGCATTTGGTTAGTTTTATTATAAACGGATATAACTCAGTGCATTGCATTTGGTTAGTTTTATTATAAACGGATATAACTCAGTGCATTGCATTTGGTTAGTTTTATTAAAAACGGATATAACTCAGTGCATTGCATTTGGTTAGTTTTATTATAAACGGATATAACTCAGTGCATTGCATTTGGTTAGTTTTATTATAAACGGATATAACTCAGTGCATTGCATTTGGTTAGTTTTATTATAAACGGATATAACTCAGTGCATTGCATTTGGTTAGTTTTATTAAAAACTGATACAACTCAGTGCATTGCATTTGGTTAGTTTTATTATAAACGGATATAGCTCAGTGCATTGCATTTGGTTAGTTTTATTATAAACGGATATAACTCAGTGCATTGCATTTGGTTAGTCTTATTAAAAACTAATACAACTCAGTGCATTGCATTTGGTTAGTTTTATTATAAACGGATATAACTCAGTGCATTGCATTTGGTTAGTTTTATTATAAACGGATATAACTCAGTGCATTGCATTTGGTTAGTTTTATTAAAAACTGATATAACTCAGTGCATTGCATTTGGTTAGTTTTATTATAAACGGATATAACTCAGTGCATTGCATTTGGTTAGTTTTATTATAAACGGATATAACTCAGTGCATTGCATTTGGTTAGTTTTATTTAAAACTGATGTAACTCAGTGCATTGCATTTGGTTAGTTTTATTATAAACGGATATAACTCAGTGCATTGCATTTGGTTAGTTTTATTAAAAACTGATACAACTCAGTGCATTGCATTTGGTTAGTTTTATTATAAACGGATATAACTCAGTGCATTGCATTTGGTTAGTTTTATTATAAACGGATATAACTCAGTGCATTGCGTTTGGTTAGTTTTATTAAAAACTGATACAACTCAGTGCATTGCATTTGGTTAGTTTTATTATAAACGGATATAACTCAGTGCATTGCATTTGGTTAGTTTTATTATAAACGGATATAACTCAGTGCTTGCATTTGGTTAGTTTTATTAAAAACGGATATAACTCAGTGCATTGCATTTGGTTAGTTTTATTATAAACGGATATAACTCAGTGCATTGCATTTGGTTAGTTTTATTAAAAACGGATATATCTCAGTGCATTGCATTTGGTTAGTTTTATTATAAACGGATATAACTCAGTGCATTGCATTTGGTTAGTTTTATTATAAACGGATATAACTCAGTGCATTGCATTTGGTTAGTTTTATTATAAACGGATATAACTCAGTGCATTGCATTTGGTTAGTTTTATTATAAACGGATATAACTCAGTGCATTGCATTTGGTTAGTTTTATTAAAAACGGATATAACTCAGTGCATTGCATTTGGTTAGTTTTATTATAAACGGATATAACTCAGTGCATTGCATTTGGTTAGTTTTATTATAAACGGATATAACTCAGTGCATTGCGTTTGGTTAGTTTTATTAAAAACTGATACAACCCAGTGCATTGCATTTGGTTAGTTTTATTATAAACGGATATAACTCAGTGCATTGCATTTGGTTAGTTTTATTATAAACGGATATAACTCAGTGCATTGCATTTGGTTAGTCTTATTAAAAACTGATACAACTCAGTGCATTGCATTTGGTTAGTTTTATTATAAACGGATATAACTCAGTGCATTGCATTTGGTTAGTTTTATTATAAGCGGATATAACTCAGTGCATTGCATTTGGTTAGTTTTATTAAAAACTGATATAACTCAGTGCATTGCATTTGGTTAGTTTTATTATAAACGGATATAACTCAGTGCATTGCATTTGGTTAGTTTTATTATAAACGGATATAACTCAGTGCATTGCATTTGGTTAGTTTTATTATAAACGGATATAACTCAGTGCATTGCATTTGGTTAGTTTTATTATAAACGGATATAACTCAGTGCATTGCATTTGGTTAGTTTTATTATAAACGGATACAAGTCAGTGTATTGCATTTGGTTAGTTTTATTAAAAACGGATGTAACTCAGTGCATTGCATTTGGTTAGTTTTATTCAAAACGGATGTAACTCAGTGCATTGCATTTGGTTAGTTTTGTTATAAACGGATATAACTCAGTGCATTGCATTTGGTTAGTTTTATTAAAAACGGATATAACACAGTGCATTGCATTTGGTTAGTTTTATTAAAAACTGATATAACTCAGTGCTTTGCATTTCGTTAGTTTTATTAAAAACTGATACAACTCAGTGTATTGCATTTGGTTAGTTTTATTAAAAACGGATGTAACTCAGTGCATTGCATTTGGTTAGTTTTATTATAAACGGATATAACTCAGTGTATTGCATTTGGTTAGTTTTATTAAAAACGGATGTAACTCAGTGCATTGCATTTGGTTAGTTTTATTAAAAACTGATACAACTCAGTGCATTGCATTGGGTTAGTTTTATTAAAAACGAATGTAACTCAGTGCATTGCATTTGGTTAGTTTTTATATAAACGGATATAACTCAGTGTATTGCATTTGGTTAGTTTTATTAAAAACGGATGTAACTCAGTGCATTGCATTTGGTTAGTTTTATTGAAAACTGATACAACTCAGTGCATTGCATTTGGTTAGTTTTATTAAAAACGGATGAAACTCAGTGCATTGCATTTCGTTAGTTTTATTAAAAACTGATACAACTCAGTGTATTGCATTTGGTTAGTTTTATTAAAAACGGATGTAACTCAGTGCATTGCATTTGGTTAGTTTTATTATAAACGGATATAACTCAGTGCATTGCAATTGGTTAGTTTTATTATAAACGGATATAACTCAGTGCATTGCATTTGGTTAGTTTTATTATAAACGGATATAACTCAGTGCATTGCATTTGGTTAGTTTTATTAAAAACGGATATAACACAGTGCATTGCATTTGGTTAGTTTTATTGTAAACGGATATAACTCAGTGCATTGCATTTGGTTAGTTTTATTAAAAACGGATATAACACAGTGCATTGCATTTGGTTAGTTTTATTATAAACGGATATAACTCAGTGCATTGCATTTGATTAGTTTTATTATAAACGGATATAACTCAGTGCATTGCATTTGGTTAGTTTTATTAAAAACTGATACAACTCAGTGCATTGCATTTGGTTAGTTTTATTATAAACGGATATAACTCAGTGCATTGCATTTGGTTAGTTTTATTATAAACGGATATAACTCAGTGCATTGCATTTGGTTAGTTTTATTAAAAACGGATGTAACTCAGTGCATTGCATTTGGTTAGTTTTATTATAAACGGATATAACTCAGTGTATTGCATTTGGTTAGTTTTATTAAAAACGGATGTAACTCAGTGCATTGCATTTGTTTAGTTTTATTGAAAACTGATACAACTCAGTGCATTGCATTTGGTTAGTTTTATTAAAAACGGATGAAACTCAGTGCATTGCATTTCGTTAGTTTTATTAAAAACTGATACAACTCAGTGTATTGCATTTGGTTAGTTTTATTAAAAACGGATGTAACTCAGTGCATTGCATTTGGTTAGTTTTATTATAAACGGATATAACTCAGTGCATTGCAATTGGTTAGTTTTATTATAAACGGATATAACTCAGTGCATTGCATTTGGTAAGTTTTATTATAAACGGATATAACTCAGTGCATTGCATTTGGTTAGTTTTATTATAAACGGATATAACTCAGTGCATTGCATTTGGTTAGTTTTATTATAAACGGATATAACTCAGTGCATTGCATTTGGTTAGTTTTATTATAAACGGATATAACTCAGTGCATTGCATTTGGTTAGTTTTATTAAAAACGGATATAACTCAGTGCATTGCATTTGGTTAGTTTTATTATAAACGGATATAACTCAGTGCATTGCATTTGGTTAGTTTTATTATAAACGGATATAACTCAGTGCATTGCATTTGGTTAGTTTTATTATAAACGGATATAACTCAGTGCATTGCATTTGGTTAGTTTTATTAAAAACTGATACAACTCAGTGCATTGCATTTGGTTAGTTTTATTATAAACGGATATAGCTCAGTGCATTGCATTTGGTTAGTTTTATTATAAACGGATATAACTCAGTGCATTGCATTTGGTTAGTCTTATTAAAAACTAATACAACTCAGTGCATTGCATTTGGTTAGTTTTATTATAAACGGATATAACTCAGTGCATTGCATTTGGTTAGTTTTATTATAAACGGATATAACTCAGTGCATTGCATTTGGTTAGTTTTATTAAAAACTGATATAACTCAGTGCATTGCATTTGGTTAGTTTTATTATAAACGGATATAACTCAGTGCATTGCATTTGGTTAGTTTTATTATAAACGGATATAACTCAGTGCATTGCATTTGGTTAGTTTTATTTAAAACTGATATAACTCAGTGCATTGCATTTGGTTAGTTTTATTATAAACGGATATAACTCAGTGCATTGCATTTGGTTAGTTTTATTAAAAACTGATACAACTCAGTGCATTGCATTTGGTTAGTTTTATTATAAACGGATATAACTCAGTGCATTGCATTTGGTTAGTTTTATTTAAAACTGATATAACTCAGTGCATTGCATTTGGTTAGTTTTATTATAAACGGATATAACTCAGTGCATTGCATTTGGTTAGTCTTATTAAAAACTAATACAACTCAGTGCATTGCATTTGGTTAGTTTTATTATAAACGGATATAACTCAGTGCATTGCATTTGGTTAGTTTTATTATAAACGGATATAACTCAGTGCATTGCATTTGGTTAGTTTTATTAAAAACTGATATAACTCAGTGCATTGCATTTGGTTAGTTTTATTATAAACGGATATAACTCAGTGCATTGCATTTGGTTAGTTTTATTAAAAACTGATACAACTCAGTGCATTGCATTTGGTTAGTTTTATTATAAACGGATATAACTCAGTGCATTGCATTTGGTTAGTTTTATTATAAACGGATATAACTCAGTGCATTGCGTTTGGTTAGTTTTATTAAAAACTGATACAACTCAGTGCATTGCATTTGGTTAGTTTTATTATAAACGGATATAACTCAGTGCATTGCATTTGGTTAGTTTTATTATAAACGGATATAACTCAGTGCATTGCATTTGGTTAGTTTTATTTAAAACTGATATAACTCAGTGCATTGCATTTGGTTAGTTTTATTATAAACGGATATAACTCAGTGCATTGCATTTGGTTAGTTTTATTAAAAACTGATACAACTCAGTGCATTGCATTTGGTTAGTTTTATTATAAACGGATATAACTCAGTGCATTGCATTTGGTTAGTTTTATTTAAAACTGATATAACTCAGTGCATTGCATTTGGTTAGTTTTATTATAAACGGATATAACTCAGTGCATTGCATTTGGTTAGTCTTATTAAAAACTAATACAACTCAGTGCATTGCATTTGGTTAGTTTTATTATAAACGGATATAACTCAGTGCATTGCATTTGGTTAGTTTTATTATAAACGGATATAACTCAGTGCATTGCATTTGGTTAGTTTTATTATAAACGGATATAACTCAGTGCATTGCATTTGGTTAGTCTTATTAAAAACTAATACAACTCAGTGCATTGCATTTGGTTAGTTTTATTATAAACGGATATAACTCAGTGCATTGCATTTGGTTAGTTTTATTATAAACGGATATAACTCAGTGCATTGCATTTGGTTAGTCTTATTAAAAACTAATACAACTCAGTGCATTGCATTTGGTTAGTTTTATTATAAACGGATATAACTCAGTGCATTGCATTTGGTTAGTTTTATTATAAACGGATATAACTCAGTGCATTGCATTTGGTTAGTTTTATTAAAAACTGATATAACTCAGTGCATTGCATTTGGTTAGTTTTATTATAAACGGATATAACTCAGTGCATTGCATTTGGTTAGTTTTATTAAAAACTGATACAACTCAGTGCATTGCATTTGGTTAGTTTTATTATAAACGGATATAACTCAGTGCATTGCATTTGGTTAGTTTTATTATAAACGGATATAACTCAGTGCATTGCATTTGGTTAGTCTTATTAAAAACTAATACAACTCAGTGCATTGCATTTGGTTAGTTTTATTATAAACGGATATAACTCAGTGCATTGCATTTGGTTAGTTTTATTATAAACGGATATAACTCAGTGCATTGCATTTGGTTAGTTTTATTAAAAACTGATATAACTCAGTGCATTGCATTTGGTTAGTTTTATTATAAACGGATATAACTCAGTGCATTGCATTTGGTTAGTTTTATTAAAAACTGATACAACTCAGTGCATTGCATTTGGTTAGTTTTATTATAAACGGATATAACTCAGTGCATTGCATTTGGTTAGTTTTATTATAAACGGATATAACTCAGTGCATTGCGTTTGGTTAGTTTTATTAAAAACTGATACAACTCAGTGCATTGCATTTGGTTAGTTTTATTATAAACGGATATAACTCAGTGCATTGCATTTGGTTAGTTTTATTATAAACGGATATAACTCAGTGCTTGCATTTGGTTAGTTTTATTAAAAACGGATATAACTCAGTGCATTGCATTTGGTTAGTTTTATTATAAACGGATATAACTCAGTGCATTGCATTTGGTTAGTTTTATTAAAAACGGATATATCTCAGTGCATTGCATTTGGTTAGTTTTATTATAAACGGATATAACTCAGTGCATTGCATTTGGTTAGTTTTATTATAAACGGATATAACTCAGTGCATTGCATTTGGTTAGTTTTATTATAAACGGATATAACTCAGTGCATTGCATTTGGTTAGTTTTATTTAAAACTGATATAACTCAGTGCATTGCATTTGGTTAGTTTTATTATAAACGGATATAACTCAGTGCATTGCATTTGGTTAGTTTTATTTAAAACTGATATAACTCAGTGCATTGCATTTGGTTAGTTTTATTATAAACGGATATAACTCAGTGCATTGCATTTGGTTAGTTTTATTAAAAACTGATATAACTCAGTGCATTGCATTTGGTTAGTTTTATTATAAACGGATATAACTCAGTGCATTGCATTTGGTTAGTTTTATTAAAAACTGATACAACTCAGTGCATTGCATTTGGTTAGTTTTATTATAAACGGATATAACTCAGTGCATTGCATTTGGTTAGTTTTATTATAAACGGATATAACTCAGTGCATTGCGTTTGGTTAGTTTTATTATAAACGGATATAACTCAGTGCATTGCATTTGGTTAGTTTTATTATAAACGGATATAACTCAGTGCTTTGCATTTGGTTAGTTTTATTATAAACGGATATAACTCAGTGCATTGCATTTGGTTAGTTTTATTATAAACGGATATAACTCAGTGCATTGCATTTGGTTAGTTTTATTATAAACGGATGCAACTCAATGTATTGCATTTGGTTAGTTTTATTAAAAACGGATGTAACTCAGTGCATTGCATTTGGTTAGTTTTATTAAAAACGGATGTAACTCAGTGCATTGCATTTGGTTAGTTTTATTAAAAACTGACACAACTCAGTGCATTGCATTTGGTTAGTTTTATTAAAAACGGATATAACTCAGTGAATTGCATTTGGTTAGTTTTATTATAAACGGATATAACTCAGTGCATTGCATTTGGTTAGTTTTATTATAAACGGATATAACTCAGTGCATTGCATTTGGTTAGTTTTATTATAGACGGATATAACTCAGTGCATTGCATTTGGTTAGTTTTATTAAAAACTGATACAACTCAGTGCATTGCATTTGGTTAGTTTTATTATAAACGGATATAACTCAGTGCATTGCATTTGGTTAGTTTTATTATAAACGGATATAACTCAGTGCATTGCATTTGGTTAGTTTTATTATAAACGGATATAACTCAGTGCATTGCATTTGGTTAGTTTTATTATAAACGGATATAACTCAGTGCATTGCATTTAGTTAGTTTTATTATAAACGGATATAACTCAGTGCTTTGCATTTGGTTAGTTTTATTATAAACGGATATAACTCAGTGCATTGCATTTGGTTAGTTTTATTATAAATGGATATAACTCAGTGCATTGCATTTGGTTAGTTTTATTATAAACGGATACAACTCAATGTATTGCATTTGGTTAGTTTTATTAAAAACGGATATAACACAGTGCATTGCATTTGGTTAGTTTTATTATAAACGGATATAACTCAGTGCATTGCATTTGATTAGTTTTATTATAAACGGATATAACTCAGTGCATTGCATTTGGTTAGTTTTATTAAAAACTGATACAACTCAGTGCATTGCATTTGGTTAGTTTTATTATAAACGGATATAACTCAGTGCATTGCATTTGGTTAGTTTTATTATAAACGGATATAACTCAGTGCATTGCATTTGGTTAGTTTTATTATAAACGGATATAACTCAGTGCATTGCATTTGGTTAGTTTTATTATAAACGGATATAACTCAGTGCATTGCATTTGGTTAGTTTTATTAAAAACGGATATAACTCAGTGCATTGCTTTTGGTTAGTTTTATTATAAACGGATACAACTCAATGTATTGCATTTGGTTAGTTTTATTATAAACGGATATAACTCAGTGCATTGCATTTGGTTAGTTTTATTATAAACGGATATAACTCAGTGCATTGCATTTGGTTAGTTTTATTAAAAACTGATACAACTCAGTGCATTGCATTTGGTTAGTTTTATTATAAACGGATATAACTCAGTGCATTGCATTTGGTTAGTTTTATTATAAACGGATATAACTCAGTGCATTGCATTTGGTTAGTCTTATTAAAAACTAATACAACTCAGTGCATTGCGTTTGGTTAGTTTTATTATAAACGGATATAACTCAGTGCATTGCATTTGGTTAGTTTTATTATAAACGGATATAACTCAGTGCATTGCATTTGGTTAGTTTTATTAAAAACTGATATAACTCAGTGCATTGCATTTGGTTAGTTTTATTATAAACGGATATAACTCAGTGTATTGTATTTGGTTAGTTTTATTATAAACGGATATAACTCAGTCCATTGCGTTTGGTTAGTTTTATTAAAAACTGATACAACTCAGTGCATTGCATTTGGTTAGTTTTATTATAAACGGATATAACTCAGTGCATTGCATTTGGTTAGTTTTATTATAAACGGATATAACTCAGTGCTTGCATTTGGTTAGTTTTATTAAAAACGGATATAACTCAGTGCATTGCATTTGGTTAGTTTTATTATAAACGGATATAACTCAGTGCATTGCATTTGGTTAGTTTTATTAAAAACGGATATATCTCAGTGCATTGCATTTGGTTAGTTTTATTATAAACGGATATAACTCAGTGCATTGCATTTGGTTAGTTTTATTATAAACGGATATAACTCAGTGCATTGCATTTGGTTAGTTTTATTATAAACGGATATAACTCAGTGCATTGCATTTGGTTAGTTTTATTATAAACGGATATAACTCAGTGCTTTGCATTTGGTTAGTTTTATTATAAACGGATATAACTCAGTGCATTGCATTTGGTTAGTTTTATTATAAACGGATATAACTCAGTGCATTGCATTTGGTTAGTTTTATTATAAACGGATGCAACTCAATGTATTGCATTTGGTTAGTTTTATTAAAAACGGATGTAACTCAGTGCATTGCATTTGGTTAGTTTTATTAAAAACGGATGTAACTCAGTGCATTGCATTTGGTTAGTTTTATTAAAAACTGATACAACTCAGTGCATTGCATTTGGTTTGTTTTATTAAAAACGGATATAACTCAGTGAATTGCATTTGGTTAGTTTTATTATAAACGGATATAACTCAGTGCATTGCATTTGGTTAGTTTTATTATAAACGGATATAACTCAGTGCATTGCATTTGGTTAGTTTTATTATAGACGGATATAACTCAGTGCATTGCATTTGGTTAGTTTTATTAAAAACTGATACAACTCAGTGCATTGCATTTGGTTAGTTTTATTATAAACTGATATAACTCAGTGCATTGCATTTGGTTAGTTTTATTATAAACGGATATAACTCAGTGCATTGCATTTGGTTAGTTTTATTATAAACGGATATAACTCAGTGCATTGCATTTGGTTAGTTTTATTAAAAACTGATACAACCCAGTGCATTGCATTTGGTTAGTTTTATTATAAACGGATATAACTCAGTGCATTGCATTTGGTTAGTTTTATTATAAACGGATATAACTCAGTGCATTGCATTTGGTTAGTCTTATTAAAAACTAATACAACTCAGTGCATTGCATTTGGTTAGTTTTATTATAAACGGATATAACTCAGTGCATTGCATTTGGTTAGTTTTATTATAAGCGGATATAACTCAGTGCATTGCATTTGGTTAGTTTTATTAAAAACTGATATAACTCAGTGCATTGCATTTGGTTAGTTTTATTATAAACGGATATAACTCAGTGCATTGCATTTGGTTAGTTTTATTATAAACGGATATAACTCAGTGCATTGCATTTGGTTAGTTTTATTATAAACGGATATAACTCAGTGCATTGCATTTGGTTAGTTTTATTATAAACGGATATAACTCAGTGCATTGCATTTGGTTAGTTTTATTATAAACGGATACAACTCAGTGTATTGCATTTGGTTAGTTTTATTAAAAACGGATGTAACTCAGTGCATTGCATTTGGTTAGTTTTATTCAAAACGGATGTAACTCAGTGCATTGCATTTGGTTAGTTTTATTATAAACGGATATAACTCAGTGCATTGCATTTGGTTAGTTTTATTAAAAACGGATATAACACAGTGCATTGCATTTGGTTAGTTTTATTAAAAACTGATATAACTCAGTGGTTTGCATTTCGTTAGTTTTATTAAAAACTGATACAACTCAGTGTATTGCATTTGGTTAGTTTTATTAAAAACGGATGTAACTCAGTGCATTGCATTTGGTTAGTTTTATTATAAACGGATATAACTCAGTGTATTGCATTTGGTTAGTTTTATTAAAAACGGATGTAACTCAGTGCATTGCATTTGGTTAGTTTTATTAAAAACTGATACAACTCAGTGCATTGCATTGGGTTAGTTTTATTAAAAACGAATGTAACTCAGTGCATTGCATTTGGTTAGTTTTTATATAAACGGATATAACTCAGTGTATTGCATTTGGTTAGTTTTATTAAAAACGGATGTAACTCAGTGCATTGCATTTGGTTAGTTTTATTGAAAACTGATACAACTCAGTGCATTGCATTTGGTTAGTTTTATTAAAAACGGATGAAACTCAGTGCATTGCATTTCGTTAGTTTTATTAAAAACTGATACAACTCAGTGTATTGCATTTGGTTAGTTTTATTAAAAACGGATGTAACTCAGTGCATTGCATTTGGTTAGTTTTATTATAAACGGATATAACTCAGTGCATTGCAATTGGTTAGTTTTATTATAAACGGATATAACTCAGTGCATTGCATTTGGTAAGTTTTATTATAAACGGATATAACTCAGTGCATTGCATTTGGTTAGTTTTATTAAAAACGGATATAACACAGTGCATTGCATTTGGTTAGTTTTATTGTAAACGGATATAACTCAGTGCACTGCATTTGGTTAGTTTTATTAAAAACGGATATAACACAGTGCATTGCATTTGGTTAGTTTTATTATAAACGGATATAACTCAGTGCATTGCATTTGATTAGTTTTATTATAAACGGATATAACTCAGTGCATTGCATTTGGTTAGTTTTATTAAAAACTGATACAACTCAGTGCATTGCATTTGGTTAGTTTTATTATAAACGGATATAACTCAGTGCATTGCATTTGGTTAGTTTTATTATAAACGGATATAACTCAGTGCATTGCACTTGGTTAGTTTTATTATAAACGGATATAACTCAGTGCATTGCATTTGGTTAGTTTTATTATAAACGGATATAACTCAGTGCATTGCATTTGGTTAGTTTTATTAAAAACGGATATAACTCAGTGCATTGCATTTGGTTAGTTTTATTATAAACGGATATAACTCAGTGCATTGCATTTGGCTAGTTTTATTATAAACGGATATAACTCAGTGCATTGCATTTGGTTAGTTTTATTATAAACGGATATAACTCAGTGCATTGCATTTGGTTAGTTTTATTAAAAACTGATACAACTCAGTGCATTGCATTTGGTTAGTTTTATTATAAACGGATATAGCTCAGTGCATTGCATTTGGTTAGTTTTATTATAAACGGATATAACTCAGTGCATTGCATTTGGTTAGTCTTATTAAAAACTAATACAACTCAGTGCATTGCATTTGGTTAGTTTTATTATAAACGGATATAACTCAGTGCATTGCATTTGGTTAGTTTTATTATAAACGGATATAACTCAGTGCATTGCATTTGGTTAGTTTTATTAAAAACTGATATAACTCAGTGCATTGCATTTGGTTAGTTTTATTATAAACGGATATAACTCAGTGCATTGCATTTGGTTAGTTTTATTATAAACGGATATAACTCAGTGCATTGCATTTGGTTAGTTTTATTATAAACGGATATAACTCAGTGCATTGCATTTGGTTAGTTTTATTATAAACGGATATAACTCAGTGCATTGCATTTGGTTAGTTTTATTAAAAACTGATACAACTCAGTGCATTGCATTTGGTTAGTTTTATTATAAACGGATATAACTCAGTGCATTGCATTTGGTTAGTTTTATTATAAACGGATATAACTCAGTGCATTGCGTTTGGTTAGTTTTATTAAAAACTGATACAACTCAGTGCATTGCATTTGGTTAGTTTTATTATAAACGGATATAACTCAGTGCATTGCATTTGGTTAGTTTTATTATAAACGGATATAACTCAGTGCTTGCATTTGGTTAGTTTTATTAAAAACGGATATAACTCAGTGCATTGCATTTGGTTAGTTTTATTATAAACGGATATAACTCAGTGCATTGCATTTGGTTAGTTTTATTAAAAACGGATATATCTCAGTGCATTGCATTTGGTTAGATTTATTATAAACGGATATAACTCAGTGCATTGCATTTGGTTAGTTTTATTATAAACGGATATAACTCAGTGCATTGCATTTGGTTAGTTTTATTATAAACGGATATAACTCAGTGCATTGCATTTGGTTAGTTTTAGTATAAACGGATATAACTCAGTGCTTTGCATTTGGTTAGTTTTATTATAAACGGATATAACTCAGTGCATTGCATTTGGTTAGTTTTATTATAAACGGATATAACTCAGTGCATTGCATTTGGTTAGTTTTATTATAAACGGATGCAACTCAATGTATTGCATTTGGTTAGTTTTATTAAAAACGGATGTAACTCAGTGCATTGCATTTGGTTAGTTTTATTAAAAACGGATGTAACTCAGTGCATTGCATTTGGTTAGTTTTATTAAAAACTGATACAACTCAGTGCATTGCATTTGGTTAGTTTTATTAAAAACGGATATAACTCAGTGAATTGCATTTGGTTAGTTTTATTATAAACGGATATAACTCAGTGCATTGCATTTGGTTAGTTTTATTATAAACGGATATAACTCAGTGCATTGCATTTGGTTAGTTTTATTATAGACGGATATAACTCAGTGCATTGCATTTGGTTAGTTTTATTTTAAACGGATATAACTCAGTGCATTGCATTTGGTTAGTTTTATTATAAACGGATATAACTCAGTGCATTGCATTTGGTTAGTTTTATTTTAAACGGATATAACTCAGTGCATTGCATTTGGTTAGTTTTATTATAAACGGATATAATTCAGTGCTTTGCATTTGGTTAGTTTTATTATAAACTTATGTAACTCAGTGCATTGCATTTGGTTAGTTTTATTAAAAACGGATGTAACTCAGTGCATTGCATTTGGTTAGTTTTATTAAAAACTGATACAACTCATTGCATTGCATCTGGTTAGTTTTATTATAAACGGATATAACTCAGTGCATTGCATTTGGTTAGATTTATTATAAACGGATATAACTCAGTGCATTGCATTTGGTTAGTTTTATTAAAAACTGATACAACTCAGTGCATTGCATTTGGTTAGTTTTATTATAAACGGATATAACTCAGTGCATTGCATTTGGTTAGTTTTATTTTAAACGGATATAACTCAGTGCATTGCATTTGGTTAGTTTTATTATAAACGGATATAACTCAGTGCAGTGCATTTGGTTAGTTTTATTTTAAACGGATATAACTCAGTGCATTGCATTTGGTTAGTTTTATTATAAACGGATATAACTCAGTGCTTTGCATTTGGTTAGTTTTATTATAAACTTATGTAACTCAGTGCATTGCATTTGGTTATTTTTATTATAAACGGATATAACTCAGTGCATTGCATTTGGTTAGTTTTATTTTAAACGGATATAACTCAGTGCATTGCATTTGGTTAGTTTTATTATAAACGGATATAACTCAGTGCTTTGCATTTGGTTAGTTTTATTATAAACTTATGTAACTCAGTGCATTGCATTTGGTTAGTTTTATTATAAACTGATACAACTCAGTGCATTGCATTTGGTTAGTTTTATTATAAACGGATAAAACTCAGTGCATTGCATTTGGTTAGTTTTATTTTAAACGGATATAACTCAGTGCATTGCATTTGGTTAGTTTTATTATAAACGGATATAACTCAGTGCTTTGCATTTGGTTAGTTTTATTATAAACTTATGTAACTCGGTGCATTGCATTTGGTTAGTTTTATTATAAACGGATATAACTCAGTGCATTGCATTTGGTTAGTTTTATTAAAAACGGATATAACTCAGTGCATTGCATTTGGTTAGTTTTATTATAAACGGATATAACTCAGTGCATTGCATTTGGTTAGATTTATTATAAACGGATATAACTCAGTGCATTGCATTTGGTTAGTTTTATTAAAAACTGATACAACTCAGTGCATTGCATATGGTTAGTTTTATTATAAACGGATATAACTCAGTGCATTGCATTTCGTTAGTTTTATTATAAACGGATATAACTCAGTGCATTGCATTTGGTTAGTTTTATTAAAAACTGATACAACTCAGTGCATTGCATTTGGTTAGTTTTATTAAAAACTGATATAACTCAGTGCATTGTATTTGGTTAGTTTTGTTAAAAACTGATATAACTCAGTGTATTGTATTTGGTTAGTTTTGTTAAAAACTGATACAACTCAGTGCATTGCATTTGGTTAGTTTTATTAAAAACTGATATAACTCAGTGCATTGCATTTGGTTAGTTTTATTAAAAACGGATGTAACTCAGTGCATTGCATTTGGTTAGTTTTATTAAAAACGGATGTAACTCAGTGCATTGCATTTGGTTAGTTTTATTAAAAACGGATATAACTCAGTGCATTGCATTTGGTGAGTTTTATTAAAAACTGATACAACTCAGTGCATTGCATCTGGTTAGTTTTATTCAAAACTGATACAACTCAGCGCATTGCATTTGGTTAGTTTTATTAAAAACTGATA
Organism: Ceratitis rosa; assembly: GCA_037013455.1. Lineage (NCBI taxonomy): Eukaryota > Metazoa > Arthropoda > Insecta > Diptera > Tephritidae > Ceratitis > Ceratitis rosa. The sequence continues at coordinate 238,326 of JAWMAG010000166.1, read as the reverse complement.
CAACTCAGTGCATTGCATTTGGTTAGTTTTATTAAAAACGGATGAAACTCAGTGCATTGCATTTCGTTAGTTTTATTAAAAACTGATACAACTCAGTGTATTGCATTTGGTTAGTTTTATTAAAAACGGATGTAACTCAGTGCATTGCATTTGGTTAGTTTTATTATAAACGGATGTAACTCAGTGCATTGCATTTGGTAAGTTTTATTAAAAACTGATACAACTCAGTGCATTGCAATTGGTTAGTTTTATTAAAAACTGATACAACTCAGTGCATTGCAGTTGGTTAGTTTTATTAAAAACGGATATAACTCAGTGCATTGCATTTGGTTAGTTTTATTATAAACGGATATAACTCAGTGAATTTCATTTGGTAAGTTTTATTAAAAATTGATACAACTCAGTGCATTGCAATTGGTTAGTTTTATTAAAAACTGATACAACTCAGTGCATTGCATTTGGTTAGTTTTATTAAAAACGGATATAACTCAGTGCATTGCATTTGGTTAGTTTTATTATAAACGGATATAACTCAGTGCATTGCATTTGGTAAGTTTTATTATAAACGGATATAACTCAGTGCATTGCATTTAGTTAGTTTTATTAAAAACGGATATAACACAGTGCATTGCATTTGGTTAGTTTTATTGTAAACGGATATAACTCAGTGCATTGCATTTGGTTAGTTTTATTAAAAACGGATATAACACAGTGCATTGCATTTGGTTAGTTTTATTATAAACGGATATAACTCAGTGCATTGCATTTGGTTAGTTTTATTATAAACGGATATAACTCAGTGCATTGCATTTGGTTAGTTTTATTAAAAACTGATACAACTCAGTGCATTGCATTTGGTTAGTTTTATTATAAACGGATATAACTCAGTGCATTGCATTTGGTTAGTTTTATTATAAACGGATATAACTCAGTGCATTGCATTTGGTTAGTTTTATTATAAACGGATATAACTCAGTGCATTGCATTTGGTTAGTTTTATTATAAACGGATATAACTCAGTGCATTGTATTTGGTTAGTTTTATTATAAACGGATATAACACAGTGCATTGCATTTGGTTAGTTTTATTAAAAACTGATACAACTCAGGGCATTGCATTTGGTTAGTTTTATTAAAAACGGATGTAACTCAGTGCATTGCATTTGGTTAGTTTTATTAAAAACTGATACAACTCAGTGCATTGCATTTGGTTAGTTTTATTAAAAACGGATATAACTCAGTGCATTGCATTTGGTTAGTTTTATTATAAACGGATATAACTCAGTGCATTGCATTTGGTTAGTTTTATTAAAAACGGATATAACTCAGTGCATTGCATTTGGTTAGTTTTATTATAGACGGATATAACTCAGTGCATTGCATTTGGCTAGATTTATTATAAACGGATATAACTCAGTGCATTGCATTTGGTTAGTTTTATTATAAACGGATATAACTCAGTGCATTGCATTTGGTTAGTTTTATTTTAAACGGATATAACTCAGTGCATTGCATTTGGTTAGTTTTATTATAAACGGATATAACTCAGTGCTTTGCATTTGGTTAGTTTTATTATCAACGGATATAACTCAGTGCATTGCATTTGGTTAGTTTTATTATAAACGGATATAACTCAGTGCAATGCATTTGGTTAGTTTTATTATAAACGGATGTAACTCAGTGCATAGCATTTGGTTAGTTTTATTAAAAACGGATATAACTCAGTGCATTGCATTTGGTTAGTTTTATTAAAAACTGATACAACTCAGTGCATTGCATTTGGTTAGTTTTATTAAAAACGGATGTAATTCAGTGCATTGCATTTGGATAGTTTTATTAAAAACGGATGTAACTCAGTGCATTGCACATGGTTAGTTTTATTAAAAACTGATACAACTCAGTACATTGCATTTGGTTAGTTTTATTAAAAACTGATACAACTCAGTGCATTGCATTTTGTTAGTTTAATTAAAAACGGATATAACTCAGTGCATTGCATTTGGTTAGTTTTATTAAAAACTGATACAACTCAGTGCATTGCATTTGGTTAGTTTTATTAAAAACGGATATAACTCAGTGCATTGCATTTGGTTAGTTTTATTATAAACGGATATAACTCAGTGCATTGCATTTGGTTAGATTTATTATAAACGGATATAACTCAGTGCATTGCATTTGGTTAGTTTTATTATAAACGGATATAACTCAGTGCATTGCATTTGGTTAGTTTTATTATAAACGGATATAACTCAGTGTATTGCATTTGGTTAGTTTTATTAAAAACGGATGTAACTCAGTGCATTGCATTTGGTTAGTTTTATTAAAAACTGATACAACTCAGTGCATTGTATTTGGTTAGTTTTATTAAAAACGGATGAAACTCAGTGCATTGCATTTCGTTAGTTTTATTAAAAACTGATACAACTCAGTGTATTGCATTTGGTTAGTTTTATTAAAAACGGATGTAACTCAGTGCATTGCATTTGGTTAGTTTTATTATAAACGGATATAACTCAGTGTATTGCATTTGGTTAGTTTTATTAAAAACGGATGTAACTCAGTGCATTGCATTTGGTTAGTTTTATTAAAAACTGATATAACTCAGTGCATTGCATTTCGTTAGTTTTATTAAAAACTGATACAACTCAGTGTATTGCATTTGGTTAGTTTTATTAAAAACGGATGTAACTCAGTGCATTGCATTTGGTTAGTTTTATTATAAACGGATATAACTCAGTGCATTGCATTTGGTTAGTTTTATTAAAAACGGATATAACACAGTGCATTGCATTTGGTTAGTTTTATTAAAAACTGTTATAACTCAGTGCATTGCATTTCGTTAGTTTTATTAAAAACTGATACAACTCAGTGTATTGCATTTGGTTAGTTTTATTAAAAACGGATGTAACTCAGTGCATTGCATTTGGTTAGTTTTATTATAAACGGATATAACTCAGTGCATTGCATTTGGTTAGTTTTATTAAAAACGGATATAACACAGTGCATTGCATTTGGTTAGTTTTATTAAAAACTGATATAACTCAGTGCATTGCATTTCGTTAGTTTTATTAAAAACTGATACAACTCAGTGTATTGCATTTGGTTAGTTTTATTAAAAACGGATGTAACTCAGTGCATTGCATTTGGTTAGTTTTATTATAAACGGATACAACTCAGTGCATTGCATTTGGTTAGTTTTATTCAAAACGGATGTAACTCAGTGCATTGCATTTGGTTAGTTTTATTATAAACGGATATAACTCAGTGCATTGCATTTGGTTAGTTTTATTAAAAACGGATATAACACAGTGCATTGCATTTGGTTAGTTTTATTAAAAACTGATATAACTCAGTGCATTGCATTTGGTTAGTTTTATTAAAAACGGATGTAACTCAGTGCATTGCATTTGGTTAGTTTTTATATAAACGGATATAACTCAGTGTATTGCATTTGGTTAGTTTTATTAAAAACGGATGTAACTCAGTGCATTGCATTTGGTTAGTTTTATTAAAAACTGATACAACTCAGTGCATTGCATTTGGTTAGTTTTATTAAAAACGGATGAAACTCAGTGCATTGCATTTCGTTAGTTTTATTAAAAACTGATACAACTCAGTGTATTGCATTTGGTTAGTTTTATTAAAAACTGATACAACTCAGTGCATTGCATTTGGTTAGTTTTTTTAAAAACGGATGAAACTCAGTGCATTGCATTTGGTTAGTTTTATTAAAAACGGATATAACACAGTGCATTGCATTTGGTTAGTTTTATTATAAACGGATATAACTCAGTGCATTGCATTTGGTTAGTTTTATTATAAACGGATATAACTCAGTGCATTGCATTTGGTTAGTTTTATTAAAAACTGATACAACTCAGTGCATTGCATTTGGTTAGTTTTATTATAAACGGATATAACTCAGTGCATTGCATTTGTTTAGTTTTATTATAAACGGATATAACTCAGTGCATTGCATTTGGTTAGTTTTATTATAAACGGATATAACTCAGTGCATTGCATTTGGTTAGTTTTATTATAAACGGATATAACTCAGTGCATTGCATTTGGTTAGTTTTATTAAAAACGGATATAACTCAGTGCATTGCATTTGGTTAGTTTTATTATAAACGGATATAACTCAGTGCATTGCATTTGGTTAGTTTTATTATAAACGGATATAACTCAGTGCATTGCATTTGGTTAGTTTTATTAAAAACTGATACAACCCAGTGCATTGCATTTGGTTAGTTTTTTTATAAACGGATATAACTCAGTGCATTGCATTTGGTTAGTTTTATTATAAACGGATATAACTCAGTGCATTGCATTTGGTTAGTCTTATTAAAAACTAATACAACTCAGTGCATTGCATTTGGTTAGTTTTATTATAAACGGATATAACTCAGTGCATTGCATTTGGTTAGTTTTATTATAAGCGGATATAACTCAGTGCATTGCATTTGGTTAGTTTTATTAAAAACTGATATAACTCAGTGCATTGCATTTGGTTAGTTTTATTATAAACGGATATAACTCAGTGCATTGCATTTGGTTAGTTTTATTATAAACGGATATAACTCAGTGCATTGCATTTGGTTAGTTTTATTATAAACGGATATAACTCAGTGCATTGCATTTGGTTAGTTTTATTATAAACGGATATAACTCAGTGCATTGCATTTGGTTAGTTTTATTATAAACGGATGTAACTCAGTGCATTGCATTTGGTTAGTTTTATTATAAACGGATATAACTCAGTGCATTGCATTTGGTTAGTTTTATTAAAAACGGATATAACACAGTGCATTGCATTTGGTTAGTTTTATTAAAAACTGATATAACTCAGTGCATTGCATTTCGTTAGTTTTATTAAAAACTGATACAACTCAGTGCATTGCATTTGGTTAGTTTTATTATAAACGGATATAACTCAGTGCATTGCATTTGGTTAGTTTTATTATAAACGGATATAACTCAGTGCATTGCATTTGGTTAGTTTTATTAAAAACGGATATAACTCAGTGCATTGCATTTGGTTAGTTTTATTATAAACGGATATAACTCAGTGCATTGCATTTGGTTAGTTTTATTATAAACGGATATAACTCAGTGCATTGCATTTGGTTAGTTTTATTAAAAACTGATACAACCCAGTGCATTGCATTTGGTTAGTTTTATTATAAACGGATATAACTCAGTGCATTGCATTTGGTTAGTTTTATTATAAACGGATATAACTCAGTGCATTGCATTTGGTTAGTCTTATTAAAAACTAATACAACTCAGTGCATTGCATTTGGTTAGTTTTATTATAAACGGATATAACTCAGTGCATTGCATTTGGTTAGTTTTATTATAAGCGGATATAACTCAGTGCATTGCATTTGGTTAGTTTTATTAAAAACTGATATAACTCAGTGCATTGCATTTGGTTAGTTTTATTATAAACGGATATAACTCAGTGCATTGCATTTGGTTAGTTTTATTATAAACGGATATAACTCAGTGCATTGCATTTGGTTAGTTTTATTATAAACGGATATAACTCAGTGCATTGCATTTGGTTAGTTTTATTATAAACGGATATAACTCAGTGCATTGCATTTGGTTAGTTTTATTATAAACGGATACAACTCAGTGTATTGCATTTGGTTAGTTTTATTAAAAACGGATGTAACTCAGTGCATTGCATTTGGTTAGTTTTATTCAAAACGGATGTAACTCAGTGCATTGCATTTGGTTAGTTTTATTATAAACGGATATAACTCAGTGCATTGCATTTGGTTAGTTTTATTAAAAACGGATATAACACAGTGCATTGCATTTGGTTAGTTTTATTAAAAACTGATATAACTCAGTGCTTTGCATTTCGTTAGTTTTATTAAAAACTGATACAACTCAGTGTATTGCATTTGGTTAGTTTTATTAAAAACGGATGTAACTCAGTGCATTGCATTTGGTTAGTTTTATTATAAACGGATATAACTCAGTGTATTGCATTTGGTTAGTTTTATTAAAAACGGATGTAACTCAGTGCATTGCATTTGGTTAGTTTTATTAAAAACTGATACAACTCAGTGCATTGCATTGGGTTAGTTTTATTAAAAACGAATGTAACTCAGTGCATTGCATTTGGTTAGTTTTTATATAAACGGATATAACTCAGTGTATTGCATTTGGTTAGTTTTATTAAAAACGGATGTAACTCAGTGCATTGCATTTGGTTAGTTTTATTGAAAACTGATACAACTCAGTGCATTGCATTTGGTTAGTTTTATTAAAAACGGATGAAACTCAGTGCATTGCATTTCGTTAGTTTTATTAAAAACTGATACAACTCAGTGTATTGCATTTGGTTAGTTTTATTAAAAACGGATGTAACTCAGTGCATTGCATTTGGTTAGTTTTATTATAAACGGATATAACTCAGTGCATTGCAATTGGTTAGTTTTATTATAAACGGATATAACTCAGTGCATTGCATTTGGTAAGTTTTATTATAAACGGATATAACTCAGTGCATTGCATTTGGTTAGTTTTATTAAAAACGGATATAACACAGTGCATTGCATTTGGTTAGTTTTATTATAAACGGATATAACTCAGTGCATTGCATTTGATTAGTTTTATTATAAACGGATATCACTCAGTGCATTGCATTTGGTTAGTTTTATTAAAAACTGATACAACTCAGTGCATTGCATTTGGTTAGTTTTATTATAAACGGATATAACTCAGTGCATTGCATTTGGTTAGTTTTATTATAAACGGATATAACTCAGTGCATTGCATTTGGTTAGTTTTATTATAAACGGATATAACTCAGTGCATTGCATTTGGTTAGTTTTATTATAAACGGATATAACTCAGTGCATTGCATTTGGTTAGTTTTATTAAAAACGGATATAACTCAGTGCATTGCATTTGGTTAGTTTTATTATAAACGGATATAACTCAGTGCATTGCATTTGGTTAGTTTTATTATAAACGGATATAACTCAGTGCATTGCATTTGGTTAGTTTTATTATAAACGGATATATCTCAGTGCATTGCATTTGGTTAGTTTTATTAAAAACTGATACAACTCAGTGCATTGCATTTGGTTAGTTTTATTATAAACGGATATAGCTCAGTGCATTGCATTTGGTTAGTTTTATTATAAACGGATATAACTCAGTGCATTGCATTTGGTTAGTTTTATTATAAACGGATATAACTCAGTGCATTGCATTTGGTTAGTTTTATTATAAACGGATATAACTCAGTGCATTGCATTTGGTTAGTTTTATTATAAACGGATATAACTCAGTGCATTGCATTTGGTTAGTTTTATTAAAAACTGATACAACTCAGTGCATTGCATTTGGTTAGTTTTATTATAAACGGATATAACTCAGTGCATTGCATTTGGTTAGTTTTATTATAAACGGATATAACTCAGTGCATTGCGTTTGGTTAGTTTTATTAAAAACTGATACAACTCAGTGCATTGCATTTGGTTAGTTTTATTATAAACGGATATAACTCAGTGCATTGCATTTGGTTAGTTTTGTTAAAAACTGATACAACTCAGTGCATTGCATTTGGTTAGTTTTATTAAAAACTGATATAACTCAGTGCATTGCATTTGGTTAGTTTTATTAAAAACGGATGTAACTCAGTGCATTGCATTTGGTTAGTTTTATTAAAAACGGATGTAACTCAGTGCATTGCATTTGGTTAGTTTTATTAAAAACGGATATAACTCAGTGCATTGCATTTGGTGAGTTTTATTAAAAACTGATACAACTCAGTGCATTGCATCTGGTTAGTTTTATTCAAAACTGATACAACTCAGCGCATTGCATTTGGTTAGTTTTATTAAAAACTGATACAACTCAGTGCATTGCATTTGGTTAGTTTTATTAAAAACGGATGAAACTCAGTGCATTGCATTTCGTTAGTTTTATTAAAAACTGATACAACTCAGTGTATTGCATTTGGTTAGTTTTATTAAAAACGGATGTAACTCAGTGCATTGCATTTGGTTAGTTTTATTATAAACGGATGTAACTCAGTGCATTGCATTTGGTAAGTTTTATTAAAAACTGATACAACTCAGTGCATTGCAATTGGTTAGTTTTATTAAAAACTGATACAACTCAGTGCATTGCAGTTGGTTAGTTTTATTAAAAACGGATATAACTCAGTGCATTGCATTTGGTTAGTTTTATTATAAACGGATATAACTCAGTGAATTGCATTTGGTAAGTTTTATTAAAAATTGATACAACTCAGTGCATTGCAATTGGTTAGTTTTATTAAAAACTGATACAACTCAGTGCATTGCATTTGGTTAGTTTTATTAAAAACGGATATAACTCAGTGCATTGCATTTGGTTAGTTTTATTATAAACGGATATAACTCAGTGCATTGCATTTGGTAAGTTTTATTATAAACGGATATAACTCAGTGCATTGCATTTAGTTAGTTTTATTAAAAACGGATATAACACAGTGCATTGCATTTGGTTAGTTTTATTAAAAACGAATGAAACTCAGTGCATTGCATTTGGTGAGTTTTATTAAAAACTGATCCAACTCAGTGCATTGCATTTGGTTAGTTTTATTAAAAACTGATACAACTCAGTGCATTGCATTTGGTTAGTTTTATTAAAAACTGATGTAACTCAGTGCATTGCATTTGGTGAGTTTTATTAAGAACTGATACAACTCAGTGCATTGCATTTGGTTAGTTTTATTATAAACGGATATAACTCAGTGCATTGCATTTGGTTAGTTTTATTATAAACGGATATAACTCAGTGCATTGCATTTGGTTAGTTTTATTATAAACGGATATAACTCAGTGCATTGCATTTGGTTAGTTTTATTATAAACGGATATAACTCAGTGCATTGCATTTGGTTAGTTTTATTATAAACGGATATAACACAGTGCATTGCATTTGGTTAGTTTTATTAAAAACTGATACAACTCAGGGCATTGCATTTGGTTAGTTTTATTAAAAACGGATGTAACTCAGTGCATTGCATTTGGTTAGTTTTATTAAAAACTGATACAACTCAGTGCATTGCAATTGGTTAGTTTTATTAAAAACTTATACAACTCAGTGCATTGCATTTGGTTAGTTTTATTAAAAACGGATATAACTCAGTGCATTGCATTTGGTTAGTTTTATTATAAACGGATATAACTCAGTGCATTGCATTTGGTTAGTTTTATTAAAAACGGATATAACTCAGTGCATTGCATTTGGTTAGTTTTATTATAGACGGATATAACTCAGTGCATTGCATTTGGTTAGTTTTATTAAAAACGGATATAACTCAGTGCATTGCATTTGGTTAGTTTTATTATAGACGGATATAACTCAGTGCATTGCATTTGGCTAGTTTTTTTATAAACGGATATAACTCAGTGCATTGCATTTGGTTAGTTTTATTATAAACGGATATAACTCAGTGCATTGCATTTGGTTAGTTTTATTTTAAACGGATATAACTCAGTGCATTGCATTTGGTTAGTTTTATTATAAACGGATATAACTCAGTGCTTTGCATTTGGTTAGTTTTATTATCAACGGATATAACTCAGTGCATTGCATTTGGTTAGTTTTATTATAAACGGATATAACTCAGTGCAATGCATTTGGTTAGTTTTATTATAAACGGATGTAACTCAGTGCATTGCATTTGGTTAGTTTTATTAAAAACGGATATAACTCAGTGCATTGCATTTGGTTAGTTTTATTAAAAACTGATACAACTCAGTGCATTGCATTTGGTTAGTTTTATTCAAAACTGATACAACTCAGCGCATTGCATTTGGTTAGTTTTATTAAAAACTGATACAAGTCAGTGCATTGCATTTGGTTAGTTTTATTAAAAACGGATGTAATTCAGTGCATTGCATTTGGATAGTTTTATTAAAAACGGATGTAACTCAGTGCATTGCACATGGTTAGTTTTATTAAAAACTGATACAACTCAGTACATTGCATTTGGTTAGTTTTATTAAAAACTGATACAACTCAGTGCATTGCATTTTGTTAGTTTAATTAAAAACGGATCTAACTCAGTGCATTGCATTTGGTTAGTTTTATTAAACACTGATACAACTCAGTGCATTGCATTTGGTTAGTTTTATTAAAAACGGATGTAACTCAGTGCATTGCATTTGGTTAGTTTTATTATAAACGGATATAACTCAGTGCATTGCATTTGGTTAGATTTATTATAAACGGATATAACTCAGTGCATTGCATTTGGTTAGTTTTATTATAAACGGATATAACTCAGTGCATTGCATTTGGTTAGTTTTATTATAAACGGATATAACTCAGTGTATTGCATTTGGTTAGTTTTATTAAAAACGGATGTAACTCAGTGCATTGCATTTGGTTAGTTTTATTAAAAACTGATACAACTCAGTGCATTGCATTTGGTTAGTTTTATTAAAAACGGATGAAACTCAGTGCATTGCATTTCGTTAGTTTTATTAAAAACTGATACAACTCAGTGTATTGCATTTGGTTAGTTTTATTAAAAACGGATGTAACTCAGTGCATTGCATTTGGTTAGTTTTATTATAAACGGATATAACTCAGTGTATTGCATTTGGTTAGTTTTATTAAAAACGGATGTAACTCAGTGCATTGCATTTGGTTAGTTTTATTATAAACGGATATAACTCAGTGCATTGCATTTCGTTAGTTTTATTAAAAACTGATACAACTCAGTGTATTGCATTTGGTTAGTTTTATTAAAAACGGATGTAACTCAGTGCATTGCATTTGGTTAGTTTTATTATAAACGGATATAACTCAGTGCATTGCATTTGGTTAGTTTTATTAAAAACGGATATAACACAGTGCATTGCATTTGGTTAGTTTTATTAAAAACTGTTATAACTCAGTGCATTGCATTTCGTTAGTTTTATTAAAAACTGATACAACTCAGTGTATTGCATTTGGTTAGTTTTATTAAAAACGGATGTAACTCAGTGCATTGCATTTGGTTAGTTTTATTATAAACGGATATAACTCAGTGCATTGCATTTGGTTAGTTTTATTAAAAACGGATATAACACAGTGCATTGCATTTGGTTAGTTTTATTAAAAACGGATGTAACTCAGTGCATTGCATTTGGTTAGTTTTATTATAAACGGATACAACTCAGTGCATTGCATTTGGTTAGTTTTATTCAAAACGGATGTAACTCAGTGCATTGCATTTGGTTAGTTTTATTATAAACGGATATAACTCAGTGCATTGCATTTGGTTAGTTTTATTAAAAACGGATATAACACAGTGCATTGCATTTGGTTAGTTTTATTAAAAACTGATATAACTCAGTGCATTGCATTTGGTTAGTTTTATTAAAAACGGATGTAACTCAGTGCATTGCATTTGGTTAGTTTTTATATAAACGGATATAACTCAGTGTATTGCATTTGGTTAGTTTTATTAAAAACGGATGTAACTCAGTGCATTGCATTTGGTTAGTTTTATTAAAAACTGATACAACTCAGTGCATTGCATTTGGTTAGTTTTATTAAAAACGGATGAAACTCAGTGCATTGCATTTCGTTAGTTTTATTAAAAACTGATACAACTCAGTGTATTGCATTTGGTTAGTTTTATTAAAAACGGATGTAACTCAGTCCATTGCATTTGGTTAGTTTTATTAAAAACTGATACAACTCAGTGCATTGCATTTGGTTAGTTTTATTAAAAACGGATGAAACTCAGTGCATTGCATTTGGTTAGTTTTATTAAAAACGGATATAACACAGTGCATTGCATTTGGTTAGTTTTATTATAAACGGATATAACTCAGTGCATTGCATTTGGTTAGTTTTATTATAAACGGATATAACTCAGTGCATTGCATTTGGTTAGTTTTATTAAAAACTGATACAACTCAGTGCATTGCATTTGGTTAGTTTTATTATAAACGGATATAACTCAGTGCATTGCATTTGGTTAGTTTTATTATAAACGGATATAACTCAGTGCATTGCATTTGGTTAATTTTATTATAAACGGATATAACTCAGTGCATTGCATTTGGTTAGTTTTATTATAAACGGATATAACTCAGTGCATTGCATTTGGTTAGTTTTATTAAAAACGGATATAACTCAGTGCATTGCATTTGGTTAGTTTTATTATAAACGGATATAACTCAGTGCATTGCATTTGGTTAGTTTTATTATAAACGGATATAACTCAGTGCATTGCATTTGGTTAGTTTTATTAAAAACTGATACAACCCAGTGCATTGCATTTGGTTAGTTTTTTTATAAACGGATATAACTCAGTGCATTGCATTTGGTTAGTTTTATTATAAACGGATATAACTCAGTGCATTGCATTTGGTTAGTTTTATTATAAGCGGATATAACTCAGTGCATTGCATTTGGTTAGTTTTATTAAAAACTGATATAACTCAGTGCATTGCATTTGGTTAGTTTTATTATAAACGGATATAACTCAGTGCAATGCATTTGGTTAGTTTTATTATAAACGGATATAACTCAGTGCATTGCATTTGGTTAGTTTTATTATAAACGGATATAACTCAGTGCATTGCATTTGGTTAGTTTTATTATAAACGGATATAACTCAGTGCATTGCATTTGGTTAGTTTTATTATAAACGGATGTAACTCAGTGCATTGCATTTGGTTAGTTTTATTATAAACGGATATAACTCAGTGCATTGCATTTGGTTAGTTTTATTAAAAACGGATATAACACAGTGCATTGCATTTGGTTAGTTTTATTAAAAACTGATATAACCCAGTGCATTGCATTTGGTTAGTTTTATTATAAACGGATATAACTCAGTGCATTGCATTTGGTTAGTTTTATTATAAACGGATGTAACTCAGTGCATTGCATTTGGTTAGTTTTATTATAAACGGATATAACTCAGTGCATTGCATTTGGTTAGTTTTATTATAAACGGATGTAACTCAGTGCATTGCATTTGGTTAGTTTTATTATAAACGGATATAACTCAGTGCATTGCATTTGGTTAGTTTTATTATAAACGGATATAACTCAGTGCATTGCATTTGGTTAGTTTTATTATAAACGGATGTAACTCAGTGCATTGCATTTGGTTAGTTTTATTATAAACGGATATAACTCAGTGCATTGCATTTGGTTAGTTTTATTATAAACGGATATAACTCAGTGCATTGCATTTGGTTAGTTTTATTATAAACGGATGTAACTCAGTGCATTGCATTTGGTTAGTTTTATTATAAACGGATATAACTCAGTGCATTGCATTTGGTTAGTTTTATTAAAAACTGATATAACCCAGTGCATTGCATTTGGTTAGTTTTATTATAAACGGATATAACTCAGTGCATTGCATTTGGTTAGTTTTATTATAAACGGATGTAACTCAGTGCATTGCATTTGGTTAGTTTTATTATAAACGGATATAACTCAGTGCATTGCATTTGGTTAGTTTTATTATAAACGGATGTAACTCAGTGCATTGCATTTGGTTAGTTTTATTATAAACGGATATAACTCAGTGCATTGCATTTGGTTAGTTTTATTAAAAACTGATATAACCCAGTGCATTGCATTTGGTTAGTTTTATTATAAACGGATATAACTCAGTGCATTGCATTTGGTTAGTTTTATTATAAACGGATGTAACTCAGTGCATTGCATTTGGTTAATTTTATTATAAACGGATGTAACTCAGTGCATTGCATTTGGTTAGTTTTATTATAAACGGATATAACTCAGTGCATTGCATTTGGTTAGTTTTATTAAAAACTGATATAACCCAGTGCATTGCATTTGGTTAGTTTTATTATAAACGGATATAACTCAGTGCATTGCATTTGGTTAGTTTTATTATAAACGGATATAACTCAGTGCATTGCATTTGGTTAGTTTTATTAAAAACTGATATAACCCAGTGCATTGCATTTGGTTAGTTTTATTATAAACGGATATAACTCAGTGCATTGCATTTGGTTAGTTTTATTATAAACGGATGTAACTCAGTGCATTGCATTTGGTTAGTTTTATTATAAACGGATGTAACTCAGTGCATTGCATTTGGTTAGTTTTATTATAAACGGATATAACTCAGTGCATTGCATTTGGTTAGTTTTATTAAAAACTGATATAACCCAGTGCATTGCATTTGGTTAGTTTTATTATAAACGGATATAACTCAGTGCATTGCATTTGGTTAGTTTTATTATAAACGGATGTAACTCAGTGCATTGCATTTGGTTAGTTTTATTATAAACGGATATAACTCAGTGCATTGCATTTGGTTAGTTTTATTATAAACGGATGTAACTCAGTGCATTGCATTTGGTTAGTTTTATTATAAACGGATATAACTCAGTGCATTGCATTTGGTTAGTTTTATTAAAAACTGATATAACCCAGTGCATTGCATTTGGTTAGTTTTATTATAAACGGATATAACTCAGTGCATTGCATTTGGTTAGTTTTATTATAAACGGATGTAACTCAGTGCATTGCATTTGGTTAGTTTTATTAAAAACTGATATAACCCAGTGCATTGCATTTGGTTAGTTTTATTATAAACGGATATAACTCAGTGCATTGCATTTGGTTAGTTTTATTATAAACGGATGTAACTCAGTGCATTGCATTTGGTTAGTTTTATTATAAACGGATATAACTCAGTGCATTGCATTTGGTTAGTTTTATTAAAAACTGATACAACTCAGTGCATTGCATTTGGTTAGTTTTATTATAAACGGATATAACTCAGTGCATTGCATTTGGTTAGTTTTATTATAAACGGATATAACTCAGTGCATTGCATTTGGTTAGTTTTATTATAAACGGATGTAACTCAGTGCATTGCATTTGGTTAGTTTTATTATAAACGGATATAACTCAGTGCATTGCATTTGGTTAGTTTTATTAAAAACTGATATAACCCAGTGCATTGCATTTGGTTAGTTTTATTATAAACGGATATAACTCAGTGCATTGCATTTGGTTAGTTTTATTATAAACGGATGTAACTCAGTGCATTGCATTTGGTTAGTTTTATTATAAACGGATATAACTCAGTGCATTGCATTTGGTTAGTTTTATTATAAACGGATGTAACTCAGTGCATTGCATTTGGTTAGTTTTATTATAAACGGATATAACTCAGTGCATTGCATTTGGTTAGTTTTATTAAAAACTGATATAACCCAGTGCATTGCATTTGGTTAGTTTTATTATAAACGGATATAACTCAGTGCATTGCATTTGGTTAGTTTTATTATAAACGGATGTAACTCAGTGCATTGCATTTGGTTAGTTTTATTATAAACGGATGTAACTCAGTGCATTGCATTTGGTTAGTTTTATTATAAACGGATATAACTCAGTGCATTGCATTTGGTTAGTTTTATTAAAAACTGATATAACCCAGTGCATTGCATTTGGTTAGTTTTATTATAAACGGATATAACTCAGTGCATTGCATTTGGTTAGTTTTATTATAAACGGATATAACTCAGTGCATTGCATTTGGTTAGTTTTATTAAAAACTGATATAACCCAGTGCATTGCATTTGCTTAGTTTTATTATAAACGGATATAACTCAGTGCATTGCATTTGGTTAGTTTTATTATAAACGGATATAACTCAGTGCATTGCATTTGGTTAGTTTTATTATAAACGGATGTAACTCAGTGCATTGCATTTGGTTAGTTTTATTAAAAACTGATATAACCCAGTGCATTGCATTTGGTTAGTTTTATTATAAACGGATATAACTCAGTGCATTGCATTTGGTTAGTTTTATTATAAACGGATGTAACTCAGTGCATTGCATTTGGTTAGTTTTATTATAAACGGATATAACTCAGTGCATTGCATTTGGTTAGTTTTATTAAAAACTGATACAACTCAGTGCATTGCATTTGGTTAGTTTTATTATAAACGGATATAACTCAGTGCATTGCATTTGGTTAGTTTTATTATAAACGGATATAACTCAGTGCATTGCATTTGGTTAGTTTTATTAAAAACTGATATAACCCAGTGCATTGCATTTGGTTAGTTTTATTATAAACGGATATAACTCAGTGCATTGCATTTGGTTAGTTTTATTATAAACGGATATAACCCAGTGCATTGCATTTGGTTAGTTTTATTATAAACGGATATAACTCAGTGCATTGCATTTGGTTAGTTTTATTAAAAACTGATATAACCCAGTGCATTGCATTTGGTTAGTTTTATTATAAACGGATGTAACTCAGTGCATTGCATTTGGTTAGTTTTATTATAAACGGATATAACTCAGTGCATTGCATTTGGTTAGTTTTATTATAAACGGATATAACTCAGTGCATTGCATTTGGTTAGTTTTATTAAAAACTGATATAACCCAGTGCATTGCATTTGGTTAGTTTTATTATAAACGGATATAACTCAGTGCATTGCATTTGGTTAGTTTTATTATAAACGGATGTAACTCAGTGCATTGCATTTGGTTAGTTTTATTATAAACGGATGTAACTCAGTGCATTGCATTTGGTTAGTTTTATTATAAACGGATATAACTCAGTGCATTGCATTTGGTTAGTTTTATTATAAACGGATGTAACTCAGTGCATTGCATTTGGTTAGTTTTATTAAAAACTGATATAACCCAGTGCATTGCATTTGGTTAGTTTTATTATAAACGGATATAACTCAGTGCATTGCATTTGGTTAGTTTTATTATAAACGGATGTAACTCAGTGCATTGCATTTGGTTAGTTTTATTATAAACGGATATAACTCAGTGCATTGCATTTGGTTAGTTTTATTAAAAACTGATATAACCCAGTGCATTGCATTTGGTTAGTTTTATTATAAACGGATATAACTCAGTGCATTGCATTTGGTTAGTTTTATTATAAACGGATATAACTCAGTGCATTGCATTTGGTTAGTTTTATTATAAACGGATATAACTCAGTGCATTGCATTTGGTTAGTTTTATTAAAAACTGATATAACCCAGTGCATTGCATTTGGTTAGTTTTATTATAAACGGATATAACTCAGTGCATTGCATTTGGTTAGTTTTATTATAAACGGATGTAACTCAGTGCATTGCATTTGGTTAGTTTTATTATAAACGGATATAACTCAGTGCATTGCATTTGGTTAGTTTTATTATAAACGGATGTAACTCAGTGCATTGCATTTGGTTAGTTTTATTATAAACGGATATAACTCAGTGCATTGCATTTGGTTAGTTTTATTAAAAACTGATATAACCCAGTGCATTGCATTTGGTTAGTTTTATTATAAACGGATATAACTCAGTGCATTGCATTTGGTTAGTTTTATTATAAACGGATGTAACTCAGTGCATTGCATTTGGTTAGTTTTATTATAAACGGATGTAACTCAGTGCATTGCATTTGGTTAGTTTTATTATAAACGGATATAACTCAGTGCATTGCATTTGGTTAGTTTTATTATAAACGGATGTAACTCAGTGCATTGCATTTGGTTAGTTTTATTATAAACGGATATAACTCAGTGCATTGCATTTGGTTAGTTTTATTAAAAACTGATATAACCCAGTGCATTGCATTTGGTTAGTTTTATTATAAACGGATATAACTCAGTGCATTGCATTTGGTTAGTTTTATTATAAACGGATATAACTCAGTGCATTGCATTTGGTTAGTTTTATTATAAACGGATGTAACTCAGTGCATTGCATTTGGTTAGTTTTATTATAAACGGATATAACTCAGTGCATTGCATTTGGTTAGTTTTATTAAAAACTGATATAACCCAGTGCATTGCATTTGGTTAGTTTTATTATAAACGGATATAACTCAGTGCATTGCATTTGGTTAGTTTTATTATAAACGGATGTAACTCAGTGCATTGCATTTGGTTAGTTTTATTATAAACGGATATAACTCAGTGCATTGCATTTGGTTAGTTTTATTATAAACGGATGTAACTCAGTGCATTGCATTTGGTTAGTTTTATTATAAACGGATATAACTCAGTGCATTGCATTTGGTTAGTTTTATTATAAACGGATATAACTCAGTGCATTGCATTTGGTTAGTTTTATTATAAACGGATATAACTCAGTGCATTGCATTTGGTTAGTTTTATTATAAACGGATGTAACTCAGTGCATTGCATTTGGTTAGTTTTATTATAAACGGATATAACTCAGTGCATTGCATTTGGTTAGTTTTATTATAAACGGATGTAACTCAGTGCATTGCAATTGGTTAGTTTTATTATAAACGGATATAACTCAGTGCATTGCATTTGGTTAGTTTTATTAAAAACGGATATAACACAGTGCATTGCATTTGGTTAGTTTTATTAAAAACTGATATAACCCAGTGCATTGCATTTGGTTAGTTTTATTATAAACGGATATAACTCAGTGCATTGCATTTGGTTAGTTTTATTATAAACGGATATAACTCAGTGCATTGCATTTGGTTAGTTTTATTATAAACGGATGTAACTCAGTGCATTGCATTTGGTTAGTTTTATTATAAACGGATATAACTCAGTGCATTGCATTTGGTTAGTTTTATTAAAAACGGATATAACACAGTGCATTGCATTTGGTTAGTTTTATTAAAAACTGATATAACCCAGTGCATTGCATTTGGTTAGTTTTATTATAAACGGATATAACTCAGTGCATTGCATTTGGTTAGTTTTATTATAAACGGATGTAACTCAGTGCATTGCATTTGGTTAGTTTTATTATAAACGGATATAACTCAGTGCATTGCATTTGGTTAGTTTTATTAAAAACGGATATAACACAGTGCATTGCATTTGGTTAGTTTTATTAAAAACTGATATAACCCAGTGCATTGCATTTGGTTAGTTTTATTATAAACGGATATAACTCAGTGCATTGCATTTGGTTAGTTTTATTATAAACGGATGTAACTCAGTGCATTGCATTTGGTTAGTTTTATTATAAACGGATATAACTCAGTGCATTGCATTTGGTTAGTTTTATTAAAAACGGATATAACACAGTGCATTGCATTTGGTTAGTTTTATTAAAAACTGATACAACCCAGTGCATTGCATTTGGTTAGTTTTTTTATAAACGGATATAACTCAGTGCATTGCATTTGGTTAGTTTTATTATAAACGGATATAACTCAGTGCATTGCATTTGGTTAGTTTTATTATAAGCGGATATAACTCAGTGCATTGCATTTGGTTAGTTTTATTATAAACGGATATAACTCAGTGCATTGCATTTGGTGGTAATTATTCAGATAAGCGGCTTTTGCTTAAACGGTCCAAAAATGATTGGGTTTTTGGCTAAATCGATGCATTTGATGATTATCTTTTCATTCAAAGTGGGGGAAAGCTGAATTTTGCAATAGTTTTATTAATATTAACATTTAAAGTTGCACTAAAATCACTAACAAACACATTACATACAAATGGAAGGTTATAGCGATGTTACCATACTGTGAAAGTAATTAGTAAAAGAGCAATAAATAAGACGCAGCGTTTGGGGGTCCGGCATAGTTTTTTCGATTTATTGCATCGAACAAGAACTAAAATAAATAATATTCACGTATTTTTAATAGAACGGCTTCGAAAATACATAACATTCACGTATAGATACAAAAACGAGGTCGAATATACATAACATTCACATATTTTTACAAAAAATAAATTATTATTTCACTAAACATTTTTTGGGTCCTACAATTTCGCGGCGAAAATGTTATGTATTTTCGACGCCGTTTTATTAAAAATACCTGAATTTTATGTATTTTCGTTCTTGTTTCTGTAAAAATATGTTAATGTTATTCATTTTTGTTGTTGTTCGTTCTAAAAAAACTCCAAAAAACAAACTGAACCCGACCCACACATTGCTCTTTTTTAGATTTCTTTCACAGTATGGCAGCATCACTTTAACCGTGTATTTGTATGTAATGTGTTTGATAGTAATTTTAGTGCAACTTTAAATGTTAATAATAATAAAACTATCGCAAAATTTAGCTTTCCCCCTCTTTGAATGAGAAGATAATCATCAAATACATCGATTTAGCCAAAAACCCAATCATTTTTGGACCGTTTAAGCAAAAGCCGCTTATCTGAATAATTACCCATTTGGTTAGTTTTATTATAAACGGATATAACTCAGTGCATTGCATTTGGTTAGTTTTATTATAAACGGATATAACTCAGTGCATTGCATTTGGTTAGTTTTATTATAAACGGATATAACTCAGTGCATTGCATTTGGTTAGTTTTATTATAAACGGATGTAACTCAGTGCATTGCATTTGGTGGGTATTTTTATTATAAACGGATATAACTCAGTGCATTGCATTTGGTTAGTTTTATTAAAAACGGATATAACACAGTGCATTGCATTTGGTTAGTTTTATTAAAAACTGATATAACTCAGTGCATTGCATTTGGTTAGTTTTATTATAAACGGATATAACTCAGTGCATTGCATTTGGTTAGTTTTATTATAAACGGATATAACTCAGTGCATTGCATTTGGTTAGTTTTATTATAAACGGATATAACTCAGTGCATTGCATTTGGTTAGTTTTATTATAAACGGATATAACTCAGTGCATTGCATTTGGTTAGTTTTATTATAAACGGATGTAACTCAGTGCATTGCATTTGGTTAGTTTTATTATAAACGGATATAACTCAGTGCATTGCATTTGGTTAGTTTTATTAAAAACGGATATAACACAGTGCATTGCATTTGGTTAGTTTTATTAAAAACTGATATAACTCAGTGCATTGCATTTCGTTAGTTTTATTAAAAACTGATACAACTCAGTGCATTGCATTTGGTTAGTTTTATTATAAACGGATATAACTCAGTGCATTGCATTTGGTTAGTTTTATTATAAACGGATATAACTCAGTGCATTGCATTTGGTTAGTTTTATTAAAAACGGATATAACTCAGTGCATTGCATTTGGTTAGTTTTATTATAAACGGATATAACTCAGTGCATTGCATTTGGTTAGTTTTATTATAAACGGATATAACTCAGTGCATTGCGTTTGGTTAGTTTTATTAAAAACTGATACAACCCAGTGCATTGCATTTGGTTAGTTTTATTATAAACGGATATAACTCAGTGCATTGCATTTGGTTAGTTTTATTATAAACGGATATAACTCAGTGCATTGCATTTGGTTAGTCTTATTAAAAACTGATACAACTCAGTGCATTGCATTTGGTTAGTTTTATTATAAACGGATATAACTCAGTGCATTCCATTTGGTTAGTTTTATTATAAGCGGATATAACTCAGTGCATTGCATTTGGTTAGTTTTATTAAAAACTGATATAACTCAGTGCATTGCATTTGGTTAGTTTTATTATAAACGGATATAACTCAGTGCATTGCATTTGGTTAGTTTTATTATAAACGGATATAACTCAGTGCATTGCATTTGGTTAGTTTTATTATAAACGGATATAACTCAGTGCATTGCATTTGGTTAGTTTTATTATAAACGGATATAACTCAGTGCATTGCATTTGGTTAGTTTTATTAAAAACTGATACAACTCAGTGCATTGCATTTGGTTAGTTTTATTAAAAACGGATGTAACTCAGTGCATTGCATTTGGTTAGTTTTATTAAAAACTGATACAACTCAATGCATTGCATTTGGTTAGTTTTATTAAAAACTGATACAACTCAATGCATTGCATTTGGTTAGTTTTATTAAAAACTGATACAACTCAATGCATTGCATTTGGTTAGTTTTATTATAAACGGATATAACTCAGTGCATTGCATTTGGTTAGTTTTATTATAAACGGATATAACTCAGTGCATTGCATTTGGTTAGCTTTATTAAAAACTGATACAACTCAGTGCATTGCATTTGGTTAGTTTTATTATAAACGGATATAACTCAGTGCATTGCATTTGGTTAGTTTTATTATAAACGGATACAAGTCAGTGTATTGCATTTGGTTAGTTTTATTTAAAACGGATGTAACTCAGTGCATTGCATTTGGTTAGTTTTATTCAAAACTGATGTAACTCAGTGCATTGCATTTGGTTAGTTTTGTTATAAACGGATATAACTCAGTGCATTGCATTTGGTTAGTTTTATTAAAAACGGATATAACACAGTGCATTGCATTTGGTTAGTTTTATTAAAAACTGATATAACTCAGTGCTTTGCATTTCGTTAGTTTTATTAAAAACTGATACAACTCAGTGTATTGCATTTGGTTAGTTTTATTAAAAACGGATGTAACTCAGTGCATTGCATTTGGTTAGTTTTATTATAAACGGATATAACTCAGTGTATTGCATTTGGTTAGTTTTATTAAAAACGGATGTAACTCAGTGCATTGCATTTGGTTAGTTTTATTAAAAACTGATACAACTCAGTGCATTGCATTGGGTTAGTTTTATTAAAAACGAATGTAACTCAGTGCATTGCATTTGGTTAGTTTTTATATAAACGGATATAACTCAGTGTATTGCATTTGGTTAGTTTTATTAAAAACGGATGTAACTCAGTGCATTGCATTTGGTTAGTTTTATTGAAAACTGATACAACTCAGTGCATTGCATTTGGTTAGTTTTATTAAAAACGGATGAAACTCAGTGCATTGCATTTCGTTAGTTTTATTAAAAACTGATACAACTCAGTGTATTGCATTTGGTTAGTTTTATTAAAAACGGATGTAACTCAGTGCATTGCATTTGGTTAGTTTTATTATAAACGGATATAACTCAGTGCATTGCAATTGGTTAGTTTTATTATAAACGGATATAACTCAGTGCATTGCATTTGGTAAGTTTTATTATAAACGGATATAACTCAGTGCATTGCATTTGGTTAGTTTTATTAAAAACGGATATAACACAGTGCATTGCATTTGGTTAGTTTTATTGTAAACGGATATAACTCAGTGCATTGCATTTGGTTAGTTTTATTAAAAACGGATATAACACAGTGCATTGCATTTGGTTAGTTTTATTATAAACGGATATAACTCAGTGCATTGCATTTGGTTAGTTTTATTAAAAACGGATATAACACAGTGCATTGCATTTGGTTAGTTTTATTATAAACGGATATAACTCAGTGCATTGCATTTGATTAGTTTTATTATAAACGGATATAACTCAGTGCATTGCATTTGGTTAGTTTTATTAAAAACTGATACAACTCAGTGCATTGCATTTGGTTAGTTTTATTATAAACGGATATAACTCAGTGCATTGCATTTGGTTAGTTTTATTAAAAACGGATGTAACTCAGTGCATTGCATTTGGTTAGTTTTATTATAAACGGATATAACTCAGTGTATTGCATTTGGTTAGTTTTATTGTAAACGGATATAACTCAGTGCATTGCATTTGGTTAGTTTTATTAAAAACGGATATAACACAGTGCATTGCATTTGGTTAGTTTTATTATAAACGGATATAACTCAGTGCATTGCATTTGGTTAGTTTTATTATAAACGGATATAACTCAGTGCATTGCATTTGATTAGTTTTATTATAAACAAATATAACTCAGTGCATTGCATTTGGTTAGTTTTATTAAAAACGGATATAACACAGTGCATTGCATTTGGTTAGTTTTATTGTAAACGGATATAACTCAGTGCATTGCATTTGGTTAGTTTTATTATAAACGGATATAACTCAGTGTATTGCATTTGGTTAGTTTTATTGTAAACGGATATAACTCAGTGCATTGCATTTGGTTAGTTTTATTATAAACGGATATAACACAGTGCATTGCATTTGGTTAGTTTTATTGTAAACGGATATAACTCAGTGCATTGCATTTGGTTAGTTTTATTAAAAACGGATATAACACAGTGCATTGCATTTGGTTAGTTTTATTGTAAACGGATATAACTCAGTGCATTGCATTTGGTTAGTTTTATTAAAAACGGATATAACACAGTGCATTGCATTTGGTTAGTTTTATTATAAACGGATATAACTCAGTGCATTGCATTTGGTTAGTTTTATTATAAACGGATATAACTCAGTGCATTGCATTTGATTAGTTTTATTATAAACGGATATAACTCAGTGCATTGCATTTGGTTAGTTTTATTAAAAACTGATACAACTCAGTGCATTGCATTTGGTTAGTTTTATTATAAACGGATATAACTCAGTGCATTGCATTTGGTTAGTTTTATTAAAAACGGATATAACACAGTGCATTGCATTTGGTTAGTTTTATTGTAAACGGATATAACTCAGTGCATTGCATTTGGTTAGTTTTATTATAAACGGATATAACTCAGTGCATTGCATTTGGTTAGTTTTATTATAAACGGATATAACTCAGTGCATTGCATTTGATTAGTTTTATTATAAACGGATATAACTCAGTGCATTGCATTTGGTTAGTTTTATTAAAAACGGATATAACACAGTGCATTGCATTTGGTTAGTTTTATTGTAAACGGATATAACTCAGTGCATTGCATTTGGTTAGTTTTATTATAAACGGATATAACTCAGTGCATTGCATTTGGTTAGTTTTATTAAAAACTGATACAACTCAGTGCATTGCATTTGGTTAGTTTTATTATAAACGGATATAACTCAGTGCATTGCATTTGGTTAGTTTTATTAAAAACGGATATAACACAGTGCATTGCATTTGGTTAGTTTTATTGTAAACGGATATAACTCAGTGCATTGCATTTGGTTAGTTTTATTATAAACGGATATAACTCAGTGCATTGCATTTGGTTAGTTTTATTATAAACGGATATAACTCAGTGCATTGCATTTGATTAGTTTTATTATAAACGGATATAACTCAGTGCATTGCATTTGGTTAGTTTTATTAAAAACGGATATAACACAGTGCATTGCATTTGGTTAGTTTTATTGTAAACGGATATAACTCAGTGCATTGCATTTGGTTAGTTTTATTATAAACGGATATAACTCAGTGTATTGCATTTGGTTAGTTTTATTGTAAACGGATATAACTCAGTGCATTGCATTTGGTTAGTTTTATTAAAAACGGATATAACACAGTGCATTGCATTTGGTTAGTTTTATTGTAAACGGATATAACTCAGTGCATTGCATTTGGTTAGTTTTATTAAAAACGGATATAACACAGTGCATTGCATTTGGTTAGTTTTATTATAAACGGATATAACTCAGTGCATTGCATTTGGTTAGTTTTATTATAAACGGATATAACTCAGTGCATTGCATTTGATTAGTTTTATTATAAACGGATATAACTCAGTGCATTGCATTTGGTTAGTTTTATTAAAAACTGATACAACTCAGTGCATTGCATTTGGTTAGTTTTATTATAAACGGATATAACTCAGTGCATTGCATTTGGTTAGTTTTATTAAAAACGGATATAACACAGTGCATTGCATTTGGTTAGTTTTATTGTAAACGGATATAACTCAGTGCATTGCATTTGGTTAGTTTTATTAAAAACGGATATAACACAGTGCATTGCATTTGGTTAGTTTTATTATAAACGGATATAACTCAGTGCATTGCATTTGATTAGTTTTATTATAAACGGATATAACTCAGTGCATTGCATTTGGTTAGTTTTATTAAAAACTGATACAACTCAGTGCATTGCATTTGGTTAGTTTTATTATAAACGGATATAACTCAGTGCATTGCATTTGGTTAGTTTTATTAAAAACGGATGTAACTCAGTGCATTGCATTTGGTTAGTTTTATTATAAACGGATATAACTCAGTGTATTGCATTTGGTTAGTTTTATTAAAAACGGATGTAACTCAGTGCATTGCATTTGGTTAGTTTTATTAAAAACTGATACAACTCAGTGCATTGCATTGGGTTAGTTTTATTAAAAACGAATGTAACTCAGTGCATTGCATTTGGTTAGTTTTTATATAAACGGATATAACTCAGTGTATTGCATTTGGTTAGTTTTATTAAAAACGGATGTAACTCAGTGCATTGCATTTGGTTAGTTTTATTGAAAACTGATACAACTCAGTGCATTGCATTTGGTTAGTTTTATTAAAAACGGATGAAACTCAGTGCATTGCATTTCGTTAGTTTTATTAAAAACTGATACAACTCAGTGTATTGCATTTGGTTAGTTTTATTAAAAACGGATGTAACTCAGTGCATTGCATTTGGTTAGTTTTATTATAAACGGATATAACTCAGTGCATTGCAATTGGTTAGTTTTATTATAAACGGATATAACTCAGTGCATTGCATTTGGTAAGTTTTATTATAAACGGATATAACTCAGTGCATTGCATTTGGTTAGTTTTATTATAAACGGATATAACTCAGTGCATTGCATTTGGTTAGTTTTATTATAAACGGATATAACTCAGTGCATTGCATTTGGTTAGTTTTATTATAAACGGATATAACTCAGTGCATTGCATTTGGTTAGTTTTATTAAAAACGGATATAACTCAGTGCATTGCATTTGGTTAGTTTTATTATAAACGGATATAACTCAGTGCATTGCATTTGGTTAGTTTTATTATAAACGGATATAACTCAGTGCATTGCATTTGGTTAGTTTTATTATAAACGGATATAACTCAGTGCATTGCATTTGGTTAGTTTTATTAAAAACTGATACAACTCAGTGCATTGCATTTGGTTAGTTTTATTATAAACGGATATAGCTCAGTGCATTGCATTTGGTTAGTTTTATTATAAACGGATATAACTCAGTGCATTGCATTTGGTTAGTCTTATTAAAAACTAATACAACTCAGTGCATTGCATTTGGTTAGTTTTATTATAAACGGATATAACTCAGTGCATTGCATTTGGTTAGTTTTATTATAAACGGATATAACTCAGTGCATTGCATTTGGTTAGTTTTATTAAAAACTGATATAACTCAGTGCATTGCATTTGGTTAGTTTTATTATAAACGGATATAACTCAGTGCATTGCATTTGGTTAGTTTTATTATAAACGGATATAACTCAGTGCATTGCATTTGGTTAGTTTTATTTAAAACTGATGTAACTCAGTGCATTGCATTTGGTTAGTTTTATTATAAACGGATATAACTCAGTGCATTGCATTTGGTTAGTTTTATTAAAAACTGATACAACTCAGTGCATTGCATTTGGTTAGTTTTATTATAAACGGATATAACTCAGTGCATTGCATTTGGTTAGTTTTATTATAAACGGATATAACTCAGTGCATTGCGTTTGGTTAGTTTTATTAAAAACTGATACAACTCAGTGCATTGCATTTGGTTAGTTTTATTATAAACGGATATAACTCAGTGCATTGCATTTGGTTAGTTTTATTATAAACGGATATAACTCAGTGCTTGCATTTGGTTAGTTTTATTAAAAACGGATATAACTCAGTGCATTGCATTTGGTTAGTTTTATTATAAACGGATATAACTCAGTGCATTGCATTTGGTTAGTTTTATTAAAAACGGATATATCTCAGTGCATTGCATTTGGTTAGTTTTATTATAAACGGATATAACTCAGTGCATTGCATTTGGTTAGTTTTATTATAAACGGATATAACTCAGTGCATTGCATTTGGTTAGTTTTATTATAAACGGATATAACTCAGTGCATTGCATTTGGTTAGTTTTATTATAAACGGATATAACTCAGTGCATTGCATTTGGTTAGTTTTATTAAAAACGGATATAACTCAGTGCATTGCATTTGGTTAGTTTTATTATAAACGGATATAACTCAGTGCATTGCATTTGGTTAGTTTTATTATAAACGGATATAACTCAGTGCATTGCGTTTGGTTAGTTTTATTAAAAACTGATACAACCCAGTGCATTGCATTTGGTTAGTTTTATTATAAACGGATATAACTCAGTGCATTGCATTTGGTTAGTTTTATTATAAACGGATATAACTCAGTGCATTGCATTTGGTTAGTCTTATTAAAAACTGATACAACTCAGTGCATTGCATTTGGTTAGTTTTATTATAAACGGATATAACTCAGTGCATTGCATTTGGTTAGTTTTATTATAAGCGGATATAACTCAGTGCATTGCATTTGGTTAGTTTTATTAAAAACTGATATAACTCAGTGCATTGCATTTGGTTAGTTTTATTATAAACGGATATAACTCAGTGCATTGCATTTGGTTAGTTTTATTATAAACGGATATAACTCAGTGCATTGCATTTGGTTAGTTTTATTATAAACGGATATAACTCAGTGCATTGCATTTGGTTAGTTTTATTATAAACGGATATAACTCAGTGCATTGCATTTGGTTAGTTTTATTATAAACGGATACAAGTCAGTGTATTGCATTTGGTTAGTTTTATTAAAAACGGATGTAACTCAGTGCATTGCATTTGGTTAGTTTTATTCAAAACGGATGTAACTCAGTGCATTGCATTTGGTTAGTTTTGTTATAAACGGATATAACTCAGTGCATTGCATTTGGTTAGTTTTATTAAAAACGGATATAACACAGTGCATTGCATTTGGTTAGTTTTATTAAAAACTGATATAACTCAGTGCTTTGCATTTCGTTAGTTTTATTAAAAACTGATACAACTCAGTGTATTGCATTTGGTTAGTTTTATTAAAAACGGATGTAACTCAGTGCATTGCATTTGGTTAGTTTTATTATAAACGGATATAACTCAGTGTATTGCATTTGGTTAGTTTTATTAAAAACGGATGTAACTCAGTGCATTGCATTTGGTTAGTTTTATTAAAAACTGATACAACTCAGTGCATTGCATTGGGTTAGTTTTATTAAAAACGAATGTAACTCAGTGCATTGCATTTGGTTAGTTTTTATATAAACGGATATAACTCAGTGTATTGCATTTGGTTAGTTTTATTAAAAACGGATGTAACTCAGTGCATTGCATTTGGTTAGTTTTATTGAAAACTGATACAACTCAGTGCATTGCAGTTGGTTAGTTTTATTAAAAACGGATGAAACTCAGTGCATTGCATTTCGTTAGTTTTATTAAAAACTGATACAACTCAGTGTATTGCATTTGGTTAGTTTTATTAAAAACGGATGTAACTCAGTGCATTGCATTTGGTTAGTTTTATTATAAACGGATATAACTCAGTGCATTGCAATTGGTTAGTTTTATTATAAACGGATATAACTCAGTGCATTGCATTTGGTAAGTTTTATTATAAACGGATATAACTCAGTGCATTGCATTTGGTTAGTTTTATTAAAAACGGATATAACACAGTGCATTGCATTTGGTTAGTTTTATTGTAAACGGATATAACTCAGTGCATTGCATTTGGTTAGTTTTATTAAAAACGGATATAACACAGTGCATTGCATTTGGTTAGTTTTATTATAAACGGATATAACTCAGTGCATTGCATTTGATTAGTTTTATTATAAACGGATATAACTCAGTGCATTGCATTTGGTTAGTTTTATTAAAAACTGATACAACTCAGTGCATTGCATTTGGTTAGTTTTATTATAAACGGATATAACTCAGTGCATTGCATTTGGTTAGTTTTATTATAAACGGATATAACTCAGTGCATTGCATTTGGTTAGTTTTATTAAAAACGGATGTAACTCAGTGCATTGCATTTGGTTAGTTTTATTATAAACGGATATAACTCAGTGTATTGCATTTGGTTAGTTTTATTAAAAACGGATGTAACTCAGTGCATTGCATTTGGTTAGTTTTATTGAAAACTGATACAACTCAGTGCATTGCATTTGGTTAGTTTTATTAAAAACGGATGAAACTCAGTGCATTGCATTTCGTTAGTTTTATTAAAAACTGATACAACTCAGTGTATTGCATTTGGTTAGTTTTATTAAAAACGGATGTAACTCAGTGCATTGCATTTGGTTAGTTTTATTATAAACGGATATAACTCAGTGCATTGCAATTGGTTAGTTTTATTATAAACGGATATAACTCAGTGCATTGCATTTGGTAAGTTTTATTATAAACGGATATAACTCAGTGCATTGCATTTGGTTAGTTTTATTATAAACGGATATAACTCAGTGCATTGCATTTGGTTAGTTTTATTATAAACGGATATAACTCAGTGCATTGCATTTGGTTAGTTTTATTATAAACGGATATAACTCAGTGCATTGCATTTGGTTAGTTTTATTAAAAACGGATATAACTCAGTGCATTGCATTTGGTTAGTTTTATTATAAACGGATATAACTCAGTGCATTGCATTTGGTTAGTTTTATTATAAACGGATATAACTCAGTGCATTGCATTTGGTTAGTTTTATTATAAACGGATATAACTCAGTGCATTGCATTTGGTTAGTTTTATTAAAAACTGATACAACTCAGTGCATTGCATTTGGTTAGTTTTATTATAAACGGATATAGCTCAGTGCATTGCATTTGGTTAGTTTTATTATAAACGGATATAACTCAGTGCATTGCATTTGGTTAGTCTTATTAAAAACTAATACAACTCAGTGCATTGCATTTGGTTAGTTTTATTATAAACGGATATAACTCAGTGCATTGCATTTGGTTAGTTTTATTATAAACGGATATAACTCAGTGCATTGCATTTGGTTAGTTTTATTAAAAACTGATATAACTCAGTGCATTGCATTTGGTTAGTTTTATTATAAACGGATATAACTCAGTGCATTGCATTTGGTTAGTTTTATTATAAACGGATATAACTCAGTGCATTGCATTTGGTTAGTTTTATTTAAAACTGATATAACTCAGTGCATTGCATTTGGTTAGTTTTATTATAAACGGATATAACTCAGTGCATTGCATTTGGTTAGTTTTATTAAAAACTGATACAACTCAGTGCATTGCATTTGGTTAGTTTTATTATAAACGGATATAACTCAGTGCATTGCATTTGGTTAGTTTTATTTAAAACTGATATAACTCAGTGCATTGCATTTGGTTAGTTTTATTATAAACGGATATAACTCAGTGCATTGCATTTGGTTAGTCTTATTAAAAACTAATACAACTCAGTGCATTGCATTTGGTTAGTTTTATTATAAACGGATATAACTCAGTGCATTGCATTTGGTTAGTTTTATTATAAACGGATATAACTCAGTGCATTGCATTTGGTTAGTTTTATTAAAAACTGATATAACTCAGTGCATTGCATTTGGTTAGTTTTATTATAAACGGATATAACTCAGTGCATTGCATTTGGTTAGTTTTATTAAAAACTGATACAACTCAGTGCATTGCATTTGGTTAGTTTTATTATAAACGGATATAACTCAGTGCATTGCATTTGGTTAGTTTTATTATAAACGGATATAACTCAGTGCATTGCGTTTGGTTAGTTTTATTAAAAACTGATACAACTCAGTGCATTGCATTTGGTTAGTTTTATTATAAACGGATATAACTCAGTGCATTGCATTTGGTTAGTTTTATTATAAACGGATATAACTCAGTGCATTGCATTTGGTTAGTTTTATTTAAAACTGATATAACTCAGTGCATTGCATTTGGTTAGTTTTATTATAAACGGATATAACTCAGTGCATTGCATTTGGTTAGTTTTATTAAAAACTGATACAACTCAGTGCATTGCATTTGGTTAGTTTTATTATAAACGGATATAACTCAGTGCATTGCATTTGGTTAGTTTTATTTAAAACTGATATAACTCAGTGCATTGCATTTGGTTAGTTTTATTATAAACGGATATAACTCAGTGCATTGCATTTGGTTAGTCTTATTAAAAACTAATACAACTCAGTGCATTGCATTTGGTTAGTTTTATTATAAACGGATATAACTCAGTGCATTGCATTTGGTTAGTTTTATTATAAACGGATATAACTCAGTGCATTGCATTTGGTTAGTTTTATTATAAACGGATATAACTCAGTGCATTGCATTTGGTTAGTCTTATTAAAAACTAATACAACTCAGTGCATTGCATTTGGTTAGTTTTATTATAAACGGATATAACTCAGTGCATTGCATTTGGTTAGTTTTATTATAAACGGATATAACTCAGTGCATTGCATTTGGTTAGTTTTATTATAAACGGATATAACTCAGTGCATTGCATTTGGTTAGTCTTATTAAAAACTAATACAACTCAGTGCATTGCATTTGGTTAGTTTTATTATAAACGGATATAACTCAGTGCATTGCATTTGGTTAGTTTTATTATAAACGGATATAACTCAGTGCATTGCATTTGGTTAGTTTTATTAAAAACTGATATAACTCAGTGCATTGCATTTGGTTAGTTTTATTATAAACGGATATAACTCAGTGCATTGCATTTGGTTAGTTTTATTAAAAACTGATACAACTCAGTGCATTGCATTTGGTTAGTTTTATTATAAACGGATATAACTCAGTGCATTGCATTTGGTTAGTTTTATTATAAACGGATATAACTCAGTGCATTGCATTTGGTTAGTCTTATTAAAAACTAATACAACTCAGTGCATTGCATTTGGTTAGTTTTATTATAAACGGATATAACTCAGTGCATTGCATTTGGTTAGTTTTATTATAAACGGATATAACTCAGTGCATTGCATTTGGTTAGTTTTATTAAAAACTGATATAACTCAGTGCATTGCATTTGGTTAGTTTTATTATAAACGGATATAACTCAGTGCATTGCATTTGGTTAGTTTTATTAAAAACTGATACAACTCAGTGCATTGCATTTGGTTAGTTTTATTATAAACGGATATAACTCAGTGCATTGCATTTGGTTAGTTTTATTATAAACGGATATAACTCAGTGCATTGCGTTTGGTTAGTTTTATTAAAAACTGATACAACTCAGTGCATTGCATTTGGTTAGTTTTATTATAAACGGATATAACTCAGTGCATTGCATTTGGTTAGTTTTATTATAAACGGATATAACTCAGTGCTTGCATTTGGTTAGTTTTATTAAAAACGGATATAACTCAGTGCATTGCATTTGGTTAGTTTTATTATAAACGGATATAACTCAGTGCATTGCATTTGGTTAGTTTTATTAAAAACGGATATATCTCAGTGCATTGCATTTGGTTAGTTTTATTATAAACGGATATAACTCAGTGCATTGCATTTGGTTAGTTTTATTATAAACGGATATAACTCAGTGCATTGCATTTGGTTAGTTTTATTATAAACGGATATAACTCAGTGCATTGCATTTGGTTAGTTTTATTTAAAACTGATATAACTCAGTGCATTGCATTTGGTTAGTTTTATTATAAACGGATATAACTCAGTGCATTGCATTTGGTTAGTTTTATTTAAAACTGATATAACTCAGTGCATTGCATTTGGTTAGTTTTATTATAAACGGATATAACTCAGTGCATTGCATTTGGTTAGTTTTATTAAAAACTGATATAACTCAGTGCATTGCATTTGGTTAGTTTTATTATAAACGGATATAACTCAGTGCATTGCATTTGGTTAGTTTTATTAAAAACTGATACAACTCAGTGCATTGCATTTGGTTAGTTTTATTATAAACGGATATAACTCAGTGCATTGCATTTGGTTAGTTTTATTATAAACGGATATAACTCAGTGCATTGCGTTTGGTTAGTTTTATTATAAACGGATATAACTCAGTGCATTGCATTTGGTTAGTTTTATTATAAACGGATATAACTCAGTGCTTTGCATTTGGTTAGTTTTATTATAAACGGATATAACTCAGTGCATTGCATTTGGTTAGTTTTATTATAAACGGATATAACTCAGTGCATTGCATTTGGTTAGTTTTATTATAAACGGATGCAACTCAATGTATTGCATTTGGTTAGTTTTATTAAAAACGGATGTAACTCAGTGCATTGCATTTGGTTAGTTTTATTAAAAACGGATGTAACTCAGTGCATTGCATTTGGTTAGTTTTATTAAAAACTGACACAACTCAGTGCATTGCATTTGGTTAGTTTTATTAAAAACGGATATAACTCAGTGAATTGCATTTGGTTAGTTTTATTATAAACGGATATAACTCAGTGCATTGCATTTGGTTAGTTTTATTATAAACGGATATAACTCAGTGCATTGCATTTGGTTAGTTTTATTATAGACGGATATAACTCAGTGCATTGCATTTGGTTAGTTTTATTAAAAACTGATACAACTCAGTGCATTGCATTTGGTTAGTTTTATTATAAACGGATATAACTCAGTGCATTGCATTTGGTTAGTTTTATTATAAACGGATATAACTCAGTGCATTGCATTTGGTTAGTTTTATTATAAACGGATATAACTCAGTGCATTGCATTTGGTTAGTTTTATTATAAACGGATATAACTCAGTGCATTGCATTTAGTTAGTTTTATTATAAACGGATATAACTCAGTGCTTTGCATTTGGTTAGTTTTATTATAAACGGATATAACTCAGTGCATTGCATTTGGTTAGTTTTATTATAAATGGATATAACTCAGTGCAT
The DNA here is from genome assembly GCA_037013455.1 of Ceratitis rosa. Lineage (NCBI taxonomy): Eukaryota > Metazoa > Arthropoda > Insecta > Diptera > Tephritidae > Ceratitis > Ceratitis rosa. The sequence goes on along the minus strand of JAWMAG010000166.1, from coordinate 203,872 downwards.
TGCATTTGGTTAGTTTTATTATAAACGGATACAACTCAATGTATTGCATTTGGTTAGTTTTATTAAAAACGGATATAACACAGTGCATTGCATTTGGTTAGTTTTATTATAAACGGATATAACTCAGTGCATTGCATTTGATTAGTTTTATTATAAACGGATATAACTCAGTGCATTGCATTTGGTTAGTTTTATTAAAAACTGATACAACTCAGTGCATTGCATTTGGTTAGTTTTATTATAAACGGATATAACTCAGTGCATTGCATTTGGTTAGTTTTATTATAAACGGATATAACTCAGTGCATTGCATTTGGTTAGTTTTATTATAAACGGATATAACTCAGTGCATTGCATTTGGTTAGTTTTATTATAAACGGATATAACTCAGTGCATTGCATTTGGTTAGTTTTATTAAAAACGGATATAACTCAGTGCATTGCTTTTGGTTAGTTTTATTATAAACGGATACAACTCAATGTATTGCATTTGGTTAGTTTTATTATAAACGGATATAACTCAGTGCATTGCATTTGGTTAGTTTTATTATAAACGGATATAACTCAGTGCATTGCATTTGGTTAGTTTTATTAAAAACTGATACAACTCAGTGCATTGCATTTGGTTAGTTTTATTATAAACGGATATAACTCAGTGCATTGCATTTGGTTAGTTTTATTATAAACGGATATAACTCAGTGCATTGCATTTGGTTAGTCTTATTAAAAACTAATACAACTCAGTGCATTGCGTTTGGTTAGTTTTATTATAAACGGATATAACTCAGTGCATTGCATTTGGTTAGTTTTATTATAAACGGATATAACTCAGTGCATTGCATTTGGTTAGTTTTATTAAAAACTGATATAACTCAGTGCATTGCATTTGGTTAGTTTTATTATAAACGGATATAACTCAGTGTATTGCATTTGGTTAGTTTTATTATAAACGGATATAACTCAGTCCATTGCGTTTGGTTAGTTTTATTAAAAACTGATACAACTCAGTGCATTGCATTTGGTTAGTTTTATTATAAACGGATATAACTCAGTGCATTGCATTTGGTTAGTTTTATTATAAACGGATATAACTCAGTGCATTGCATTTGGTTAGTTTTATTAAAAACTGATATAACTCAGTGCATTGCATTTGGTTAGTTTTATTAAAAACTGATACAACTCAGTGCATTGTATTTGGTTAGTTTTATTAAAAACTGATATAACTCAGTGCATTGCATTTGGTTAGTTTTATTATAAACGGATATAACTCAGTGCATTGCATTTGGTTAGTTTTATTATAAACGGATATAACTCAGTGCATTGCATTTGGTTAGTTTTATGATAAACGGATATAACTCAGTGCATTGCATTTGGTTAGTTTTATTAAAAACGGATATAACTCAGTGCATTGCATTTGGTTAGTTTTATTATAAACGGATATAACTCAGTGCATTGCATTTGGTTAGTTTTATTATAAACGGATATAACTCAGTGCATTGCATTTGGTTAGTTTTATTAAAAACGGATATAACTCAGTGCATTGCATTTGGTTAGTTTTATTATAAACGGATATAACTCAGTGCATTGCATTTGGTTAGTTTTATTATAAACGGATATAACTCAGTCCATTGCGTTTGGTTAGTTTTATTAAAAACTGATACAACTCAGTGCATTGCATTTGGTTAGTTTTATTATAAACGGATATAACTCAGTCCATTGCGTTTGGTTAGTTTTATTAAAAACTGATACAACTCAGTGCATTGCATTTGGTTAGTTTTATTATAAACGGATATAACTCAGTGCATTGCATTTGGTTAGTTTTATTATAAACGGATATAACTCAGTGCATTGCATTTGGTTAGTTTTATTATAAACGGATATAACTCAGTGCATTGCATTTGGTTAGTTTTATTAAAAACGGATATAACTCAGTGCATTGCATTTGGTTAGTTTTATTATAAACGGATATAACTCAGTGCATTGCATTTGGTTAGTTTTATTAAAAACGGATATATCTCAGTGCATTGCATTTGGTTAGTTTTATTATAAACGGATATAACTCAGTGCATTGCATTTGGTTAGTTTTATTATAAACGGATATAACTCAGTGCATTGCATTTGGTTAGTTTTATTATAAACGGATATAACTCAGTGCATTGCATTTGGTTAGTTTTATTATAAACGGATATAACTCAGTGCTTTGCATTTGGTTAGTTTTATTATAAACGGATATAACTCAGTGCATTGCATTTGGTTAGTTTTATTATAAACGGATATAACTCAGTGCATTGCATTTGGTTAGTTTTATTATAAACGGATGCAACTCAATGTATTGCATTTGGTTAGTTTTATTAAAAACGGATGTAACTCAGTGCATTGCATTTGGTTAGTTTTATTAAAAACGGATGTAACTCAGTGCATTGCATTTGGTTAGTTTTATTAAAAACTGATACAACTCAGTGCATTGCATTTGGTTTGTTTTATTAAAAACGGATATAACTCAGTGAATTGCATTTGGTTAGTTTTATTATAAACGGATATAACTCAGTGCATTGCATTTGGTTAGTTTTATTATAAACGGATATAACTCAGTGCATTGCATTTGGTTAGTTTTATTATAGACGGATATAACTCAGTGCATTGCATTTGGTTAGTTTTATTAAAAACTGATACAACTCAGTGCATTGCATTTGGTTAGTTTTATTATAAACTGATATAACTCAGTGCATTGCATTTGGTTAGTTTTATTATAAACGGATATAACTCAGTGCATTGCATTTGGTTAGTTTTATTATAAACGGATATAACTCAGTGCATTGCATTTGGTTAGTTTTATTAAAAACTGATACAACCCAGTGCATTGCATTTGGTTAGTTTTATTATAAACGGATATAACTCAGTGCATTGCATTTGGTTAGTTTTATTATAAACGGATATAACTCAGTGCATTGCATTTGGTTAGTCTTATTAAAAACTAATACAACTCAGTGCATTGCATTTGGTTAGTTTTATTATAAACGGATATAACTCAGTGCATTGCATTTGGTTAGTTTTATTATAAGCGGATATAACTCAGTGCATTGCATTTGGTTAGTTTTATTAAAAACTGATATAACTCAGTGCATTGCATTTGGTTAGTTTTATTATAAACGGATATAACTCAGTGCATTGCATTTGGTTAGTTTTATTATAAACGGATATAACTCAGTGCATTGCATTTGGTTAGTTTTATTATAAACGGATATAACTCAGTGCATTGCATTTGGTTAGTTTTATTATAAACGGATATAACTCAGTGCATTGCATTTGGTTAGTTTTATTATAAACGGATACAACTCAGTGTATTGCATTTGGTTAGTTTTATTAAAAACGGATGTAACTCAGTGCATTGCATTTGGTTAGTTTTATTCAAAACGGATGTAACTCAGTGCATTGCATTTGGTTAGTTTTATTATAAACGGATATAACTCAGTGCATTGCATTTGGTTAGTTTTATTAAAAACGGATATAACACAGTGCATTGCATTTGGTTAGTTTTATTAAAAACTGATATAACTCAGTGGTTTGCATTTCGTTAGTTTTATTAAAAACTGATACAACTCAGTGTATTGCATTTGGTTAGTTTTATTAAAAACGGATGTAACTCAGTGCATTGCATTTGGTTAGTTTTATTATAAACGGATATAACTCAGTGTATTGCATTTGGTTAGTTTTATTAAAAACGGATGTAACTCAGTGCATTGCATTTGGTTAGTTTTATTAAAAACTGATACAACTCAGTGCATTGCATTGGGTTAGTTTTATTAAAAACGAATGTAACTCAGTGCATTGCATTTGGTTAGTTTTTATATAAACGGATATAACTCAGTGTATTGCATTTGGTTAGTTTTATTAAAAACGGATGTAACTCAGTGCATTGCATTTGGTTAGTTTTATTGAAAACTGATACAACTCAGTGCATTGCATTTGGTTAGTTTTATTAAAAACGGATGAAACTCAGTGCATTGCATTTCGTTAGTTTTATTAAAAACTGATACAACTCAGTGTATTGCATTTGGTTAGTTTTATTAAAAACGGATGTAACTCAGTGCATTGCATTTGGTTAGTTTTATTATAAACGGATATAACTCAGTGCATTGCAATTGGTTAGTTTTATTATAAACGGATATAACTCAGTGCATTGCATTTGGTAAGTTTTATTATAAACGGATATAACTCAGTGCATTGCATTTGGTTAGTTTTATTAAAAACGGATATAACACAGTGCATTGCATTTGGTTAGTTTTATTGTAAACGGATATAACTCAGTGCACTGCATTTGGTTAGTTTTATTAAAAACGGATATAACACAGTGCATTGCATTTGGTTAGTTTTATTATAAACGGATATAACTCAGTGCATTGCATTTGATTAGTTTTATTATAAACGGATATAACTCAGTGCATTGCATTTGGTTAGTTTTATTAAAAACTGATACAACTCAGTGCATTGCATTTGGTTAGTTTTATTATAAACGGATATAACTCAGTGCATTGCATTTGGTTAGTTTTATTATAAACGGATATAACTCAGTGCATTGCACTTGGTTAGTTTTATTATAAACGGATATAACTCAGTGCATTGCATTTGGTTAGTTTTATTATAAACGGATATAACTCAGTGCATTGCATTTGGTTAGTTTTATTAAAAACGGATATAACTCAGTGCATTGCATTTGGTTAGTTTTATTATAAACGGATATAACTCAGTGCATTGCATTTGGCTAGTTTTATTATAAACGGATATAACTCAGTGCATTGCATTTGGTTAGTTTTATTATAAACGGATATAACTCAGTGCATTGCATTTGGTTAGTTTTATTAAAAACTGATACAACTCAGTGCATTGCATTTGGTTAGTTTTATTATAAACGGATATAGCTCAGTGCATTGCATTTGGTTAGTTTTATTATAAACGGATATAACTCAGTGCATTGCATTTGGTTAGTCTTATTAAAAACTAATACAACTCAGTGCATTGCATTTGGTTAGTTTTATTATAAACGGATATAACTCAGTGCATTGCATTTGGTTAGTTTTATTATAAACGGATACAACTCAGTGCATTGCATTTGGTTAGTTTTATTAAAAACTGATATAACTCAGTGCATTGCATTTGGTTAGTTTTATTATAAACGGATATAACTCAGTGCATTGCATTTGGTTAGTTTTATTATAAACGGATATAACTCAGTGCATTGCATTTGGTTAGTTTTATTATAAACGGATATAACTCAGTGCATTGCATTTGGTTAGTTTTATTATAAACGGATATAACTCAGTGCATTGCATTTGGTTAGTTTTATTAAAAACTGATACAACTCAGTGCATTGCATTTGGTTAGTTTTATTATAAACGGATATAACTCAGTGCATTGCATTTGGTTAGTTTTATTATAAACGGATATAACTCAGTGCATTGCGTTTGGTTAGTTTTATTAAAAACTGATACAACTCAGTGCATTGCATTTGGTTAGTTTTATTATAAACGGATATAACTCAGTGCATTGCATTTGGTTAGTTTTATTATAAACGGATATAACTCAGTGCTTGCATTTGGTTAGTTTTATTAAAAACGGATATAACTCAGTGCATTGCATTTGGTTAGTTTTATTATAAACGGATATAACTCAGTGCATTGCATTTGGTTAGTTTTATTAAAAACGGATATATCTCAGTGCATTGCATTTGGTTAGATTTATTATAAACGGATATAACTCAGTGCATTGCATTTGGTTAGTTTTATTATAAACGGATATAACTCAGTGCATTGCATTTGGTTAGTTTTATTATAAACGGATATAACTCAATGCATTGCATTTGGTTAGTTTTAGTATAAACGGATATAACTCAGTGCTTTGCATTTGGTTAGTTTTATTATAAACGGATATAACTCAGTGCATTGCATTTGGTTAGTTTTATTATAAACGGATATAACTCAGTGCATTGCATTTGGTTAGTTTTATTATAAACGGATGCAACTCAATGTATTGCATTTGGTTAGTTTTATTAAAAACGGATGTAACTCAGTGCATTGCATTTGGTTAGTTTTATTAAAAACGGATGTAACTCAGTGCATTGCATTTGGTTAGTTTTATTAAAAACTGATACAACTCAGTGCATTGCATTTGGTTAGTTTTATTAAAAACGGATATAACTCAGTGAATTGCATTTGGTTAGTTTTATTATAAACGGATATAACTCAGTGCATTGCATTTGGTTAGTTTTATTATAAACGGATATAACTCAGTGCATTGCATTTGGTTAGTTTTATTATAGACGGATATAACTCAGTGCATTGCATTTGGTTAGTTTTATTAAAAACTGATACAACTCAGTGCATTGCATTTGGTTAGTTTTATTATAAACGGATATAACTCAGTGCATTGCATTTGGTTAGTTTTATTATAAACGGATATAACTCAGTGCATTGCATTTGGTTAGTTTTATTATAAACGGATATAACTCAGTGCATTGCATTTGGTTAGTTTTATTATAAACGGATATAACTCAGTGCATTGCATTTAGTTAGTTTTATTATAAACGGATATAACTCAGTGCTTTGCATTTGGTTAGTTTTATTATAAACGGATATAACTCAGTGCATTGCATTTGGTTAGTTTTATTATAAACGGATATAACTCAGTGCATTGCATTTGGTTAGTTTTATTATAAACGGATACAACTCAATGTATTGCATTTGGTTAGTTTTATTAAAAACGGATATAACTCAGTGCATTGGATATGGTTAGTTTTATTAAAAACGGATATAACTCAGTGCATTGCATTTGATTAGTTTTATTATAAACGGATATAACTCAGTGCATTGCATTTGGTTAGTTTTATTAAAAACTGATACAACTCAGTGCATTGCATTTGGTTAGTTTTATTATAAACGGATATAACTCAGTGCATTGCATTTGGTTAGTTTTATTATAAACGGATATAACTCAGTGCATTGCGTTTGGTTAGTTTTATTATAAACGGATATAACTCAGTGCATTGCATTTGGTTAGTTTTATTATAAACGGATATAACTCAGTGCATTGCATTTGGTTAGTTTTATTAAAAACGGATATAACTCAGTGCATTGCTTTTGGTTAGTTTTATTATAAACGGATACAACTCAATGTATTGCATTTGGTTAGTTTTATTATAAACGGATATAACTCAGTGCATTGCATTTGGTTAGTTTTATTATAAACGGATATAACTCAGTGCATTGCATTTGGTTAGTTTTATTAAAAACTGATACAACTCAGTGCATTGCATTTGGTTAGTTTTATTATAAACGGATATAACTCAGTGCATTGCATTTGGTTAGTTTTATTATAAACGGATATAACTCAGTGCATTGCATTTGGTTAGTCTTATTAAAAACTAATACAACTCAGTGCATTGCGTTTGGTTAGTTTTATTATAAACGGATATAACTCAGTGCATTGCATTTGGTTAGTTTTATTATAAACGGATATAACTCAGTGCATTGCATTTGGTTAGTTTTATTAAAAACTGATATAACTCAGTGCATTGCATTTGGTTAGTTTTATTATAAACGGATATAACTCAGTGCATTGCATTTGGTTAGTTTTATTATAAACGGATATAACTCAGTGCATTGCGTTTGGTTAGTTTTATTAAAAACTGATACAACTCAGTGCATTGCATTTGGTTAGTTTTATTATAAACGGATATAACTCAGTGCATTGCATTTGGTTAGTTTTATTATAAACGGATATAACTCAGTGCTTGCATTTGGTTAGTTTTATTAAAAACGGATATAACTCAGTGCATTGCATTTGGTTAGTTTTATTATAAACGGATATAACTCAGTGCATTGCATTTGGTTAGTTTTATTAAAAACGGATATATCTCAGTGCATTGCATTTGGTTAGTTTTATTATAAACGGATATAACTCAGTGCATTGCATTTGGTTAGTTTTATTATAAACGGATATAACTCAGTGCATTGCATTTGGTTAGTTTTATTATAAACGGATATAACTCAGTGCATTGCATTTGGTTAGTTTTATTATAAACGGATATAACTCAGTGCTTTGCATTTGGTTAGTTTTATTATAAACGGATATAACTCAGTGCATTGCATTTGGTTAGTTTTATTATAAACGGATATAACTCAGTGCATTGCATTTGGTTAGTTTTATTATAAACGGATGCAACTCAATGTATTGCATTTGGTTAGTTTTATTAAAAACGGATGTAACTCAGTGCATTGCATTTGGTTAGTTTTATTAAAAACGGATGTAACTCAGTGCATTGCATTTGGTTAGTTTTATTAAAAACTGATACAACTCAGTGCATTGCATTTGGTTTGTTTTATTAAAAACGGATATAACTCAGTGAATTGCATTTGGTTAGTTTTATTATAAACGGATATAACTCAGTGCATTGCATTTGGTTAGTTTTATTATAAACGGATATAACTCAGTGCATTGCATTTGGTTAGTTTTATTATAGACGGATATAACTCAGTGCATTGCATTTGGTTAGTTTTATTAAAAACTGATACAACTCAGTGCATTGCATTTGGTTAGTTTTATTATAAACTGATATAACTCAGTGCATTGCATTTGGTTAGTTTTATTATAAACGGATATAACTCAGTGCATTGCATTTGGTTAGTTTTATTATAAACGGATATAACTCAGTGCATTGCATTTGGTTAGTTTTATTATAAACGGATATAACTCAGTGCATTGCATTTAGTTAGTTTTATTATAAACGGATATAACTCAGTGCTTTGCATTTGGTTAGTTTTATTATAAACGGATATAACTCAGTGCATTGCATTTGGTTAGTTTTATTATAAACTGATATAACTCAGTGCATTGCATTTGGTTAGTTTTATTATAAACGGATACAACTCAATGTATTGCATTTGGTTAGTTTTATTAAAAACGGATGTAACTCAGTGCATTGCATTTGGTTAGTTTTATTAAAAACGGATGTAACTCAGTGCATTGCATTTGGTTAGTTTTATTAAAAACTGATACAACTCAGTGCATTGCATTTGGTTAGTTTTATTCAAAACTGATACAACTCAGTGCATTGCATTTGGTTAATTTTATTATAAACGGATATAACTCAGTGCATTGCATTTGGTTAGTTTTATTATAAACGGATATAACTCAGTGCATTGCATTTGGTTAGTTTTATTAAAAACTGATACAACTCAGTGCATTGCATTTGGTTAGTTTTATTCAAAACTGATATAACTCAGTGCATTGCATTTGGTTAGTTTTATTATAAACGGATATAACTCAGTGCATTGCATTTGGTTAGTTTTATTATAAACGGATATAACTCAGTGCTTTGCATTTGGTTAGTTTTATTATAAACGGATATAACTCAGTGCATTGCATTTGGTTAGTTTTATTTTAAACGGATATAACTCAGTGCATTGCATTTGGTTAGTTTTATTATAAACGGATACAACTCAATGTATTGCATTTGGTTAGTTTTATTAAAAACGGATGTAACTCGGTGCATTGCATTTGGATAGTTTAATTAAAAACGGATGTAACTCAGTGCATTGCATATGGTTAGTTTTATTAAAAACTGATACAACTCAGTACATTGCATTTGGTTGGTTTTATTCAAAACTGATACAACTCAGTGCATTGCTTTTGGTTAATTTTATTAAAAACGGATGTAACTCAGTGCATTGCATATGGTTAGTTTTATTAAAAACGGATGTAACTCGGTGCATTGCATTTGGATAGTTTTATTAAAAACGGATGTAACTCAGTGCATTGCATATGGTTAGTTTTATTAAAAACTGATACAACTCAGTACATTGCATTTGGTTAGTTTTATTCAAAACTGATACAACTCAGTGCATTGCATTTGGTTAGTTTTATTATAAACGGATATAACTCAGTGCATTGCATTTGGTTAGTTTTATTATAAACGGATACAACTCAATGTATTGCATTTGGTTAGTTTTATTAAAAACGGATGTAACTCAGTGCATTGCATATGGTTAGTTTTATTAAAAAGGGATGTAACTCAGTGCATTGCATTTTGTTAGTTTTATTAAAAACGGATATAACTCAGTACATTGCATTTGGTTAGTTTTATTATAAACGGATACAACTCAATGTATTGCATTTGGTTAGTTTTATTAAAAACGGATGTAACTCGGTGCATTGCATTTGGATAGTTTTATTAAAAACGGATGTAACTCAGTGCATTGCATATGGTTAGTTTTATTAAAAACTGATACAACTCAGTACATTGCATTTGGTTGGTTTTATTCAAAACTGATACAACTCAGTGCATTGCTTTTGGTTAGTTTTATTATAAACGGATATAACTCAGTGCATTGCATTTGGTTAGTTTTATTATAAACGGATATAACTCAGTGCATTGCGTTTGGTTAGTTTTATTAAAAACTGATACAACTCAGTGCATTGCATTTGGTTAGTTTTATTATAAACGGATATAACTCAGTGCATTGCATTTGGTTAGTTTTATTATAAACGGATATAACTCAGTGCTTGCATTTGGTTAGTTTTATTAAAAACGGATATAACTCAGTGCATTGCATTTGGTTAGTTTTATTATAAACGGATATAACTCAGTGTATTGCATTTGGTTAGTTTTATTAAAAACGGATATATCTCAGTGCGTTGCATTTGGTTAGTTTTATTATAAACGGATATAACTCAGTGCATTGCATTTGGTTAGTTTTATTATAAACGGATATAACTCAGTGCATTGCATTTGGTTAGTTTTATTATAAACGGATATAACTCAGTGCATTGCATTTGGTTAGTTTTATTATAAACGGATATAACTCAGTGCTTTGCATTTGGTTAGTTTTATTATAAACGGATATAACTCAGTGCATTGCATTTGGTTAGTTTTATTATAAACGGATATAACTCAGTGCATTGCATTTGGTTAGTTTTATTATAAACGGATGCAACTCAATGTATTGCATTTGGTTAGTTTTATTAAAAACGGATGTAACTCAGTGCATTGCATTTGGTTAGTTTTATTAAAAACGGATGTAACTCAGTGCATTGCATTTGGTTAGTTTTATTAAAAACTGATACAACTCAGTGCATTGCATTTGGTTAGTTTTATTAAAAACGGATATAACTCAGTGAATTGCATTTGGTTAGTTTTATTATAAACGGATATAACTCAGTGCATTGCATTTGGTTAGTTTTATTATAAACGGATATAACTCAGTGCATTGCATTTGGTTAGTTTTATTATAGACGGATATAACTCAGTGCATTGCATTTGGTTAGTTTTATTAAAAACTGATACAACTCAGTGCATTGCATTTGGTTAGTTTTATTATAAACGGATATAACTCAGTGCATTGCATTTGGTTAGTTTTATTATAAACGGATATAACTCAGTGCATTGCATTTGGTTAGTTTTATTATAAACGGATATAACTCAGTGCATTGCATTTGGTTAGTTTTATTATAAACGGATATAACTCAGTGCATTGCATTTAGTTAGTTTTATTATAAACGGATATAACTCAGTGCTTTGCATTTGGTTAGTTTTATTATAAACGGATATAACTCAGTGCATTGCATTTGGTTAGTTTTATTATAAACGGATATAACTCAGTGCATTGCATTTGGTTAGTTTTATTATAAACGGATACAACTCAATGTATTGCATTTGGTTAGTTTTATTAAAAACGGATATAACTCAGTGCATTGCATTTGGTTAGTTTTATTAAAAACGGATGTAACTCAGTGCATTGCATTTGGTTAGTTTTATTAAAAACTGATACAACTCAGTGCATTGCATTTGGTTAGTTTTATTCAAAACTGATACAACTCAGCGCATTGCATTTGGTTAATTTTATTATAAACGGATATAACTCAGTGCATTGCATTTGGTTAGTTTTATTATAAACGGATATAACTCAGTGCATTGCATTTGGTTAGTTTTATTCAAAACTGATACAACTCAGCGCATTGCATTTGGTTAATTTTATTATAAACGGATATAACTCAGTGCATTGCATTTGGTTAGTTTTATTATAAACGGATATAACTCAGTGCATTGCATTTGGTTAGTTTTATTAAAAACTGATACTACTCAGTGCATTGCATTTGGTTAGTTTTATTCAAAACTGATATAACTCAGTGCATTGCATTTGGTTAGTTTTATTATAAACGGATATAACTCAGTGCATTGCATTTGGTTAGTTTTATTATAAACGGATATAACTCAGTGCTTTGCATTTGGTTAGTTTTATTATAAACGGATATAACTCAGTGCATTGCATTTGGTTAGTTTTATTATAAACGGATATAACTCAGTGCATTGCATTTGGTTAGTTTTATTATAAACGGATACAACTCAATGTATTGCATTTGGTTAGTTTTATTAAAAACGGATGTAACTCGGTGCATTGCATTTGGATAGTTTTATTAAAAACGGATGTAACTCAGTGCATTGCATATGGTTAGTTTTATTAAAAACTGATACAACTCAGTACATTGCATTTGGTTGGTTTTATTCAAAACTGATACAACTCAGTGCATTGCTTTTGGTTAATTTTATTAAAAACGGATGTAACTCAGTGCATTGCATATGGTTAGTTTTATTAAAAACGGATGTAACTCGGTGCATTGCATTTGGATAGTTTTATTAAAAACGGATTTAACTCAGTGCATTGCATATGGTTAGTTTTATTAAAAACTGATACAACTCAGTACATTGCATTTGGTTAGTTTTATTCAAAACTGATACAACTCAGTGCATTGCATTTGGTTAGTTTTATTATAAACGGATATAACTCAGTGCATTGCATTTGGTTAGTTTTATTATAAACGGATACAACTCAATGTATTGCATTTGGTTAGTTTTATTAAAAACGGATGTAACTCATTGCATATGGTTAGTTTTATTAAAAAGGGATGTAACTCAGTGCATTGCATTTTGTTAGTTTTATTAAAAACGGATATAACTCAGTACATTGCATTTGGTTAGTTTTATTATAAACGGATACAACTCAGTGTATTGCATTTGGTTAGTTTTATTAAAAACGGATGTAACTCGGTGCATTGCATTTGGATAGTTTTATTAAAAACGGATGTAACTCAGTGCATTGCATATGGTTAGTTTTATTAAAAACTGATACAACTCAGTACATTGCATTTGGTTGGTTTTATTCAAAACTGATACAACTCAGTGCATTGCTTTTGGTTAATTTTATTAAAAACGGATGTAACTCAGTGCATTGCATATGGTTAGTTTTATTAAAAAGGGATGTAACTCAGTGCATTGCATTTGGTTAGTTTTATTAAAAACTGATACAACTCAGTGCATTGCATTTGGTTAGTTTTATTATAAACGGATATAACTCAGTGCATTGCATTTGGTTAGTTTTATTATAAACGGATACAACTCAATGTATTGCATTTGGTTAGTTTTATTAAAAACGGATGTAACTCAGTGCAATGCATATGGTTAGTTTTATTAAAAAGGGATGTAACTCAGTGCATTGCATTTTGTTAGTTTTATTAAAAACGGATATAACTCAGTACATTGCATTTGGTTAGTTTTATTATAAACGGATACAACTCAATGTATTGCATTTGGTTAGTTTTATTAAAAACGGATGTAACTCGGTGCATTGCATTTGGATAGTTTTATTAAAAACGGATGTAACTCAGTGCATTGCATATGGTTAGTTTTATTAAAAACTGATACAACTCAGTACATTGCATTTGGTTGGTTTTATTCAAAACTGATACAACTCAGTGCATTGCTTTTGGTTAATTTTATTAAAAACGGATGTAACTCAGTGCATTGCATATGGTTAGTTTTATTAAAAACTGATACAACTCAGTGCATTGCATTTGGTTAGTTTTATTATAAACGGATACAACTCAATGTATTGCATTTGGTTAGTTTTATTAAAAACGGATGTAACTCGGTGCATTGCATTTGGATAGTTTTATTAAAAACGGATGTAACTCAGTGCATTGCATATGGTTAGTTTTATTAAAAACTGATACAACTCAGTACATTGCATTTGGTTGGTTTTATTCAAAACTGATACAACTCAGTGCATTGCTTTTGGTTAATTTTATTAAAAACGGATGTAACTCAGTGCATTGCATATGGTTAGTTTTATTAAAAAGGGATGTAACTCAGTGCATTGCATTTGGTTAGTTTTATTAAAAACTGATACAACTCAGTGCATTGCATTTGGTTAGTTTTATTATAAACGGATACAACTCATTGTATTGCATTTGGTTAGTTTTATTAAAAACGGATGTAACTCAGTGCATTGCATTTGGTTAGTTTTATTAAAAACGGATGTAACTCAGTGCATTGCATATGGTTAGTTTTATTAAAAACTGATACAACTCAGTACATTGCATTTGGTTGGTTTTATTATAAACGGATACAACTCAATGTATTGCATTTGGTTAGTTTTATTAAAAACTGATACAACTCAGTGCATTGCATTTGGTTAGTTTTATTATAAACGGATACAACTCAATGTATTGCATTTGGTTAGTTTTATTAAAAACGGATGTAACTCGGTGCATTGCATTTGGATAGTTTTATTAAAAACGGATGTAACTCAGTGCATTGCATATGGTTAGTTTTATTAAAAACTGATACAACTCAGTACATTGCATTTGGTTGGTTTTATTATAAACGGATACAACTCAATGTATTGCATTTGGTTAGTTTTATTAAAAACTGATACAACTCAGTACATTGCATTTGGTTAGTTTTATTATAAACGGATACAACTCAATGTATTGCATTTGGTTAGTTTTATTAAAAACGGATGTAACTCGGTGCATTGCATTTGGATAGTTTTATTAAAAACGGATGTAACTCAGGGCATTGCATATGGTTAGTTTTATTAAAAACTGATACAACTCAGTACATTGCATTTGGTTGGTTTTATTCAAAACTGATACAACTCAGTGCATTGCTTTTGGTTAATTTTATTAAAAACGGATGTAACTCAGTGCATTGCATATGGTTAGTTTTATTAAAAAGGGATGTAACTCAGTGCATTGCATTTGGTTAGTTTTATTAAAAACTGATACAACTCAGTGCATTGCATTTGGTTAGTTTTATTATAAACGGATATAACTCAGTGCATTGCATTTGGTTAGTTTTATTATAAACGGATACAACTCAATGTATTGCATTTGGTTAGTTTTATTAAAAACGGATGTAACTCAGTGCATTGCATATGGTTAGTTTTATTAAAAAGGGATGTAACTCAGTGCATTGCATTTTGTTAGTTTTATTAAAAACGGATATAACTCAGTACATTGCATTTGGTTAGTTTTATTATAAACTGATACAACTCAGTGCATTGCATTTGGTTAGTTTTATTAAAAACGGATGTAACTCGGTGCATTGCATTTGGATAGTTTTATTAAAAACGGATGTAACTCAGTGCATTGCATATGGTTAGTTTTATTAAAAACTGATACAACTCAGTACATTGCATTTGGTTAGTTTTATTCAAAACTGATACAACTCAGTGCATTGCTTTTGGTTAATTTTATTAAAAACGGATGTAACTCAGTGCATTGCATATGGTTAATTTTATTAAAAAGGGATGTAACTCAGTGCATTGCATTTGGTTAGTTTTATTAAAAACTGATACAACTCAGTGCATTGCATTTGGTTAGTTTTATTATAAACGGATATAACTCAGTGCATTGCATTTGGTTAGTTTTATTATAAACGGATACAACTCAATGTATTGCATTTGGTTAGTTTTATTAAAAACGGATGTAACTCAGTGCATTGCATATGGTTAGTTTTATTAAAAACTGATACAACTCAGTACATTGCATTTGGTTAGTTTTATTCAAAACTGATACAACTCAGTGCATTGCTTTTGGTTAATTTTATTAAAAACGGTTGCATTTGGTTAGTTTTATTATAAACGGATATAACTCAGTGAATTGCATTTGGTTAGTTTTATTAAAAACTGATACAACTCAGTGCATTGCATTTGGTTAGTTTTATTAAAAACTGATACAACTCAGTGCATTGCATTTGGTTAGTTTTATTAAAAACGGATGTAACTCAGTGCATTGTATTTGGTTAGTTTTATTAAAAACGGATGTAACTCAGTGCATTGCATTTGGTTAGTTTTATTATAAACGGATATAACTCAGTGCATTGCATTTGGTTAGTTTTATTAAAAACGGATATAACTCAGTGCATTGCATTTGGTTAGTTTTATTATAAACGGATATAACTCAGTGCATTGCATTTGGTTAGTTTTACTATAAACGGATATAACTCAGTGCATTGCATTTGGTTAGTTTTATTATAAACGGATATAACTCAGTGCATTGCATTTGGTTAGTTTTATTAAAAACGGATGTAACTCAGTGCATTGCATTTGGTTAGTTTTACTAAAAACTGATACAACTCAGTGCATTGCATTTGGTTAGTTTTATTAAAAACGGATGTAACTCAGTGCATTGCATTTGGTTAGTTTTATTAAAAACTGATACAACTCAGTGCATTGCATTTGGTTAGTTTTATTAAAAACGGATGAAACTCAGTGCATTGCATTTGGTTAGTTTTATTAAAAACTGATACAACTCAGTGCATTGCATTTGGTTAGTTTTATTATAAACGGATATAACTCAGTGCATTGCAATTGGTTAGTTTTATTATAAACGGATGTAACTCAGTGCATTGCATTTGGTTAGTTTTATTATAAACGGATATAGCTCAGTGCATTGCATTTGGTTAGTTTTATTATAAACGAATATAACTCAGTGCATTGCATTTGGTTAGTTTTATTATAAACGGATATAACTCAGTGCATTGCATTTGGTTAGTTTTATTAAAAACGGATATAATTCCGTGCATTGCATTTGGTTAGTTTTATTAAAAACGGATGTAACTCAGGGCATTGCATTTGGTTAGTTTTATTAAAAACTGATACAACTCAGTGCATTGCATTTGGTTAGTTTTATTAAAAACGGATGAAACTCAGTGCATTGCATTTGGTTAGTTTTATTAAAAACTGATACAACTCAGTGCATTGCATTTGGTTAGTTTTATTATAAACGGATATAACTCAGTGCATTACATTCGGTTAGTTTTATTATAAACGGATATAACTCAGTGCATTGCATTTGGTTAGTTTTATTAAAAACGGATATAATTCCGTGCATTGCATTTGGTTAGTTTTATTAAAAACGGATGTAACTCAGGGCATTGCATTTGGTTAGTTTTATTAAAAACTGATACAACTCAGTGCATTGCATTTGGTTAGTTTTATTAAAAACGGATGAAACTCAGTGCATTGCATTTGGTTAGTTTTATTAAAAACTGATACAACTCAGTGCATTGCATTTGGTTAGTTTTATTAAAAACGGATGAAACTCAGTGCATTGCATTTGGTTAGTTTTATTAAAAACTGATACAACTCAGTGCATTGCATTTGGTTAGTTTTATTAAAAACGGATATAATTCCGTGCATTGCATTTGGTTAGTTTTATTAAAAACGGATATAATTCCGTGCATTGCATTTGGTTAGTTTTATTAAAAACGGATGTAACTCAGGGCATTGCATTTGGTTAGTTTTATTAAAAACTGATACAACTCAGTGCATTGCATTTGGTTAGTTTTATTAAAAACGGATGAAACTCAGTGCATTGCATTTGGTTAGTTTTATTAAAAACTGATACAACTCAGTGCATTGCATTTGGTTAGTTTTATTAAAAACGGATGAAACTCAGTGCATTGCATTTGGTTAGTTTTATTAAAAACTGATACAACTCAGTGCATTGCATTTGGTTAGTTTTATTAAAAACGGATATAATTCCGTGCATTGCATTTGGTTAGTTTTATTAAAAACGGATGTAACTCAGGGCATTGCATTTGGTTAGTTTTATTAAAAACTGATACAACTCAGTGCATTGCATTTGGTTAGTTTTATTAAAAACGGATGAAACTCAGTGCATTGCATTTGGTTAGTTTTATTAAAAACTGATACAACTCAGTGCATTGCATTTGGTTAGTTTTATTAAAAACGGATGAAACTCAGTGCATTGCATTTGGTTAGTTTTATTAAAAACTGATACAACTCAGTGCATTGCATTTGGTTAGTTTTATTAAAAACGGATATAATTCCGTGCATTGCATTTGGTTAGTTTTATTAAAAACGGATGTAACTCAGTGCATTGCATTTGGTTAGTTTTATTAAAAACTGATACAACTCAGTGCATTGCATTTGGTTAGTTTTATTAAAAACGGATGAAACTCAGTGCATTGCATTTGGCTAGTTTTATTAAAAACTGATACAACTCAGTGCATTGCATTTGGTTAGTTTTATTATAAACGGATATAACTCAGTGCATTGCATTTGGTTAGTTTTATTATAAACGGATGTAACTCAGTGCATTGCATTTGGTTAGTTTTATTAAAAACTGATACAACTCAGTGCATTGCATTTGGTTAGTTTTATTAATAACTGATACAACTCAGTGCATTGCATTTGGTTAGTTTTATTAAAAGCGGATATAACTCAGTGCACTGCATTTGGTTAGTTTTATTATAAACGGATATAACTCAGTGCATTACATTCGGTTAGTTTTATTATAAACGGATATAACTCAGTGCATTGCATTTGGTTAGTTTTATTATAAAAGGATATAACTCAGTGCATTGCATTTGGTTAGTTTTATTATAAACGGATATAACTAAGTGCATTGCATTTGGTTTGTTTTATTAAAAACGGATGTAACTCAGTGCATTGCATTTGGTTAGTTTTATTAAAAACTGATACAACTCAGTGCATTGCATTTGGTTAGTTTTATTAAAAACGGATGTAACTCAGTGCATTGCATTTGGTTAGTTTTATTAAAAACTGATACAACTCAGTGCATTGCATTTGGTTAGTTTTATTAAAAACTGATACAACTCAGTGCATTGCATTTTGTTAGTTTTATTAAAAACGGATGTAACTCAGTGCATTGCATTTGGTTAGTTTTATTAAAAACGGATGTAACTCAGTGCATTGCATTTGGTTAGTTTTATTAAAAACGGATGTAACTAAGTGCATTGCATTTGGTTAGTTTTACTAAAAACTGATACAACTCAGTGCATTGCATTTGGTTAGTTTTATTAAAAACGGATGTAACTCAGTGCATTGCATTTGGTTAGTTTTATTAAAAACGGATGTAACTCAGTGCATTGCATTTGGTTAGTTTTACTAAAAACTGATACAACTCAGTGCATTGCATTTGGTTAGTTTTATTAAAAACTGATACAACTCAGTGCATTGCATTTTGTTAGTTTTATTAAAAACGGATGTAACTCAGTGCATTGCATTTGGTTAGTTTTATTAAAAACGGATGTAACTCAGTGCATTGCATTTGGTTAGTTTTATTAAAAACTGATACAACTCAGTGCATTGCATTTG
Organism: Ceratitis rosa; assembly: GCA_037013455.1. Classification (NCBI taxonomy): domain Eukaryota; kingdom Metazoa; phylum Arthropoda; class Insecta; order Diptera; family Tephritidae; genus Ceratitis; species Ceratitis rosa. The sequence continues at coordinate 184,395 of JAWMAG010000166.1, read as the reverse complement.
GTTAGTTTTATTAAAAACGGATATAATTCCGTGCATTGCATTTGGTTAGTTTTATTAAAAACGGATGTAACTCAGTGCATTGCATTTGGTTAGTTTTATTAAAAACGGATGTAACTCAGTGCATTGCATTTGGTTAGTTTTATTAAAAACGGATGTAACTCAGTGCATTGCATTTGGTTAGTTTTATTAAAAACGGATGTAACTAAGTGCATTGCATTTGGTTAGTTTTACTAAAAACTGATACAACTCAGTGCATTGCATTTGGTTAGTTTTATTAAAAACGGATGTAACTCAGTGCATTGCATTTGGTTAGTTTTATTAAAAACGGATGTAACTCAGTGCATTGCATTTGGTTAGTTTTATTAAAAACGGATGTAACTCAGTGCATTTCATTTGGTTAGTTTTATTAAAAACGGATGTAACTCAGTGCATTGCATTTGGTTAGTTTTACTAAAAACTGATACAACTCAGTGCATTGCATTTGGTTAGTTTTATTAAAAACGGATGTAACTCAGTGCATTGCATTTGGTTAGTTTTATTAAAAACGGATGTAACTCAGTGCATTGCATTTGGTTAGTTTTACTAAAAACTGATACAACTCAGTGCATTGCATTTGGTTAGTTTTATTAAAAACGGATGTAACTCAGTTAATTGCATTTGGTTAGTTTTATTAAAAACTGATACAACTCAGTGCATTGCATTTGGTTAGTTTTATTAAAAACTGATACAACTCAGTGCATTGCATTTTGTTAGTTTTATTAAAAACGGATGTAACTCAGTGCATTGCATTTGGTTAGTTTTATTAAAAACGGATGTAACTCAGTGCATTGCATTTGGTTAGTTTTATTAAAAACGGATGTAACTAAGTGCATTGCATTTGGTTAGTTTTACTAAAAACTGATACAACTCAGTGCATTGCATTTGGTTAGTTTTATTAAAAACGGATGTAACTCAGTGCATTGCATTTGGTTAGTTTTATTAAAAACGGATATAATTCCGTGCATTGCATTTGGTTAGTTTTATTAAAAACGGATGTAACTCAGTGCATTGCATTTGGTTAGTTTTATTAAAAACGGATATAATTCCGTGCATTGCATTTGGTTAGTTTTATTAAAAACGGATGTAACTCAGTGCATTGCATTTGGTTAGTTTTATTAAAAACGGATGTAACTCAGTGCATTGCATTTGGTTAGTTTTATTAAAAACGGATGTAACTAAGTGCATTGCATTTGGTTAGTTTTATTAAAAACGGATGTAACTAAGTGCATTGCATTTGGTTAGTTTTACTAAAAACTGATACAACTCAGTGCATTGCATTTGGTTAGTTTTATTAAAAACGGATGTAACTCAGTGCATTGCATTTGGTTAGTTTTATTAAAAACGGATATAATTCCGTGCATTGCATTTGGTTAGTTTTATTAAAAACGGATGTAACTCAGTGCATTGCATTTGGTTAGTTTTATTAAAAACGGATATAATTCCGTGCATTGCATTTGGTTAGTTTTATTAAAAACGGATGTAACTCAGTGCATTGCATTTGGTTAGTTTTATTAAAAACGGATGTAACTCAGTGCATTGCATTTGGTTAGTTTTATTAAAAACGGATGTAACTAAGTGCATTGCATTTGGTTAGTTTTACTAAAAACTGATACAACTCAGTGCATTGCATTTGGTTAGTTTTATTAAAAACGGATGTAACTCAGTGCATTGCATTTGGTTAGTTTTATTAAAAACGGATGTAACTCAGTGCATTGCATTTGGTTAGTTTTATTAAAAACGGATGTAACTAAGTGCATTGCATTTGGTTAGTTTTACTAAAAACTGATACAACTCAGTGCATTGCATTTGGTTAGTTTTATTAAAAACGGATGTAACTCAGTTAATTGCATTTGGTTAGTTTTATTAAAAACTGATACAACTCAGTGCATTGCATTTGGTTAGTTTTATTAAAAACTGATACAACTCAGTGCATTGCATTTTGTTAGTTTTATTAAAAACGGATGTAACTCAGTGCATTGCATTTGGTTAGTTTTATTAAAAACGGATGTAACTCAGTGCATTGCATTTGGCTAGTTTTATTAAAAACGGATGTAACTAAGTGCATTGCATTTGGTTAGTTTTACTAAAAACTGATACAACTCAGTGCATTGCATTTGGTTAGTTTTATTAAAAACGGATGTAACTCAGTGCATTGCATTTGGTTAGTTTTATTAAAAACGGATATAATTCCGTGCATTGCATTTGGTTAGTTTTATTAAAAACGGATGTAACTCAGTGCATTGCATTTGGTTAGTTTTATTAAAAACGGATGTAACTCAGTGCATTGCATTTGGTTAGTTTTATTAAAAACGGATGTAACTCAGTGCATTGCATTTGGTTAGTTTTATTAAAAACGGATGTAACTAAGTGCATTGCATTTGGTTAGTTTTATTAAAAACGGATGTAACTAAGTGCATTGCATTTGGTTAGTTTTACTAAAAACTGATACAACTCAGTGCATTGCATTTGGTTAGTTTTATTAAAAACGGATGTAACTCAGTGCATTGCATTTGGTTAGTTTTATTAAAAACGGATATAATTCCGTGCATTGCATTTGGTTAGTTTTATTAAAAACGGATGTAACTCAGTGCATTGCATTTGGTTAGTTTTATTAAAAACGGATATAATTCCGTGCATTGCATTTGGTTAGTTTTATTAAAAACGGATGTAACTCAGTGCATTGCATTTGGTTAGTTTTATTAAAAACGGATGTAACTAAGTGCATTGCATTTGGTTAGTTTTATTAAAAACGGATGTAACTAAGTGCATTGCATTTGGTTAGTTTTACTAAAAACTGATACAACTCAGTGCATTGCATTTGGTTAGTTTTATTAAAAACGGATGTAACTCAGTGCATTGCATTTGGTTAGTTTTATTAAAAACGGATATAATTCCGTGCATTGCATTTGGTTAGTTTTATTAAAAACGGATGTAACTCAGTGCATTGCATTTGGTTAGTTTTATTAAAAACGGATATAATTCCGTGCATTGCATTTGGTTAGTTTTATTAAAAACGGATGTAACTCAGTGCATTGCATTTGGTTAGTTTTATTAAAAACGGATGTAACTCAGTGCATTGCATTTGGTTAGTTTTATTAAAAACGGATATAATTCCGTGCATTGCATTTGGTTAGTTTTATTAAAAACGGATGTAACTCAGTGCATTGCATTTGGTTAGTTTTATTAAAAACGGATATAATTCCGTGCATTGCATTTGGTTAGTTTTATTAAAAAAGGATGTAACTCAGTGCATTGCATTTGGTTAGTTTTATTAAAAACGGATATAATTCCGTGCATTGCATTTGGTTAGTTTTATTAAAAACGGATGTAACTCAGTGCATTGCATTTGGTTAGTTTTATTAAAAACGGATGTAACTCAGTGCATTGCATTTGGTTAGTTTTATTAAAAACGGATATAATTCCGTGCATTGCATTTGGTTAGTTTTATTAAAAACGGATGTAACTCAGTGCATTGCATTTGGTTAGTTTTATTAAAAACGGATATAATTCCGTGCATTGCATTTGGTTAGTTTTATTAAAAACGGATGTAACTCAGTGCATTGCATTTGGTTAGTTTTATTAAAAACGGATGTAACTAAGTGCATTGCATTTGGTTAGTTTTATTAAAAACGGATGTAACTAAGTGCATTGCATTTGGTTAGTTTTACTAAAAACTGATACAACTCAGTGCATTGCATTTGGTTAGTTTTATTAAAAACGGATGTAACTCAGTGCATTGCATTTGGTTAGTTTTATTAAAAACGGATATAATTCCGTGCATTGCATTTGGTTAGTTTTATTAAAAACGGATGTAACTCAGTGCATTGCATTTGGTTAGTTTTATTAAAAACGGATATAATTCCGTGCATTGCATTTGGTTAGTTTTATTAAAAACGGATGTAACTCAGTGCATTGCATTTGGTTAGTTTTATTAAAAACGGATATAATTCCGTGCATTGCATTTGGTTAGTTTTATTAAAAACGGATGTAACTCAGTGCATTGCATTTGGTTAGTTTTATTAAAAACGGATGTAACTCAGTGCATTGCATTTGGTTAGTTTTATTAAAAACGGATATAATTCCGTGCATTGCATTTGGTTAGTTTTATTAAAAACGGATGTAACTCAGTGCATTGCATTTGGTTAGTTTTATTAAAAACGGATATAATTCCGTGCATTGCATTTGGTTAGTTTTATTAAAAACGGATGTAACTCAGTGCATTGCATTTGGTCAGTTTTATTAAAAACGGATGTAACTCAGTGCATTGCATTTGGTTAGTTTTATTAAAAACGGATGTAACTAAGTGCATTGCATTTGGTTAGTTTTATTAAAAACGGATGTAACTAAGTGCATTGCATTTGGTTAGTTTTACTAAAAACTGATACAACTCAGTGCATTGCATTTGGTTAGTTTTATTAAAAACGGATGTAACTCAGTGCATTGCATTTGGTTAGTTTTATTAAAAACGGATGTAACTCAGTGCATTGCATTTGGTTAGTTTTATTAAAAACGGATGTAACTCAGTGCATTGCATTTGGTTAGTTTTATTAAAAACGGATATAATTCCGTGCATTGCATTTGGTTAGTTTTATTAAAAACGGATGTAACTCAGTGCATTGCATTTGGTTAGTTTTATTAAAAACGGATATAATTCCGTGCATTGCATTTGGTTAGTTTTATTAAAAACGGATGTAACTCAGTGCATTGCATTTGGTTAGTTTTATTAAAAACGGATATAATTCCGTGCATTGCATTTGGTTAGTTTTATTAAAAACGGATGTAACTCAGTGCATTGCATTTGGTTAGTTTTATTAAAAACGGATGTAACTCAGTGCATTGCATTTGGTTAGTTTTATTAAAAACGGATATAATTCCGTGCATTGCATTTGGTTAGTTTTATTAAAAACGGATGTAACTCAGTGCATTGCATTTGGTTAGTTTTATTAAAAACGGATATAATTCCGTGCATTGCATTTGGTTAGTTTTATTAAAAACGGATGTAACTCAGTGCATTGCATTTGGTTAGTTTTATTAAAAACGGATGTAACTAAGTGCATTGCATTTGGTTAGTTTTATTAAAAACGGATGTAACTAAGTGCATTGCATTTGGTTAGTTTTACTAAAAACTGATACAACTCAGTGCATTGCATTTGGTTAGTTTTATTAAAAACGGATGTAACTCAGTGCATTGCATTTGGTTAGTTTTATTAAAAACGGATATAATTCCGTGCATTGCATTTGGTTAGTTTTATTAAAAACGGATGTAACTCAGTGCATTGCATTTGGTTAGTTTTATTAAAAACGGATATAATTCCGTGCATTGCATTTGGTTAGTTTTATTAAAAACGGATGTAACTCAGTGCATTGCATTTGGTTAGTTTTATTAAAAACGGATGTAACTAAGTGCATTGCATTTGGTTAGTTTTACTAAAAACTGATACAACTCAGTGCATTGCATTTGGTTAGTTTTATTAAAAACTGATACAACTCAGTGCATTGCATTTGGTTAGTTTTATTAAAAACTGATACAACTCAGTGCATTGCATTTGGTTAGTTTTATTAAAAACGGATGTAACTCAGTGCATTGCATTTGGTTAGTTTTATTAAAAACGGATGTAACTAAGTGCATTGCATTTGGTTAGTTTTATTAAAAACGGATGTAACTAAGTGCATTGCATTTGGTTAGTTTTACTAAAAACTGATACAACTCAGTGCATTGCATTTGGTTAGTTTTATTAAAAACGGATGTAACTCAGTGCATTGCATTTGGTTAGTTTTATTAAAAACGGATATAATTCCGTGCATTGCATTTGGTTAGTTTTATTAAAAACGGATGTAACTCAGTGCATTGCATTTGGTTAGTTTTATTAAAAACGGATATAATTCCGTGCATTGCATTTGGTTAGTTTTATTAAAAACGGATGTAACTCAGTGCATTGCATTTGGTTAGTTTTATTAAAAACGGATGTAACTAAGTGCATTGCATTTGGTTAGTTTTACTAAAAACTGATACAACTCAGTGCATTGCATTTGGTTAGTTTTATTAAAAACTGATACAACCAGTGCATTGCATTTGGTTAGTTTTGTTAAAAACGGATGTAACTAAGTGCATTGCATTTGGTTAGTTTTATTAAAAACGGATGTAACTAAGTGCATTGCATTTGGTTAGTTTTACTAAAAACTTATACAACTCAGTGCATTGCATTTGGTTAGTTTTATTAAAAACGGATATAATTCCGTGCATTGCATTTGGTTAGTTTTATTAAAAACGGATGTAACTCAGTGCATTGCATTTGGTTAGTTTTATTAAAAACGGATATAATTCCGTGCATTGCATTTGGTTAGTTTTATTAAAAACGGATGTAACTCAGTGCATTGCATTTGGTTAGTTTTATTAAAAACGGATATAATTCCGTGCATTGCATTTGGTTAGTTTTATTAAAAACGGATGTAACTCAGTGCATTGCATTTGGTTAGTTTTATTAAAAACGGATGTAACTCAGTGCATTGCATTTGGTTAGTTTTATTAAAAACGGATATAATTCCGTGCATTGCATTTGGTTAGTTTTATTAAAAACGGATGTAACTCAGTGCATTGCATTTGGTTAGTTTTATTAAAAACGGATATAATTCCGTGCATTGCATTTGGTTAGTTTTATTAAAAACGGATGTAACTCAGTGCATTGCATTTGGTCAGTTTTATTAAAAACGGATGTAACTCAGTGCATTGCATTTGGTTAGTTTTATTAAAAACGGATGTAACTAAGTGCATTGCATTTGGTTAGTTTTATTAAAAACGGATGTAACTAAGTGCATTGCATTTGGTTAGTTTTACTAAAAACTGATACAACTCAGTGCATTGCATTTGGTTAGTTTTATTAAAAACGGATGTAACTCAGTGCATTGCATTTGGTTAGTTTTATTAAAAACGGATGTAACTCAGTGCATTGCATTTGGTTAGTTTTATTAAAAACGGATGTAACTCAGTGCATTGCATTTGGTTAGTTTTATTAAAAACGGATATAATTCCGTGCATTGCATTTGGTTAGTTTTATTAAAAACGGATGTAACTCAGTGCATTGCATTTGGTTAGTTTTATTAAAAACGGATATAATTCCGTGCATTGCATTTGGTTAGTTTTATTAAAAACGGATGTAACTCAGTGCATTGCATTTGGTTAGTTTTATTAAAAACGGATATAATTCCGTGCATTGCATTTGGTTAGTTTTATTAAAAACGGATGTAACTCAGTGCATTGCATTTGGTTAGTTTTATTAAAAACGGATGTAACTCAGTGCATTGCATTTGGTTAGTTTTATTAAAAACGGATATAATTCCGTGCATTGCATTTGGTTAGTTTTATTAAAAACGGATGTAACTCAGTGCATTGCATTTGGTTAGTTTTATTAAAAACGGATATAATTCCGTGCATTGCATTTGGTTAGTTTTATTAAAAACGGATGTAACTCAGTGCATTGCATTTGGTTAGTTTTATTAAAAACGGATGTAACTAAGTGCATTGCATTTGGTTAGTTTTATTAAAAACGGATGTAACTAAGTGCATTGCATTTGGTTAGTTTTACTAAAAACTGATACAACTCAGTGCATTGCATTTGGTTAGTTTTATTAAAAACGGATGTAACTCAGTGCATTGCATTTGGTTAGTTTTATTAAAAACGGATATAATTCCGTGCATTGCATTTGGTTAATTTTATTAAAAACGGATGTAACTCAGTGCATTGCATTTGGTTAGTTTTATTAAAAACGGATATAATTCCGTGCATTGCATTTGGTTAGTTTTATTAAAAACGGATGTAACTCAGTGCATTGCATTTGGTTAGTTTTATTAAAAACGGATGTAACTAAGTGCATTGCATTTGGTTAGTTTTACTAAAAACTGATACAACTCAGTGCATTGCATTTGGTTAGTTTTATTAAAAACTGATACAACTCAGTGCATTGCATTTGGTTAGTTTTATTAAAAACTGATACAACTCAGTGCATTGCATTTGGTTAGTTTTATTAAAAACGGATGTAACTCAGTGCATTGCATTTGGTTAGTTTTATTAAAAACGGATGTAACTAAGTGCATTGCATTTGGTTAGTTTTATTAAAAACGGATGTAACTAAGTGCATTGCATTTGGTTAGTTTTACTAAAAACTGATACAACTCAGTGCATTGCATTTGGTTAGTTTTATTAAAAACGGATGTAACTCAGTGCATTGCATTTGGTTAGTTTTATTAAAAACGGATATAATTCCGTGCATTGCATTTGGTTAGTTTTATTAAAAACGGATGTAACTCAGTGCATTGCATTTGGTTAGTTTTATTAAAAACGGATATAATTCCGTGCATTGCATTTGGTTAGTTTTATTAAAAACGGATGTAACTCAGTGCATTGCATTTGGTTAGTTTTATTAAAAACGGATGTAACTAAGTGCATTGCATTTGGTTAGTTTTACTAAAAACTGATACAACTCAGTGCATTGCATTTGGTTAGTTTTATTAAAAACTGATACAACCAGTGCATTGCATTTGGTTAGTTTTGTTAAAAACGGATGTAACTAAGTGCATTGCATTTGGTTAGTTTTATTAAAAACGGATGTAACTAAGTGCATTGCATTTGGTTAGTTTTACTAAAAACTGATACAACTCAGTGCATTGCATTTGGTTAGTTTTATTAAAAACGGATGTAACTCAGTGCATTGCATTTGGTTAGTTTTATTAAAAACGGATATAATTCCGTGCATTGCATTTGGTTAGTTTTATTAAAAACGGATATAATTCCGTGCATTGCATTTGGTTAGTTTTATTAAAAACGGATGTAACTCAGTGCATTGCATTTGGTTAGTTTTATTAAAAACGGATGTAACTCAGTGCATTGCATTTGGTTAGTTTTATTAAAAACGGATGTAACTCAGTGCATTGCATTTGGTTAGTTTTACTAAAAACTGATACAACTCAGTGCATTGCATTTGGTTAGTTTTATTAAAAACGGATGTAACTCAGTTAATTGCATTTGGTTAGTTTTATTAAAAACTGATACAACTCAGTGCATTGCATTTGGTTAGTTTTATTAAAAACGGATGTAACTCAGTGCATTGCATTTGGTTAGTTTTATTAAAAACGGATATAATTCCGTGCATTGCATTTGGTTAGTTTTATTAAAAACGGATGTAACTCAGTGCATTGCATTTGGTTAGTTTTATTAAAAACTGATACAACTCAGTGCATTGCATTTGGTTAGTTTTATTAAAAACGGATGTAACTCAGTTAATTGCATTTGGTTAGTTTTATTAAAAACTGATACAACTCAGTGCATTGCATTTGGTTAGTTTTATTAAAAACTGACACAACTCAGTGCATTGCATTTTGTTAGTTTTATTAAAAACGGATGTAACTCAGTGCATTGCATTTGGTTAGTTTTATTAAAAACGGATGTAACTCAGTGCATTGCATTTGGTTAGTTTTATTAAAAACGGATGTAACTCAGTGCATTGCATTTGGTTAGTTTTACTAAAAACTGATACAACTCAGTGCATTGCATTTGGTTAGTTTTATTAAAAACGGATGTAACTCAGTTAATTGCATTTGGTTAGTTTTATTAAAAACTGATACAACTCAGTGCATTGCATTTGGTTAGTTTTATTAAAAACGGATGTAACTCAGTGCATGGCATTTGGTTAGTTTTATTAAAAACGGATATAATTCCGTGCATTGCATTTGGTTAGTTTTATTAAAAACGGATGTAACTCAGTTAATTGCATTTGGTTAGTTTTATTAAAAACTGATACAACTCAGTGCATTGCATTTGGTTAGTTTTATTAAAAACGGATGTAACTCAGTTAATTGCATTTGGTTAGTTTTATTAAAAACTGATACAACTCAGTGCATTGCATTTGGTTAGTTTTATTAAAAACTGATACAACTCAGTGCATTGCATTTTGTTAGTTTTATTAAAAACGGATGTAACTCAGTGCATTGCATTTGGTTAGTTTTATTAAAAACGGATGTAACTCAGTGCATTGCATTTGGTTAGTTTTATTAAAAACGGATGTAACTAAGTGCATTGCATTTGGTTAGTTTTACTAAAAACTGATACAACTCAGTGCATTGCATTTGGTTAGTTTTATTAAAAACGGATGTAACTCAGTGCATTGCATTTGGTTAGTTTTATTAAAAACGGATATAATTCCGTGCATTGCATTTGGTTAGTTTTATTAAAAACGGATGTAACTCAGTGCATTGCATTTGGTTAGTTTTATTAAAAACGGATGTAACTCAGTGCATTGCATTTGGTTAGTTTTATTAAAAACGGATGTAACTCAGTGCATTGCATTTGGTTAGTTTTATTAAAAACGGATGTAACTCAGTGCATTGCATTTGGTTAGTTTTACTAAAAACTGATACAACTCAGTGCATTGCATTTGGTTAGTTTTATTAAAAACTGATACAACTCAGTGCATTGCATTTTGTTAGTTTTATTAAAAACGGATGTAACTCAGTGCATTGCATTTGGTTAGTTTTATTAAAAACGGATGTAACTCAGTGCATTGCATTTGGTTAGTTTTATTAAAAACGGATGTAACTAAGTGCATTGCATTTGGTTAGTTTTACTAAAAACTGATACAACTCAGTGCATTGCATTTGGTTAGTTTTATTAAAAACGGATGTAACTCAGTGCATTGCATTTGGTTAGTTTTATTAAAAGCGGATGTAACTCAGTGCATTGCATTTGGTTAGTTTTACTAAAAACTGATACAACTCAGTGCATTGCATTTGGTTAGTTTTATTAAAAACTGATACAACTCAGTGCATTGCATTTTGTTAGTTTTATTAAAAACGGATGTAACTCAGTGCATTGCATTTGGTTAGTTTTATTAAAAACGGATGTAACTCAGTGCATTGCATTTGGTTAGTTTTACTAAAAACTGATACAACTCAGTGCATTGCATTTGGTTAGTTTTATTAAAAACTGATACAACTCAGTGCATTGCATTTTGTTAGTTTTATTAAAAACGGATGTAACTCAGTGCATTGCATTTGGTTAGTTTTATTAAAAACTGATACAACTCAGTGCATTGCATTTGGTTAGTTTTATTAAAAACTGATACAACTCAGTTTATTGCATTTGGTTAGTTTTATTAAAAACGGATGTAACTCAGTGCATTGTATTTGGTTAGTTTTATTAAAAACGGATATAACTCAGTGCATTGCATTTAATTAGTTTTATTAAAAACTGATACAACTCCGTGCATTGCATTTGGTTAGTTTTATTAAAAAGGGATGTAACTCAGTGCATTGTATTTGGTTAGTTTTATTAAAAACTGATACAACTCAGTGCATTGCATTTGGTTAGTTTTATTAAAAACTGATACAACTCAGTGCATTGCATTTGGTTAGTTTTATTAAAAACTGATACAACTCCGTGCATTGCATTTGGTTAGTTTTATTAAAAACGGATGTAACTCAGTGCATTGTATTTGGTTAGTTTTATTAAAAACTGATACAACTCAGTGCATTGCATTTTGTTAGTTTTATTAAAAACTGATACAACTCAGTACATTGCATTTGGTTAGTTTTATTAAAAACGGATGTAACTCAGTGCATTGTATTTGGTTAGTTTTATTAAAAACGGATATAACTCAGTGCATTGCATTTGGTTAGTTTTATTAAAAACTGATACAACTCAGTGCATTGCATTTGGTTAGTTTTATTAAAAACGGATGTAACTCAGTGCATTGCATTTGGTTAGTTTTATTAAAAACTGATACAACTCAGTGCATTGCATTTTGTTAGTTTTATTAAAAACGGATGTAACTCAGTGCATTGCATTTTGTTAGTTTTATTAAAAACTGATACAACTCAGTGCATTGTATTTGGTTAGTTTTATTAAAAACGGATGTAACTCAGTGCATTGCATTTGGTTAGTTTTATTAAAAACGGATGTAACTCAGTGCATTGCATTTTGTTAGTTTTATTAAAAACTGATACAACTCAGTGCATTGCATTTGGTTAGTTTTATTAAAAACTGATATAACTCAGTGCATTGCATTTGGTTAGTTTTATTAAAAACTGATATAACTCAGTGCATTGCATTTGGTTAGTTTTATTAAAAACGGATGTAACTCAGTGCATTGCATTTGGTTAGTTTTATTAAAAACGGATGTAACGGACAGAATTGCCGCATTTGGGCGAATGAGAATCCAAGAGTGATTGTCGAAAAACCAATGCACCCACAAAGAGTGACGGTTTATGGGCTGGCGGCATCATCGGGCCGTATTTTTTCCAAAATGAGGCCGGTCAGGCAGTTACTGTTAATGGTGTTCGCTATCGTGAGATGATAACGAATTTTTTATGGCCACAATTGGAAGATATGGATGTGGACGATATGTGGTTTCAGCAGGACGGTGCCACTTGCCACACAGCTAACGAAACAATGGCTCTTTTGCGCAACAAATTCAATGGCCGTGTTATCTCACGTAATGGCGATGTCAATTGGCCCCCAAGATCATGTGATTTGACACCGTTGGACTTTTTTCTCTGGGGTTATGGTATTTGAAAGAAAAGGTGTACGTCGATAAGCCAGCAACAATTCAAGAGCTAAAGGATGAGATAATTCCGCAAATTAACGGCATAGAAACTCCATTATGCCTCAGCGTCATCGAAAATTTGGACCATCGTATGGAGGTGTGCCGCCGAGGTCGCGGCGCTCAAATGGCCGATATTTTGTTACATACATAATTGAATAATACCAGTATATCATAATAAAATAAAATTTCAATAATTTCCTAAATAGTTTGTGTTTTATTCAAAATCAACATCGGCCCTTGAAAAATTAACTACCCTTTATATCCGTTTTTAATAAAACTAACAAAATGCAATGCACTGAGTTATATCCGTTTTTAATAAAACTAACAAAATGCAATGCAGTGAGTTGTATCAGTTTTTAATAAAACTAACAAAATGCAATGCACTGAGTTGCATCCGTCTTTAATGAAACTAACCAAATGCAATGTACTGAGTTATATCCGTTTTTAATAAAACAAACAAACTTAAATGCACTGAGTTATATCTGTTTTTAATAAAACTAACCAAACGCAATGCACTGAGTTATATCCTTTTTTAATAAAACTAACAAAATGCAATGCAGTGAGTTATTTCAATTTTTAATAAAACTAACCAAATGCAATGGACTGAGCTACAGCCGTATTTAATAAAACTAACCAAATGCAGTGCGCTGAGTTATCTCCGTTTTTAATAAAACTAACAAAATGCAATGCACTGAGTTACATCCGTTTTTAATAAAACTAACCAAATGCAATGCACTGAGTTACATCCGTTTTTAATAAAACTAACCAAATACAATGGACTGAGTTACATCCGTCTTTAATAAAACTAACCAAATGCAATGCACTGAGTTATATCCGTTTTTAATAAAACTAACAAAATGCAATGCACTGAGTTATATCCGTTTTTAATAAAACTAACAAAATGCAATGCACTGAGTTATATCAGTTTTTAATAAAACTAACCAAATGCAATGCACTGAGTTTTATCCGTTTTCAATAAAACTAACAAAATGCAATGCAGGGAGTTGTATCAGTTTTTAATAAAACTAACCAAATACAATGGACTGAGTTACATCCGTCTTTAATAAAACTAACCAAATGCAATGCACTGAGTTATATCCGTTTTTAATAAAACTAACAAAATGCAATGCACTGAGTTATATCAGTTTTTAATAAAACTAACAAAATGCAATGCACTGAGTTATATCCGTTTTTAATAAAACTAACAAAATGCAATGCAGGGAGTTGTATCAGTTTTTAATAAAACTAACCAAATACAATGGACTGAGTTACATCCGTCTTTAATAAAACTAACCAAATGCAATGCACTGAGTTATATCCGTTTTTAATAAAACTAACAAAATGCAATGCACTGAGTTATATCCGTTTTTAAAAAAACTAACAAAATGCAATGCACTGAGTTATATCAGTTTTTAATAAAACTAACCAAATACAATGCACTGAGTTATATCCGTTTTTAATAAAACTAACAAAATGCAATGCACTGAGTTATATCAGTTTTTAATAAAACTAACCAAATGCAATGCACTGAGTTTTATCCGTTTTCAATAAAACTAACAAAATGCAATGCAGGGAATTGTATCCGTTTTTAATAAAACTAACCAAATACAATGGACTGAGTTACATCCGTCTTTAATAAAACTAACCAAATGCAATGCATTGAGTTACATCCGTTTTTAATAAAACTAACAAAATGCAATGCACTGAGTTATATCCGTTTTTAAAAAAACTAACAAAATGCAATGCACTGAGTTATATCAGTTTTTAATAAAACTAACAAAATGCAATGCACTGAGTTATATCCGTTTTTAATAAAACTAACAAAATGCAATGCACTGAGTTATATCAGTTTTTAATAAAACTAACCAAATGCAATGCACTGAGTTTTATCCGTTTTCAATAAAACTAACAAAATGCAATGCAGGGAATTGTATCCGTTTTTAATAAAACTAACCAAATACAATGGACTGAGTTACATCCGTCTTTAATAAAACTAACCAAATGCAATGCACTGAGTTATATCCGTTTTTAATAAAACTAACGAAATGCAATGCACTGAGTTATATCCGTTTTTAAAAAAACTAACAAAATGCAATGCAGGGAATTGTATCCGTTTTTAATAAAACTAACCAAATACAATGGACTGAGTTACATCCGTCTTTAATAAAACTAACAAAATGCAATGCACTGAGTTACATCCGTTTTTAATAAAACTAACAAAATGCAATGCACTGAGTTATATCAGTTTTTAATAAAACTAACAAAATGCAATGCACTGAGTTATATCCGTTTTTAATAAAACTAACAAAATGCAATGCACTGAGTTATATCAGTTTTTAATAAAACTAACCAAATGCAATGCACTGAGTTTTATCCGTTTTCAATAAAACTAACAAAATGCAATGCAGGGAATTGTATCCGTTTTTAATAAAACTAACCAAATACAATGGACTGAGTTACATCCGTCTTTAATAAAACTAACCAAATGCAATGCACTGAGTTATATCCGTTTTTAATAAAACTAACAAAATGCAATGCACTGAGTTATATCCGTTTTTAAAAAAACTAACAAAATGCAATGCACTGAGTTATATCAGTTTTTAATAAAACTAACAAAATGCAATGCACTGAGTTATATCCGTTTTTAATAAAACTAACAAAATGCAATGCACTGAGTTATATCAGTTTTTAATAAAACTAACCAAATGCAATGCACTGAGTTTTATCCGTTTTCAATAAAACTAACAAAATGCAATGCAGGGAATTGTATCCGTTTTTAATAAAACTAACCAAATACAATGGACTGAGTTACATCCGTCTTTAATAAAACTAACCAAATGCAATGCACTGAGTTATATCCGTTTTTAATAAAACTAACAAAATGCAATGCACTGAGTTATATCCGTTTTTAAAAAAACTAACAAAATGCAATGCACTGAGTTATATCAGTTTTTAATAAAACTAACCAAATGCAATGCACTGAGTTATATCCGTTTTTAATAAAACTAACAAAATGCAATGCACTGAGTTATATCCGTTTTTAAAAAAACTAACAAAATGCAATGCACTGAGTTATATCAGTTTTTAATAAAACTAACCAAATGCAATGCACTGAGTTATATCCGTTTTTAATAAAACTAACAAAATGCAATGCACTGAGTTATATCAGTTTTTAATAAAACTAACCAAATGCAATGCACTGAGTTTTATCCGTTTTCAATAAAACTAACAAAATGCAATGCAGGGAATTGTATCCGTTTTTAATAAAACTAACCAAATACAATGGACTGAGTTACATCCGTCTTTAATAAAACTAACCAAATGCAATGCACTGAGTTATATCCGTTTTTAATAAAACTAACAAAATGCAATGCACTGAGTTATATCCGTTTTTAAAAAAACTAACAAAATGCAATGCACTGAGTTATATCAGTTTTTAATAAAACTAACAAAATGCAATGCACTGAGTTATATCCGTTTCTAATAAAACTAACAAAATGCAATGCACTGAGTTATATCAGTTTTTAATAAAACTAACCAAATGCAATGCACTGAGTTTTATCCGTTTTCAATAAAACTAACAAAATGCAATGCAGGGAATTGTATCCGTTTTTAATAAAACTAACCAAATACAATGGACTGAGTTACATCCGTCTTTAATAAAACTAACCAAATGCAATGCACTGAGTTATATCCGTTTTTAATAAAACTAACAAAATGCAATGCACTGAGTTATATCCGTTTTTAAAAAAACTAACAAAATGCAATGCACTGAGTTATATCAGTTTTTAATAAAACTAACAAAATGCAATGCACTGAGTTATATCCGTTTTTAATAAAACTAACAAAATGCAATGCACTGAGTTATATCAGTTTTTAATAAAACTAACCAAATGCAATGCACTGAGTTTTATCCGTTTTCAATAAAACTAACAAAATGCAATGCAGGGAATTGTATCCGTTTTTAATAAAACTAACCAAATACAATGGACTGAGTTACATCCGTCTTTAATAAAACTAACCAAATGCAATGCACTGAGTTATATCCGTTTTTAATAAAACTAACAAAATGCAATGCACTGAGTTATATCCGTTTTTAAAAAAACTAACAAAATGCAATGCACTGAGTTATATCAGTTTTTAATAAAACTAACAAAATGCAATGCACTGAGTTATATCCGTTTTTAATAAAACTAACAAAATGCAATGCACTGAGTTATATCAGTTTTTAATAAAACTAACCAAATGCAATGCACTGAGTTTTATCCGTTTTCAATAAAACTAACAAAATGCAATGCAGGGAATTGTATCCGTTTTTAATAAAACTAACCAAATACAATGGACTGAGTTACATCCGTCTTTAATAAAACTAACCAAATGCAATGCACTGAGTTATATCCGTTTTTAATAAAACTAACAAAATGCAATGCACTGAGTTATATCAGTTTTTAATAAAACTAACAAAATGCAATGCACTGAGTTATATCCGTTTTTAATAAAACTAACAAAATGCAATGCAGGGAGTTGTATCAGTTTTTAATAAAACTAACCAAATACAATGGACTGAGTTACATCCGTCTTTAATAAAACTAACCAAATGCAATGCACTGAGTTATATCCGTTTTTAATAAAACTAACAAAATGCAATGCACTGAGTTATATCCGTTTTTAAAAAAACTAACAAAATGCAATGCACTGAGTTTTATCAGTTTTTAATAAAACTAACCAAATGCAATGCACTGAGTTATATCAGTTTTTAATAAAACTAACCAAATGCAATGCACTGAGTTGTATCAGTTTTTAATAAAACTAACCAAATGCAATGCACTGAGTTACATCCATTTTTAATAAAACTAACCAAATGCAATGCACTGAGTTGTATCAGTTTTTAATAAAACTAACAAAATGCAATGCACTGAGTTGTATCAGTTTTTAATAAAACTAACCAAATGCAATGCACTGAGTTATATCAGTTTTTAATAAAACTAACCAAATACAATGCACTGAGTTGTATCAATTTTTAATAAAACTAACCAAATGCAATGCACTGAGTTGTATCAGTTTTTAATAAAACTAACCAAATGCAATGCACTGAGTTATATCAGTTTTTAATAAAACTAACCAAATACAATGCACTGAGTTGTATCAATTTTTAAAAAAACTAACCAAATGCAATGCACTGAGTTGTATCAGTTTTTAATAAAACTAACCAAATGCAATGCACTGAGTTATATCAATTTTTAATAAAACTAACCAAATGCAATGCACTGAGTTGTATCAGTTTTTAATAAAGCTAACCAAATGCAATGCACTGAGTTATATCAGTTTTAAATAAAACTAACCAAATGCAATGCACTGAGTTATATCAATTTTTAATAAAACTAACCAAATGCAATGCACTGAGT
The DNA here is from genome assembly GCA_037013455.1 of Ceratitis rosa. Classification (NCBI taxonomy): domain Eukaryota; kingdom Metazoa; phylum Arthropoda; class Insecta; order Diptera; family Tephritidae; genus Ceratitis; species Ceratitis rosa. The sequence continues at coordinate 166,357 of JAWMAG010000166.1, read as the reverse complement.
TGTATCAGTTTTTAATAAAACTAACCAAATGCAATGCACTGAGTTATATCAGTTTTTAATAAAACTAACCAAATACAATGCACTGAGTTGTATCAGTTTTTAATAAAACTAACCAAATGCAATGCACTGAGTTATATCAATTTTTAATAAAACTAACCAAATGCAATGCACTGAGTTATATCAGTTTTTAATAAAACTAACCAAATACAATGCACTGAGTTGTATCAGTTTTTAATAAAACTAACCAAATGCAATGCACTGAGTTGTATCAGTTTTTAATAAAACTAACCAAATGCAATGCACTGAGTTATATCAGTTTTTAATAAAACTAACCAAATGCAATGCACTGAGTTATATCCGTTTTTAATAAAACTAACAAAATAAATGCACTGAGTTATATCCGTTTTTAATAAAACTAACAAAATGCAATGCAGTGAGTTGTATCAGTTTTTAATAAAACTAACAAAATGCAATGCACTGAGTTGTATCAGTTTTTAATAAAACTAACAAAATGCAATGCACTGAGTTACATCCGTTTTTAATAAAACTAACCAAATGCAATGCACTGAGTTGTATCAGTTTTTAATAAAACTAACCAAATGCAATGCACTGAGTTACATCAGTTTTTAATAAAACTAACAAAATGCAATGCACTGAGTTATATCAGTTTTTAATAAAACTAACCAAATGCAATGGACTGAGTTACATCCGTTTTTAATAAAACTAACAAAATTAAATGCACTGAGTTATATCCGTTTTTAATAAAACTAACAAAATGCAATGCACTGAGTTATATCAGTTTTTTAATAAAACTAACCAAATGCAAAGCACTGAAATATATCAATTTTTAATAAAACTAACCAAATGCAATGCACTGAGTTATATCAGTTTTTAATAAAACTAACCAAATGCAATGCACTGAGTTGTATCAGTTTTTAATAAAACTAACCAAATGCAATGCACTGGGTTATATCCGTTTTTAATAAAACAAACAAACTTAAATGCACTGAGTTATATCTGTTTTTAATAAAACTAACCAAACGCAATGCACTGAGTTATATCAGTTTTTAATAAAACTAACAAAATGCAATGCACTGAGTTGCATCCGTCTTTAATGAAACTAACCAAATGCAATGTACTGAGTTATATCCGTTTTTAATAAAACAAACAAACTTAAATGCACTGAGTTATATCTGTTTTTAATAAAACTAACCAAACGCAATGCACTGAGTTATTTCCTTTTTTAATAAAACTAACAAAATGCAATGCAGTGATTTATATCAATTTTTAATAAAACTAACCAAATGCAATGGACTGAGTTACAGCCGTATTTAATAAAACTAACCAAATGCAGTGCGCTGAGTTATCTCCGTTTTTAATAAAACTAACAAAATGCAATGCACTGAGTTACATCCGTTTTTAATAAAACTAACAAAATGCAATGCAGGGAGTTGTATCAGTTTTTAATAAAACTAACCAAATACAATGGACTGAGTTACATCCGTCTTTAATAAAACTAACCAAATGCAATGCACTGAGTTATATCCGTTTTTAATAAAACTAACAAAATGCAATGCACTGAGTTATATCCGTTTTTAAAAAAACTAACAAAATGCAATGCACTGAGTTTTATCAGTTTTTAATAAAACTAACCAAATGCAATGCACTGAGTTATATCCGTTTTTAATAAAACTAACAAAATGCAATGCACTGAGTTATATCCGTTTTTAAAAAAACTAACAAAATGCAATGCACTGAGTTATATCAGTTTTTAATAAAACTAACCAAATGCAATGCACTGAGTTATATCCGTTTTTAATAAAACTAACAAAATGCAATGCACTGAGTTATATCCGTTTTTAAAAAAACTAACAAAATGCAATGCACTGAGTTATATCAGTTTTTAATAAAACTAACCAAATGCAATGCACTGAGTTATATCCGTTTTTAATAAAACTAACAAAATGCAATGCACTGAGTTATATCAGTTTTTAATAAAACTAACCAAATGCAATGCACTGAGTTTTATCCGTTTTCAATAAAACTAACAAAATGCAATGCAGGGAATTGTATCCGTTTTTAATAAAACTAACCAAATACAATGGACTGAGTTACATCCGTCTTTAATAAAACTAACCAAATGCAATGCACTGAGTTATATCCGTTTTTAATAAAACTAACAAAATGCAATGCACTGAGTTATATCCGTTTTTAAAAAAACTAACAAAATGCAATGCACTGAGTTATATCAGTTTTTAATAAAACTAACAAAATGCAATGCACTGAGTTATATCCGTTTCTAATAAAACTAACAAAATGCAATGCACTGAGTTATATCAGTTTTTAATAAAACTAACCAAATGCAATGCACTGAGTTTTATCCGTTTTCAATAAAACTAACAAAATGCAATGCAGGGAATTGTATCCGTTTTTAATAAAACTAACCAAATACAATGGACTGAGTTACATCCGTCTTTAATAAAACTAACCAAATGCAATGCACTGAGTTATATCCGTTTTTAATAAAACTAACAAAATGCAATGCACTGAGTTATATCCGTTTTTAAAAAAACTAACAAAATGCAATGCACTGAGTTATATCAGTTTTTAATAAAACTAACAAAATGCAATGCACTGAGTTATATCCGTTTTTAATAAAACTAACAAAATGCAATGCACTGAGTTATATCAGTTTTTAATAAAACTAACCAAATGCAATGCACTGAGTTTTATCCGTTTTCAATAAAACTAACAAAATGCAATGCAGGGAATTGTATCCGTTTTTAATAAAACTAACCAAATACAATGGACTGAGTTACATCCGTCTTTAATAAAACTAACCAAATGCAATGCACTGAGTTATATCCGTTTTTAATAAAACTAACAAAATGCAATGCACTGAGTTATATCCGTTTTTAAAAAAACTAACAAAATGCAATGCACTGAGTTATATCAGTTTTTAATAAAACTAACAAAATGCAATGCACTGAGTTATATCCGTTTTTAATAAAACTAACAAAATGCAATGCACTGAGTTATATCAGTTTTTAATAAAACTAACCAAATGCAATGCACTGAGTTTTATCCGTTTTCAATAAAACTAACAAAATGCAATGCAGGGAATTGTATCCGTTTTTAATAAAACTAACCAAATACAATGGACTGAGTTACATCCGTCTTTAATAAAACTAACCAAATGCAATGCACTGAGTTATATCCGTTTTTAATAAAACTAACAAAATGCAATGCACTGAGTTATATCAGTTTTTAATAAAACTAACAAAATGCAATGCACTGAGTTATATCCGTTTTTAATAAAACTAACAAAATGCAATGCAGGGAGTTGTATCAGTTTTTAATAAAACTAACCAAATACAATGGACTGAGTTACATCCGTCTTTAATAAAACTAACCAAATGCAATGCACTGAGTTATATCCGTTTTTAATAAAACTAACAAAATGCAATGCACTGAGTTATATCCGTTTTTAAAAAAACTAACAAAATGCAATGCACTGAGTTTTATCAGTTTTTAATAAAACTAACCAAATGCAATGCACTGAGTTATATCAGTTTTTAATAAAACTAACCAAATGCAATGCACTGAGTTGTATCAGTTTTTAATAAAACTAACCAAATGCAATGCACTGAGTTACATCCATTTTTAATAAAACTAACCAAATGCAATGCACTGAGTTGTATCAGTTTTTAATAAAACTAACAAAATGCAATGCACTGAGTTGTATCAGTTTTTAATAAAACTAACCAAATGCAATGCACTGAGTTATATCAGTTTTTAATAAAACTAACCAAATACAATGCACTGAGTTGTATCAATTTTTAATAAAACTAACCAAATGCAATGCACTGAGTTGTATCAGTTTTTAATAAAACTAACCAAATGCAATGCACTGAGTTATATCAGTTTTTAATAAAACTAACCAAATACAATGCACTGAGTTGTATCAATTTTTAAAAAAACTAACCAAATGCAATGCACTGAGTTGTATCAGTTTTTAATAAAACTAACCAAATGCAATGCACTGAGTTATATCAATTTTTAATAAAACTAACCAAATGCAATGCACTGAGTTGTATCAGTTTTTAATAAAGCTAACCAAATGCAATGCACTGAGTTATATCAGTTTTAAATAAAACTAACCAAATGCAATGCACTGAGTTATATCAATTTTTAATAAAACTAACCAAATGCAATGCACTGAGTTGTATCAGTTTTTAATAAAACTAACCAAATGCAATGCACTGAGTTATATCAGTTTTTAATAAAACTAACCAAATACAATGCACTGAGTTGTATCAGTTTTTAATAAAACTAACCAAATGCAATGCACTGAGTTATATCAATTTTTAATAAAACTAACCAAATGCAATGCACTGAGTTATATCAGTTTTTAATAAAACTAACCAAATACAATGCACTGAGTTGTATCAGTTTTTAATAAAACTAACCAAATGCAATGCACTGAGTTGTATCAGTTTTTAATAAAACTAACCAAATGCAATGCACTGAGTTATATCAGTTTTTAATAAAACTAACCAAATGCAATGCACTGAGTTATATCCGTTTTTAATAAAACTAACAAAATAAATGCACTGAGTTATATCCGTTTTTAATAAAACTAACAAAATGCAATGCAGTGAGTTGTATCAGTTTTTAATAAAACTAACAAAATGCAATGCACTGAGTTGTATCAGTTTTTAATAAAACTAACAAAATGCAATGCACTGAGTTACATCCGTTTTTAATAAAACTAACCAAATGCAATGCACTGAGTTGTATCAGTTTTTAATAAAACTAACCAAATGCAATGCACTGAGTTACATCAGTTTTTAATAAAACTAACAAAATGCAATGCACTGAGTTATATCAGTTTTTAATAAAACTAACCAAATGCAATGGACTGAGTTACATCCGTTTTTAATAAAACTAACAAAATTAAATGCACTGAGTTATATCCGTTTTTAATAAAACTAACAAAATGCAATGCACTGAGTTATATCAGTTTTTTAATAAAACTAACCAAATGCAAAGCACTGAAATATATCAATTTTTAATAAAACTAACCAAATGCAATGCACTGAGTTATATCAGTTTTTAATAAAACTAACCAAATGCAATGCACTGAGTTGTATCAGTTTTTAATAAAACTAACCAAATGCAATGCACTGGGTTATATCCGTTTTTAATAAAACAAACAAACTTAAATGCACTGAGTTATATCTGTTTTTAATAAAACTAACCAAACGCAATGCACTGAGTTATATCAGTTTTTAATAAAACTAACAAAATGCAATGCACTGAGTTGCATCCGTCTTTAATGAAACTAACCAAATGCAATGTACTGAGTTATATCCGTTTTTAATAAAACAAACAAACTTAAATGCACTGAGTTATATCTGTTTTTAATAAAACTAACCAAACGCAATGCACTGAGTTATTTCCTTTTTTAATAAAACTAACAAAATGCAATGCAGTGATTTATATCAATTTTTAATAAAACTAACCAAATGCAATGGACTGAGTTACAGCCGTATTTAATAAAACTAACCAAATGCAGTGCGCTGAGTTATCTCCGTTTTTAATAAAACTAACAAAATGCAATGCACTGAGTTACATCCGTTTTTAATAAAACTAACAAAATGCAATGCAGGGAGTTGTATCAGTTTTTAATAAAACTAACCAAATACAATGGACTGAGTTACATCCGTCTTTAATAAAACTAACCAAATGCAATGCACTGAGTTATATCCGTTTTTAATAAAACTAACAAAATGCAATGCACTGAGTTATATCCGTTTTTAATAAAACTAACAAAATGCAATGCACTGAGTTATATCAGTTTTTAATAAAACTAACCAAATGCAATGCACTGAGTTTTATCCGTTTTTAATAAAACTAACAAAATGCAATGCACTGAGTTACATCAGTTTTTAATAAAACTAACCAAATACAATGGACTGAGTTACATCCGTCTTTAATAAAACTAACCAAATGCAATGCACTGAGTTATATCCGTTTTTAATAAAACTAACAAAATGCAATGCACTGAGTTATATCAGTTTTTAATAAAACTAACAAAATGCAATGCACTGAGTTATATCCGTTTTTAATAAAACTAACAAAATGCAATGCAGGGAGTTGTATCAGTTTTTAATAAAACTAACCAAATACAATGGACTGAGTTACATCCGTCTTTAATAAAACTAACAAAATGCAATGCACTGAGTTATATCCGTTTTTAAAAAAACTAACAAAATGCAATGCACTGAGTTATATCAGTTTTTAATAAAACTAACCAAATGCATTGCACTGAGTTTTATCCGTTTTTAATAAAACTAACCAAGTGCAATGCAGGGAATTGTATCAGTTTTTAATAAAACTAACCAAATACAATGGACTGAGTTACATCCGTCTTTAATAAAACTAACCAAATGCAATGCACTGAGTTATATCCGTTTTTAATAAAACTAACAAAATGCAATGCACTGAGTTATATCAGTTTTTGATAAAACTAACAAAATGCAATGCACTGAGTTATATCCGTTTTTAATAAAACTAACAAAATGCAATGCAGGGAGTTGTATCAGTTTTTAATAAAACTAACCAAATACAATGGACTGAGTTACATCCGTCTTTAATAAAACTAACCAAATGCAATGCACTGAGTTATATCCGTTTTTAATAAAACTAACAAAATGCAATGCACTGAGTTATATCCGTTTTTAAAAAAACTAACAAAATGCAATGCACTGAGTTATATCAGTTTTTAATAAAACTAACCAAATGCAATGCACTGAGTTATATCAGTTTTTAATAAAACTAACCAAATACAATGCACTGAGTTGTATCAGTTTTTAATAAAACTAACAAAATGCAATGCACTGAGTTATATCAGTTTTTAATAAAGCTAACCAAATGCAATGCACTGAGTTATATCCGTTTTTAATAAAACTAACAAAATTAAATGCACTGAGTTATATCCGTTTTTAATAAAACTAACAAAATGCAATGCAGTGAGTTGTATCAGTTTTTAATAAAACTAACCAAATGCAATGCACTGAGTTGTATCAGTTTTTAATAAAACTAACCAAATACAATGCACTGAGTTGTATCAGTTTTTAATAAAACTAACCAAATGCAATGCACTGAGTTGTATCAGTTTTTAATAAAACTAACCAAATGCAATGCACTGAGTTATATCAGTTTTTAATAAAACTAACCAAATACAATGCACTGAGTTGTATCAATTTTTAATAAAACTAACCAAATGCAATGCACTGAGTTGTATCAGTTTTTAATAAAACTAACCAAATGCAATGCACTGAGTTATATCAGTTTTTAATAAAACTAACCAAATACAATGCACTGAGTTGTATCAATTTTTAATAAAACTAACCAAATGCAATGCACTGAGTTGTATCAGTTTTTAATAAAACTAACCAAATGCAATGCACTGAGTTATATCAATTTTTAATAAAACTAACCAAATGCAATGCACTGAGTTGTATCAGTTTTTAATAAAACTAACCAAATACAATGCACTGAGTTGTATCAGTTTTTAATAAAACTAACCAAATGCAATGCACTGAGTTATATCAATTTTTAATAAAACTAACCAAATGCAATGCACTGAGTTGTATCAGTTATTAATAAAACTAACCAAATGCAATGCACTGAGTTATATCAGTTTTTAATAAAACTAACCAAATGCAATGCACTGAGTTATATCAATTTTTAATAAAACTAACCAAATGCAATGCACTGAGTTGTATCAGTTTTTAATAAAACTAACCAAATGCAATGCACTGAGTTATATCAGTTTTTAATAAAACTAACCAAATGCAATGCACTGAGTTGTATCAGTTTTTAATAAAACTAACCAAATGCAATGCACTGAGTTATATCAGTTTTTAATAAAACTAACCAAATGCTATGCACTGAGTTATATCAATTTTTAATAAAACTAACCAAATGCAATGCACTGAGTTGTATCAGTTTTTAATAAAACTAACCAAATGCAATGCACTGAGTTATATCAGTTTTTAATAAAACTAACCAAATACAATGCACTGAGTTGTATCAGTTTTTAATAAAACTAACCAAATGCAATGCACTGAGTTATATCAATTTTTAATAAAACTAACCAAATGCAATGCACTGAGTTGTATCAGTTTTTAATAAAACTAACCAAATGCAATGCACTGAGTTATATCCGTTTTTAATAAAACTAACAAAATGCAATGCAGTGAGTTGTATCAGTTTTTAATAAAACTAACAAAATGCAATGCACTGAGTTGTATCAGTTTTTAATAAAACTAACAAAATGCAATGCACTGAGTTACATCCGTTTTTAATAAAACTAACCAAATGCAATGCACTGAGTTACATCAGTTTTTAATAAAACTAACAAAATGCAATGCACTGAGTTATATCAGTTTTTAATAAAACTAACCAAATGCAATGGACTGAGTTACATCCGTTTTTAATAAAACTAACAAAATTAAATGCACTGAGTTATATCCGTTTTTAATAAAACTAACAAAATGCAATGCACTGAGTTATATCAGTTTTTAATAAAACTAACCAAATGCAAAGCACTGAAATATATCAATTTTTAATAAAACTAACAAAATGCAATGCACTGAGTTATATCAGTTTTTAATAAAACTAACCAAATGCAATGCACTGAGTTGTATCAGTTTTTAATAAAACTAACCAAATGCAATGCACTGAGTTATATCAATTTGTAATAAAACTAACCAAATGCAATGCACTGAGTTGTATCAGTTTTTAATAAAACTAACCAAGTGCAATGCACTGAGTTATATCAATTTGTAATAAAACTAACCAAATGCAATGCACTGAGTTGTATCAGTTTTTAATAAAACTAACCAAGTGCAATGCACTGAGTTATATCAGTTTTAAATAAAACTAACCAAATGCAATGCACTGAGTTATATCAGTTTTTAATAAAACTAACCAAATACAATGCACTGAGTTGTATCAGTTTTTAATAAAACTAACCAAATGCAATGCACTGAGTTATATCAATTTGTAATTAAACTAACCAAATGCAATGCACTGAGTTGTATTAGTTTTTAATAAAACTAACCAAGTGCAATGCACTGAGTTATATCAGTTTTAAATAAAACTAACCAAATGCAATGCACTGAGTTATATCAGTTTTTAATAAAAATAACCAAATGCAATGCACTGAGTTGTATCAGTATTTAATAAAACTAACCAAATGCAATGCACTGAGTTATATCAGTTTTTAATAAAACTAACCAAATACAATGCACTGAGTTGTATCAGTTTTTAATAAAACTAACCAAGTGCAATGCACTGAGTTATATCAGTTTTAAATAAAACTAACCAAATGCAATGCACTGAGTTATATCAGTTTTTAATAAAACTAACCAAGTGCAATGCACTGAGTTATATCAGTTTTAAATAAAACTAACCAAATGCAATGCACTGAGTTATATCAGTTTTTAATAAAACTAACCAAATACAATGCACTGAGTTATATCAGTTTTTAATAAAACTAACCAAGTGCAATGCACTGAGTTATATCAGTTTTAAATAAAACTAACCAAATGCAATGCACTGAGTTATATCAATTTGTAATAAAACTAACCAAATACAATGCACTGAGTTGTATCAGTTTTTAATAAAACTAACCAAGTGCAATGCACTGAGTTATATCAGTTTTAAATAAAACTAACCAAATGCAATGCACTGAGTTATATCAGTTTTTAATAAAACTAACCAAGTGCAATGCACTGAGTTATATCAGTTTTAAATAAAACTAACCAAATGCAATGCACTGAGTTATATCAGTTTTTAATAAAACTAACCAAATACAATGCACTGAGTTGTATCAGTTTTTAATAAAACTAACCAAGTGCAATGCACTGAGTTGTATCAGTTTTTAATAAAACTAACCAAATACAATGCACTGAGTTGTATCAGTTTTTAATAAAACTAACCAAATGCAATGAACTGAGTTATATCAATTTGTAATAAAACTAACCAAATGCAATGCACTGAGTTGTATCAGTTTTTAATAAAACTAACCAAGTGCAATGCACTGAGTTATATCAGTTTTAAATAAAACTAACCAAATGCAATGCACTGAGTTATATCAGTTTTTAATAAAAATAACCAAATGCAATGCAATGAGTTGTATCAGTTTTTAATAAAACTAACCAAATGCAATGCACTGAGTTATATCAGTTTTTAATAAAACTAACCAAATACAATGCACTGAGTTGTATCAGTTTTTAATAAAACTAACCAAATGCAATGCACTGAGTTATATCAGTTTTAAATAAAACTAACCAAATGCAATGCACTGAGTTATATCAGTTTTTAATAAAAATAACCAAATGCAATGCACTGAGTTGTATCAGTTTTTAATAAAACTAACCAAATGCAATGCACTGAGTTATATCAGTTTTTAATAAAACTAACCAAATACAATGCACTGAGTTGTATCAGTTTTTAATAAAACTAACCAAGTGCAATGCACTGAGTTATATCAGTTTTAAATAAAACTAACCAAATGCAATGCACTGAGTTATATCAGTTTTTAATAAAAATAACCAAATGCAATGCACTGAGTTGTATCAGTTTTTAATAAAACTAACCAAATGCAATGCACTGAGTTATATCAGTTTTTAATAAAACTAACCAAATACAATGCACTGAGTTGTATCAGTTTTTAATAAAACTAACCAAGTGCAATGCACTGAGTTATATCAGTTTTAAATAAAACTAACCAAATGCAATGCACTGAGTTATATCAGTTTTTAATAAAAATAACCAAATGCAATGTACTGAGTTGTATCAGTTTTTAATAAAACTAACCAAATGCAATGCACTGAGTTATATCAATTTGTAATAAAACTAACCAAATGCAATGCACTGAGTTGTATCAGTTTTTAATAAAACTAACCAAGTGCAATGCACTGAGTTATATCAGTTTTAAATAAAACTAACCAAATGCAATGCACTGAGTTATATCAGTTTTTAATAAAACTAACCAAATACAATGCACTGAGTTGTATCAGTTTTTAATAAAACTAACCAAATGCAATGCACTGAGTTATATCAATTTGTAATAAAACTAACCAAATGCAATGCACTGAGTTGTATCAGTTTTTAATAAAACTAACCAAGTGCAATGCACTGAGTTATATCAGTTTTAAATAAAACTAACCAAATGCAATGCACTGAGTTATATCAGTTTTTAATAAAACTAACCAAATACAATGCACTGAGTTGTATCAGTTTTTAATAAAACTAACCAAATGCAATGCACTGAGTTATATCCGTTTTTAATAAAACTAACAAAATGCAATGCAGGGAGTTGTATCAGTTTTTAATAAAACTAACCAAATACAATGGACTGAGTTACATCCGTCTTTAATAAAACTAACCAAATGCAATGCACTGAGTTATATCCGTTTTTAATAAAACTAACAAAATGCAATGCACTGAGTTATATCCGTTTTTAAAAAAACTAACAAAATGCAATGCACTGAGTTATATCAGTTTTTAATAAAACTAACCAAATGCAATGCACTGAGTTATATCAGTTTTTAATAAAACTAACCAAATACAATGCACTGAGTTGTATCAGTTTTTAATAAAACTAACAAAATGCAATGCACTGAGTTATATCAGTTTTTAATAAAACTAACCAAATGCAATGCACTGAGTTTTATCCGTTTTTAATAAAACTAACAAAATTAAATGCACTGAGTTATATCCGTTTTTAATAAAACTAACAAAATGCAATGCAGTGAGTTGTATCAGTTTTTAATAAAACTAACCAAATGCAATGCACTGAGTTGTATCAGTTTTTAATAAAACTAACCAAATACAATGCACTGAGTTGTATCAGTTTTTAATAAAACTAACCAAATGCAATGCACTGAGCTGTATCAGTTTTTAATAAAACTAACCAAATGCAATGCACTGAGTTATATCAGTTTTTAATAAAACTAACCAAGTGCAATGCACTGAGTTGTATCAATTTTTAATAAAACTAACCAAATGCAATGCACTGAGTTGTATCAGTTTTTAATAAAACTAACCAAATGCAATGCACTGAGTTATATCAGTTTTTAATAAAACTAACCAAATACAATGCACTGAGTTGTATCAATTTTTAATAAAACTAACCAAATGCAATGCACTGAGTTGTATCAGTTTTTAATAAAACTAACCAAATGCAATGCACTGAGTTATATCAATTTTTAATAAAACTAACCAAATGCAATGCACTGAGTTATATCAGTTTTAAATAAAACTAACCAAATGCAATGCACTGAGTTATATCAATTTTTAATAAAACTAACCAAATGCAATGCACTGAGTTGTATCAGTTTTTAATAAAACTAACCAAATGCAATGCACTGAGTTATATCAGTTTTTAATAAAACTAACCAAATGCAATGCATTGAGTTGTATCAGTTTTTAATAAAACTAACCAAATACAATGCACTGAGTTGTATCAGTTTTTAATAGAACTAACCAAATGCAATGCACTGAGTTATATCAATTTTTAATAAAACTAACCAAATGCAATGCACTGAGTTGTATCAGTTTTTAATAAAACTAACCAAATGCAATGCACTGAGTTATATCAGTTTTTAATAAAACTAACCAAATACAATGCACTGAGTTGTATCAATTTTTAATAAAACTAACCAAATGCAATGCACTGAGTTGTATCAGTTTTTAATAAAACTAACCAAATGCAATGCACTGAGTTATATCAATTTTTAATAAAACTAACCAAATGCAATGCACTGAGTTGTATCAGTTTTTAATAAAACTAACCAAATGCAATGCACTGAGTTATATCAGTTTTAAATAAAACTAACCAAATGCAATGCACTGAGTTATATCAATTTTTAATAAAACTAACCAAATGCAATGCACTGAGTTGTATCAGTTTTTAATAAAACTAACCAAATGCAATGCACTGAGTTATATCAGTTTTTAATAAAACTAACCAAATACAATGCACTGAGTTGTATCAGTTTTTAATAGAACTAACCAAATGCAATGCACTGAGTTATATCAATTTTTAATAAAACTAACCAAATGCAATGCACTGAGTTGTATCAGTTTTTAATAAAACTAACCAAATGCAATGCACTGAGTTATATCAGTTTTTAATAAAACTAACCAAATACAATGCACTGAGTTGTATCAGTTTTTAATAAAACTAACCAAATGTAATGCACTGATTTATATCCATTTTTAATAAAACTAACCAAATGCAATGCACTGAGTTACATCCATTTTTAATAAAACTAACCAAATGCAATGCACTGAGTTATATCCGTTTTTAATAAAACTAACAAAATAAATGCACTGAGTTATATCCGTTTTTAATAAAACTAACAAAATGCAATGCAGTGAGTTGTATCAGTTTTTAATAAAACTAACAAAATGCAATGCACTGAGTTGTATCAGTTTTTAATAAAACTAACAAAATGCAATGCACTGAGTTACATCCGTTTTTAATAAAACTAACCAAATGCAATGCACTGAGTTGTATCAGTTTTTAATAAAACTAACCAAATGCAATGCACTGAGTTACATCAGTTTTTAATAAAACTAACAAAATGCAATGCACTGAGTTATATCAGTTTTTAATAAAACTAACCAAATGCAATGGACTGAGTTACATCCGTTTTTAATAAAACTAACAAAATTAAATGCACTGAGTTATATCCGTTTTTAATAAAACTAACAAAATGCAATGCACTGAGTTATATCAGTTTTTAATAAAACTAACTAAATGCAAAACACTGAAATATATCAATTTTTAATAAAACTAACCAAATGCAATGCACTGAGTTATATCAGTTTTTAATAAAACTAACCAAATGCAATGCACTGAGTTGTATCAGTTTTTAATAAAACTAACCAAGTGCAATGCACTGAGTTATATCAGTTTTAAATAAAACTACCTAAATGCAATGCACTGAGTTATATCAATTTTTAATAAAACTAACCAAATGCAATGCACTGAGTTGTATCAGTTTTTAATAAAACTAACCAAATGCAATGCACTGAGTTATATCAGTTTTTAATAAAACTAACCAAATACAATGCACTGAGTTGTATCAGTTTTTAATAAAACTAACCAAATGCAATGCACTGAGTTATATCAATTTTTAATAAAACTAATCAAATGCAATGCACTGAGTTGTATCAGTTTTTAATAAAACTAACCAAATGCAATGCACTGAGTTATATCAGTTTTTAATAAAACTAACCAAATACAATGCACTGAGTTGTATCAGTTTTTAATAAAACTAACCAAATGCAATGCACTGAGTTGTATCAGTTTTTAATAAAACTAACCAAATGCAATGCACTGAGTTATATCAGTTTTTAATAAAACTAACCAAATACAATGCACTGAGTTGTATCAGTTTTTAATAAAACTAACCAAATGCAATGCACTGAGTTATATCAATTTTTAATAAAACTAACCAAATGCAATGCACTGAGTTGTATCAGTTTTTAATAAAACTAACCAAATGCAATGCACTGAGTTATATCAGTTTTTAATAAAACTAACCAAATGCAATGCACTGAGTTATATCAATTTTTAATAAAACTAACCAAATGCAATGCACTGAGTTGTATCAGTTTTTAATAAAACTAACCAAATGCAATGCACTGAGTTATATCAGTTTTTAATAAAACTAACCAAATGCAATGCACTGAGTTGTATCAGTTTTTAATAAAACTAACCAAATGCAATGCACTGAGTTATATCAGTTTTTAATAAAACTAACCAAATGCTATGCACTGAGTTATATCAATTTTTAATAAAACTAACCAAATGCAATGCACTGAGTTGTATCAGTTTTTAATAAAACTAACCAAATGCAATGCACTGAGTTATATCAGTTTTTAATAAAACTAACCAAATACAATGCACTGAGTTGTATCAGTTTTTAATAAAACTAACCAAATGCAATGCACTGAGTTATATCAATTTTTAATAAAACTAACCAAATGCAATGCACTGAGTTGTATCAGTTTTTAATAAAACTAACCAAATGCAATGCACTGAGTTATATCCGTTTTTAATAAAACTAACAAAATGCAATGCAGTGAGTTGTATCAGTTTTTAATAAAACTAACAAAATGCAATGCACTGAGTTGTATCAGTTTTTAATAAAACTAACAAAATGCAATGCACTGAGTTACATCCGTTTTTAATAAAACTAACCAAATGCAATGCACTGAGTTGTATAAGTTTTTAATAAAACTAACCAAATGCAGTGCACTGAGTTGTATCAGTTTTTAATAAAACTAACCAAATGCAATGCACTGAGTTACATCAGTTTTTAATAAAACTAACAAAATGCAATGCACTGAAATATATCAGTTTTTAATAAAACTAACCAAATGCAATGGACTGAGTTACATCCGTTTTTAATAAAACTAACCAAATGCAATGCACTGAGTTATATCAGTTTTTAATAAAACTAACAAAATGCAATGCACTGAGTTATATCAGTTTTTAATAAAACTAACCAAATGCAAAGCACTGAAATATATCAATTTTTAATAAAACTAACCAAATGCAATGCACTGAGTTATATCAGTTTTTAATAAAAATAACCAAATGCAATGCACTGAGTTGTATCAGTTTTTAATAAAACTAACCAAATGCAATGCACTGAGTTATATCAATTTTTAATAAAACTAACCAAATGCAATGCACTGAGTTGTATCAGTTTTTAATTAAACTAACCAAGTGCAATGCACTGAGTTATATCAGTTTTAAATAAAACTAACCAAATGCAATGCACTGAGTTATATCAATTTTTAATAAAACTAACCAAATGCAATGCACTGAGTTGTATCAGTTTTTAATAAAACTAACCAAATGCAATGCACTGAGTTATATCAGTTTTTAATAAAACTAACCAAATACAATGCACTGAGTTGTATCAGTTTTTAATAAAACTAACCAAATGCAATGCACTGAGTTATATCCGTTTTTAATAAAACTAACAAAATGCAATGCAAGGAGTTGTATCAGTTTTTAATAAAACTAACCAAATACAATGGACTGAGTTACATCCGTCTTTAATAAAACTAACCAAATGCAATGCACTGAGTTATATCCGTTTTTAATAAAACTAACAAAATGCAATGCACTGAGTTATATCCGTTTTTAAAAAAACTAACAAAATGCAATGCACTGAGTTATATCAGTTTTTAATAAAACTAACCAAATGCAATGCACTGAGTTATATCAGTTTTTAATAAAACTAACCAAATACAATGCACTGAGTTGTATCAGTTTTTAATAAAACTAACAAAATGCAATGCACTGAGTTATATCAGTTTTTAATAAAACTAACCAAATGCAATGCACTGAGTTATATCCGTTTTTAATAAAACTAACAAAATTAAATGCACTGAGTTATATCCGTTTTTAATAAAACTAACAAAATGCAATGCAGTGAGTTGTATCAGTTTTTAATAAAACTAACCAAATGCAATGCACTGAGTTGTATCAGTTTTTAATAAAACTAACCAAATACAATGCACTGAGTTGTATCAGTTTTTAATAAAACTAACCAAATGCAATGCACTGAGTTGTATCAGTTTTTAATAAAACTAACCAAATGCAATGCACTGAGTTATATCAGTTTTTAATAAAACTAACCAAATACAATGCACTGAGTTGTATCAATTTTTAATAAAACTAACCAAATGCAATGCACTGAGTTGTATCAGTTTTTAATAAAACTAACCAAATGCAATGCACTGAGTTATATCAGTTTTTAATAAAACTAACCAAATACAATGCACTGAGTTGTATCAATTTTTAATAAAACTAACCAAATGCAATGCACTGAGTTGTATCAGTTTTTAATAAAACTAACCAAATGCAATGCACTGAGTTATATCAATTTTTAATAAAACTAACCAAATGAAATGCACTGAGTTGTATCAGTTTTTAATAAAACTAACCAAATGCAATGCACTGAGTTATATCAGTTTTAAATAAAACTAACCAAATGCAATGCACTGAGTTATATCAATTTTTAATAAAACTAACCAAATGCAATGCACTGAGTTGTATCAGTTTTTAATAAAACTAACCAAATACAATGCACTGAGTTGTATCAGTTTTTAATAGAACTAACCAAATGCAATGCACTGAGTTATATCAATTTTTAATAAAACTAACCAAATGCAATGCACTGAGTTGTATCAGTTTTTAATAAAACTAACCAAATGCAATGCACTGAGTTGTATCAGTTTTTAATAAAACTAACCAAATGTAATGCACTGATTTACATCCATTTTTAATAAAACTAACCAAATGCAATGCACTGAGTTACATCCATTTTTAATAAAACTAACCAAATGCAATGCACTGAGTTATATCCGTTTTTAATAAAACTAACAAAATAAATGCACTGAGTTATATCCGTTTTTAATAAAACTAACAAAATGCAATGCAGTGAGTTGTATCAGTTTTTAATAAAACTAACAAAATGCAATGCACTGAGTTGTATCAGTTTTTAATAAAACTAACAAAATGCAATGCACTGAGTTACATCCGTTTTTAATAAAACTAACCAAATGCAATGCACTGAGTTGTATCAGTTTTTAATAAAACTAACCAAATGCAATGCACTGAGTTATATCAGTTTTTAATAAAACTAACCAAATACAATGCACTGAGTTGTATCAGTTTTTAATAAAACTAACCAAATACAATGCACTGAGTTGTATCAGTTTTTAATAGAACTAACCAAATGCAATGCACTGAGTTATATCAATTTTTAATAAAACTAACCAAATGCAATGCACTGAGTTGTATCAGTTTTTAATAAAACTAACCAAATACAATGCACTGAGTTGTATCAGTTTTTAATAAAACTAACCAAATGTAATGCACTGATTTACATCCATTTTTAATAAAACTAACCAAATGCAATGCACTGAGTTACATCCATTTTTAATAAAACTAACCAAATGCAATGCACTGAGTTATATCCGTTTTTAATAAAACTAACAAAATAAATGCACTGAGTTATATCCGTTTTTAATAAAACTAACAAAATGCAATGCAGTGAGTTGTATCAGTTTTTAATAAAACTAACAAAATGCAATGCACTGAGTTGTATCAGTTTTTAATAAAACTAACGAAATGCAATGCACTGAGTTACATCCGTTTTTAATAAAACTAACCAAATGCAATGCACTGAGTTGTATCAGTTTTTAATAAAACTAACCAAATGCAATGCACTGAGTTATATCAGTTTTTAATAAAACTAACCAAATACAATGCACTGAGTTGTATCAATTTTTAATAGAACTAACCAAATGCAATGCACTGAGTTATATCAATTTTTAATAAAACTAACCAAATGCAATGCACTGAGTTGTATCAGTTTTTAATAAAACTAACCAAATGCAATGCACTGAGTTATATCAGTTTTTAATAAAACTAACCAAATACAATGCACTGAGTTGTATCAGTTTTTAATAAAACTAACCAAATGTAATGCACTGATTTACATCCATTTTTAATAAAACTAACCAAATGCAATGCACTGAGTTACATCCATTTTTAATAAAACTAACCAAATGCAATGCACTGAGTTATATCCGTTTTTAATAAAACTAACAAAATAAATGCACTGAGTTATATCCGTTTTTAATAAAACTAACAAAATGCAATGCAGTGAGTTGTATCAGTTTTTAATAAAACTAACAAAATGCAATGCACTGAGTTGTATCAGTTTTTAATAAAACTAACAAAATGCAATGCACTGAGTTGTATCAGTTTTTAATAAAACTAACAAAATGCAATGCAGTGAGTTGTATCAGTTTTTAATAAAACTAACCAAATGCAATGCACTGAGTTATATCAATTTTTAATAAAACTAACCAAATGCAATGCACTGAGTTGTATCAGTTTTTAATAAAACTAACCAAATACAATGCACTGAGTTGTATCAGTTTTTAATAGAACTAACCAAATGCAATGCACTGAGTTATATCAATTTTTAATAAAACTAACCAAATGCAATGCACTGAGTTGTATCCGTTTTTAATAAAACTAACAAAATGCAATGCAGTGAGTTATATCCGTTTTTAATAAAACTAACAAAATGCAATGCAGTGAGTTGTATCAGTTTTTAATAAAACTAACAAAATGCAATGCACTGAGTTGTATCAGTTTTTAATAAAACTAACAAAATGCAATGCACTGAGTTGTATCAGTTTTTAATAAAACTAACAAAATGCAATGCAGTGAGTTGTATCAGTTTTTAATAAAACTAACCAAATGCAATGCACTGAGTTATATCAATTTTTAATAAAACTAACCAAATGCAATGCACTGAGTTGTATCAGTTTTTAATAAAACTAACCAAATACATTGCACTGAGTTGTATCAGTTTTTAATAGAACTAACCAAATGCAATGCACTGAGTTATATCAATTTTTAATAAAACTAACCAAATGCAATGCACTGAGTTGTATCAGTTTTTAATAAAACTAACCAAATGCAATGCACTGAGTTGTATCAGTTTTTAATAAAACTAACCAAATGTAATGCACTGATTTACATCCATTTTTAATAAAACTAACCAAATGCAATGCACTGAGTTACATCCATTTTTAATAAAACTAACCAAATGCAATGCACTGAGTTATATCCGTTTTTAATAAAACTAACAAAATAAATGCACTGAGTTATATCAGTTTTTAATAAAACTAACCAAATGCAATGCACTGAGTTGTATCAGTTTTTAATAAAACTAACCAAATGCAATGCACTGAGTTGTATCAGTTTTTAATAAAACTAACCAAGTGCAATGCACTGAGTTATATCAGTTTTAAATAAAACTACCTAAATGCAATGCACTGAGTTATATCAATTTTTAATAAAACTAACCAAATGCAATGCACTGAGTTGTATCAGTTTTTAATAAAACTAACCAAATACAATGCACTGAGTTGTATCAGTTTTTAATAAAACTAACCAAATGCAATGCACTGAGTTATATCAATTTTTAATAAAACTAATCAAATGCAATGCACTGAGTTGTATCAGTTTTTAATAAAACTAACCAAATGCAATGCACTGAGTTATATCAATTTTTAATAAAACTAACCAAATGCAATGCACTGAGTTGTATCAGTTTTTAATAAAACTAACCAAGTGCAATGCACTGAGTTATATCAGTTTTAAATAAAACTACCTAAATGCAATGCACTGAGTTATATCAATTTTTAATAAAACTAACCAAATGCAATGCACTGAGTTGTATCAGTTTTTAATAAAACTAACCAAATACAATGCACTGAGTTGTATCAGTTTTTAATAAAACTAACCAAATGCAATGCACTGAGTTATATCAATTTTTAATAAAACTAATCAAATGCAATGCACTGAGTTGTATCAGTTTTTAATAAAACTAACCAAATGCAATGCACTGAGTTATATCAGTTTTTAATAAAACTAACCAAATACAATGCACTGAGTTGTATCAGTTTTTAATAAAACTAACCAAATGCAATGCACTGAGTTGTATCAGTTTTTAATAAAACTAACCAAATGCAATGCACTGAGTTATATCAGTTTTTAATAAAACTAACCAAATACAATGCACTGAGTTGTATCAGTTTTTAATAAAACTAACCAAATGCAATGCACTGAGTTATATCAATTTTTAATAAAACTAACCAAATGCAATGCACTGAGTTGTATCAGTTTTTAATAAAACTAACCAAATGCAATGCACTGAGTTGTATCAGTTTTTAATAAAACTAACCAAATGCAATGCACTGAGTTATATCAATTTTTAATAAAACTAACCAAATGCAATGCACTGAGTTGTATCAGTTTTTAATAAAACTAACCAAATACAATGCACTGAGTTGTATCAGTTTTTAATAAAACTAACCAAATGCAATGCACTGAGTTATATCAATTTTTAATAAAACTAACCAAATGCAATGCACTGAGTTATATCAATTTTTAATAAAACTAACCAAATGCAATGCACTGAGTTGTATCAGTTTTTAATAAAACTAACCAAATGCAATGCACTGAGTTGTATCAGTTTTTAATAAAACTAACCAAATGCAATGCACTGAGTTATATCAATTTTTAATAAAACTAACCAAATGCAATGCACTGAGTTGTATCAGTTTTTAATAAAACTAACCAAATACAATGCACTGAGTTGTATCAGTTTTTAATAAAACTAACCAAATGCAATGCACTGAGTTATATCAATTTTTAATAAAACTAATCAAATGCAATGCACTGAGTTGTATCAGTTTTTAATAAAACTAACCAAATGCAATGCACTGAGTTATATCAGTTTTTAATAAAACTAACCAAATACAATGCACTGAGTTGTATCAGTTTTTAATAAAACTAACCAAATGCAATGCACTGAGTTGTATCAGTTTTTAATAAAACTAACCAAATGCAATGCACTGAGTTATATCAGTTTTTAATAAAACTAACCAAATACAATGCACTGAGTTGTATCAGTTTTTAATAAAACTAACCAAATGCAATGCACTGAGTTATATCAATTTTTAATAAAACTAACCAAATGCAATGCACTGAGTTGTATCAGTTTTTAATAAAACTAACCAAATGCAATGCACTGAGTTGTATCAGTTTTTAATAAAACTTACCAAATGCAATGCACTGAGTTATATCAATTTTTAATAAAACTAACCAAATGCAATGCACTGAGTTGTATCAGTTTTTAATAAAACTAACCAAATGCAATGCACTGAGTTATATCAGTTTTTAATAAAACTAACCAAATGCAATGCACTGAGTTGTATCAGTTTTTAATAAAACTAACCAAATGCAATGCACTGAGTTATATCAGTTTTTAATAAAACTAACCAAATGCTATGCACTGAGTTATATCAATTTTTAATAAAACTAACCAAATGCAATGCACTGAGTTGTATCAGTTTTTAATAAAACTAACCAAATGCAATGCACTGAGTTATATCAGTTTTTAATAAAACTAACCAAATACAATGCACTGAGTTGTATCAGTTTTTAATAAAACTAACCAAATGCAATGCACTGAGTTATATCAATTTTTAATAAAACTAACCAAATGCAATGCACTGAGTTGTATCAGTTTTTAATAAAACTAACCAAATGCAATGCACTGAGTTATATCCGTTTTTAATAAAACTAACAAAATGCAATGCAGTGAGTTGTATCAGTTTTTAATAAAACTAACAAAATGCAATGCACTGAGTTGTATCAGTTTTTAATAAAACTAACAAAATGCAATGCACTGAGTTACATCCGTTTTTAATAAAACTAACCAAATGCAATGCACTGAGTTGTATCAGTTTTTAATAAAACTAACCAAATGCAATGCACTGAGTTACATCAGTTTTTAATAAAACTAACAAAATGCAATGCACTGAGTTATATCAGTTTTTAATAAAACTAACCAAATGCAATGGACTGAGTTACATCCGTTTTTAATAAAACTAACAAAATTAAATGCACTGAGTTATATCCGTTTTTACTAAAACTAACAAAATGCAATGCACTGAGTTATATCAGTTTTTAATAAAACTAACCAAATGCAAAGCACTGAAATATATCAATTTTTAATAAAACTAACCAAATGCAATGCACTGAGTTATATCAGTTTTTAATAAAAATAACCAAATGCAATGCACTGAGTTGTATCAGTTTTTAATAAAACTAACCAAATGCAATGCACTGAGTTATATCCGTTTTTAATAAAACTAACAAAATGCAATGCAAGGAGTTGTATCAGTTTTTAATAAAACTAACCAAATACAATGGACTGAGTTACATCCGTCTTTAATAAAACTAACCAAATGCAATGCACTGAGTTATATCAGTTTTAAATAAAACTAACCAAATGCAATGCACTGAGTTATATCAATTTTTAATAAAACTAACCAAATGCAATGCACTGAGTTGTATCAGTTTTTAATAAAACTAACCAAATGCAATGCACTGAGTTATATCAGTTTTTAATAAAACTAACCAAATACAATGCACTGAGTTGTATCAGTTTTTAATAAAACTAACCAAATGCAATGCACTGAGTTATATCAGTTTTTAATAAAACTAACCAAGTGCAATGCACTGAGTTATATCAGTTTTAAATAAAACTAACCAAATGCAATGCACTGAGTTATATCAATTTTTAATAAAACTAACCAAATGCAATGCACTGAGTTGTATCAGTTTTTAATAAAACTAACCAAATGCAATGCACTGAGTTATATCAGTTTTTAATAAAACTAACCAAATACAATGCACTGAGTTGTATCAGTTTTTAATAAAACTAACCAAATGCAATGCACTGAGTTATATCCGTTTTTAATAAAACTAACAAAATGCAATGCAAGGAGTTGTATCAGTTTTTAATAAAACTAACCAAATACAATGGACTGAGTTACATCCGTCTTTAATAAAACTAACCAAATGCAATGCACTGAGTTATATCCGTTTTTAATAAAACTAACAAAATGCAATGCACTGAGTTATATCCGTTTTTAAAAAAACTAACAAAATGCAATGCACTGAGTTATATCAGTTTTTAATAAAACTAACCAAATGCAATGCACTGAGTTATATCAGTTTTTAATAAAACTAACCAAATACAATGCACTGAGTTGTATCAGTTTTTAATAAAACTAACAAAATGCAATGCACTGAGTTATATCAGTTTTTAATAAAACTAACCAAATGCAATGCACTGAGTTATATCCGTTTTTAATAAAACTAACAAAATTAAATGCACTGAGTTATATCCGTTTTTAATAAAACTAACAAAATGCAATGCAGTGAGTTGTATCAGTTTTTAATAAAACTAACCAAATGCAATGCACTGAGTTGTATCAGTTTTTAATAAAACTAACCAAATACAATGCACTGAGTTGTATCAGTTTTTAATAAAACTAACCAAATGCAATGCACTGAGTTGTATCAGTTTTTAATAAAACTAACCAAATGCAATGCACTGAGTTATATCAGTTTTTAATAAAACTAACCAAATACAATGCACTGAGTTGTATCAATTTTTAATAAAACTAACCAAATGCAATGCACTGAGTTGTATCAGTTTTTAATAAAACTAACCAAATGCAATGCACTGAGTTATATCAGTTTTTAATAAAACTAACCAAATACAATGCACTGAGTTGTATCAATTTTTAATAAAACTAACCAAATGCAATGCACTGAGTTGTATCAGTTTTTAATAAAACTAACCAAATGCAATGCACTGAGTTATATCAATTTTTAATAAAACTAACCAAATGAAATGCACTGAGTTGTATCAGTTTTTAATAAAACTAACCAAATGCAATGCACTGAGTTATATCAGTTTTAAATAAAACTAACCAAATGCAATGCACTGAGTTATATCAATTTTTAATAAAACTAACCAAATGCAATGCACTGAGTTGTATCAGTTTTTAATAAAACTAACCAAATACAATGCACTGAGTTGTATCAGTTTTTAATAGAACTAACCAAATGCAATGCACTGAGTTATATCAATTTTTAATAAAACTAACCAAATGCAATGCACTGAGTTGTATCAGTTTTTAATAAAACTAACCAAATGCAATGCACTGAGTTGTATCAGTTTTTAATAAAACTAACCAAATGTAATGCACTGATTTACATCCATTTTTAATAAAACTAACCAAATGCAATGCACTGAGTTACATCCATTTTTAATAAAACTAACCAAATGCAATGCACTGAGTTATATCCGTTTTTAATAAAACTAACAAAATAAATGCACTGAGTTATATCCGTTTTTAATAAAACTAACAAAATGCAATGCAGTGAGTTGTATCAGTTTTTAATAAAACTAACAAAATGCAATGCACTGAGTTGTATCAGTTTTTAATAAAACTAACAAAATGCAATGCACTGAGTTACATCCGTTTTTAATAAAACTAACCAAATGCAATGCACTGAGTTGTATCAGTTTTTAATAAAACTAACCAAATGCAATGCACTGAGTTATATCAGTTTTTAATAAAACTAACCAAATACAATGCACTGAGTTGTATCAGTTTTTAATAAAACTAACCAAATACAATGCACTGAGTTGTATCAGTTTTTAATAGAACTAACCAAATGCAATGCACTGAGTTATATCAATTTTTAATAAAACTAACCAAATGCAATGCACTGAGTTGTATCAGTTTTTAATAAAACTAACCAAATACAATGCACTGAGTTGTATCAGTTTTTAATAAAACTAACCAAATGTAATGCACTGATTTACATCCATTTTTAATAAAACTAACCAAATGCAATGCACTGAGTTATATCCATTTTTAATAAAACTAACCAAATGCAATGCACTGAGTTATATCCGTTTTTAATAAAACTAACAAAATAAATGCACTGAGTTATATCCGTTTTTAATAAAACTAACAAAATGCAATGCAGTGAGTTGTATCAGTTTTTAATAAAACTAACAAAATGCAATGCACTGAGTTGTATCAGTTTTTAATAAAACTAACAAAATGCAATGCACTGAGTTACATCCGTTTTTAATAAAACTAACCAAATGCAATGCACTGAGTTGTATCAGTTTTTAATAAAACTAACCAAATGCAATGCACTGAGTTATATCAGTTTTTAATAAAACTAACCAAATACAATGCACTGAGTTGTATCAGTTTTTAATAGAACTAACCAAATGCAATGCACTGAGTTATATCAATTTTTAATAAAACTAACCAAATGCAATGCACTGAGTTGTATCAGTTTTTAATAAAACTAACCAAATGCAATGCACTGAGTTATATCAGTTTTTAATAAAACTAACCAAATACAATGCACTGAGTTGTATCAGTTTTTAATAAAACTAACCAAATGTAATGCACTGATTTACATCCATTTTTAATAAAACTAACCAAATGCAATGCACTGAGTTACATCCATTTTTAATAAAACTAACCAAATGCAATGCACTGAGTTATATCCGTTTTTAATAAAACTAACAAAATAAATGCACTGAGTTATATCCGTTTTTAATAAAACTAACAAAATGCAATGCAGTGAGTTGTATCAGTTTTTAATAAAACTAACAAAATGCAATGCACTGAGTTGTATCAGTTTTTAATAAAACTAACAAAATGCAATGCACTGAGTTGTATCAGTTTTTAATAAAACTAACAAAATGCAATGCAGTGAGTTGTATCAGTTTTTAATAAAACTAACCAAATGCAATGCACTGAGTTATATCAATTTTTAATAAAACTAACCAAATGCAATGCACTGAGTTGTATCAGTTTTTAATAAAACTAACCAAATACAATGCACTGAGTTGTATCAGTTTTTAATAGAACTAACCAAATGCAATGCACTGAGTTATATCAATTTTTAATAAAACTAACCAAATGCAATGCACTGAGTTGTATCCGTTTTTAATAAAACTAACAAAATGCAATGCAGTGAGTTATATCCGTTTTTAATAAAACTAACAAAATGCAATGCAGTGAGTTGTATCAGTTTTTAATAAAACTAACAAAATGCAATGCAGTGAGTTGTATCAGTTTTTAATAAAACTAACCAAATGCAATGCACTGAGTTATATCAATTTTTAATAAAACTAACCAAATGCAATGCACTGAGTTGTATCAGTTTTTAATAAAACTAACCAAATACAATGCACTGAGTTGTATCAGTTTTTAATAGAACTAACCAAATGCAATGCACTGAAATGTATCAGTTTTTAATAAAACTAACCAAATGCAATGCACTGAGTTGTATCAGTTTTTAATAAAACTAACCAAATGCAATGCACTGAGTTGTATCAGTTTTTAATAAAACTAACCAAATGTAATGCACTGATTTACATCCATTTTTAATAAAACTAACCAAATGCAATGCACTGAGTTACATCCATTTTTAATAAAACTAACCAAATGCAATGCACTGAGTTATATCCGTTTTTAATAAAACTAACAAAATGCAATGCAGTGAGTTGTATCAGTTTTTAATAAAACTAACAAAATGCAATGCACTGAGTTGTATCAGTTTTCAATAAAACTAACAAAATGCAATGCACTGAGTTACATCCGTTTTTAATAAAACTAACCAAATGCAATGCACTGAGTTGTATCAGTTTTTAATAAAACTAACCAAATGCAATGCACTGAGTTATATCAGTTTTTAATAAAACTAACCAAATACAATGCACTGAGTTGTATCAGTTTTAAATAAAACTAACCAAATGCAATGCACTGAGTTATATCAATTTTTAATAAAACTAACCAAATGCAATGCACTGAGTTGTATCAATTTTTAATAAAACTAACCAAATGCAATGCACTGAGTTGTATCAGTTTTTAATAAAACTAACCAAATGTGGTTTGCACTGAGTTATATCAATTTTTAATAAAACTAACCAAATGAAATGCACTGAGTTGTATCAGTTTTTAATAAAACTAACCAAATGCAATGCACTGAGTTATATCAGTTTTAAATAAAACTAACCAAATGCAATGCACTGAGTTATATCAATTTTTAATAAAACTAACCAAATGCAATGCACTGAGTTGTATCAGTTTTTAATAAAACTAACCAAATACAATGCACTGAGTTGTATCAGTTTTTAATAGAACTAACCAAATGCAATGCACTGAGTTATATCAATTTTTAATAAAACTAACCAAATGCAATGCACTGAGTTGTATCAGTTTTTAATAAAACTAACCAAATACAATGCACTGAGTTGTATCAGTTTTTAATAAAACTAACCAAATGTAATGCACTGATTTACATCCATTTTTAATAAAACTAACCAAATGCAATGCACTGAGTTACATCCATTTTTAATAAAACTAACCAAATGCAATGCACTGAGTTATATCCGTTTTTAATAAAACTAACAAAATAAATGCACTGAGTTATATCCGTTTTTAATAAAACTAACAAAATGCAATGCAGTGAGTTGTATCAGTTTTTAATAAAACTAACAAAATGCAATGCACTGAGTTGTATCAGTTTTTAATAAAACTAACAAAATGCAATGCACTGAGTTACATCCGTTTTTAATAAAACTAACCAAATGCAATGCACTGAGTTGTATCAGTTTTTAATAAAACTAACCAAATGCAATGCACTGAGTTATATCAGTTTTTAATAAAACTAACCAAATACAATGCACTGAGTTGTATCAGTTTTTAATAGAACTAACCAAATGCAATGCACTGAGTTATATCAATTTTTAATAAAACTAACCAAATGCAATGCACTGAGTTGTACCAGTTTTTAATAAAACTAACCAAATGCAATGCACTGAGTTATATCAGTTTTTAATAAAACTAACCAAATACAATGCACTGAGTTGTATCAGTTTTTAATAAAACTAACCAAATGTAATGCACTGATTTACATCCATTTTTAATAAAACTAACCAAATGCAATGCACTGAGTTACATCCATTTTTAATAAAACTAACCAAATGCAATGCACTGAGTTATATCCGTTTTTAATAAAACTAACAAAATAAATGCACTGAGTTATATCCGTTTTTAATAAAACTAACAAAATGCAATGCACTGAGTTGTATCAGTTTTTAATAAAACTAACCAAATGCAATGCACTGAGTTATATCAGTTTTTAATAAAACTAACCAAATACAATGCACTGAGTTGTATCAGTTTTTAATAGAACTAACCAAATGCAATGCACTGAGTTATATCAATTTTTAATAAAACTAACCAAATGCAATGCACTGAGTTGTATCAGTTTTTAATAAAACTAACCAAATGCAATGCACTGAGTTATATCAGTTTTTAATAAAACTAACCAAATACAATGCACTGAGCTGTATCAGTTTTTAATAAAACTAACCAAATGTAATGCACTGATTTACATCCATTTTTAATAAAACTAACCAAATGCAATGCACTGAGTTACATCCATTTTTAATAAAACTAACCAAATGCAATGCACTGAGTTATATCCGTTTTTAATAAAACTAACAAAATAAATGCACTGAGTTATATCCGTTTTTAATAAAACTAACAAAATGCAATGCAGTGAGTTGTATCAGTTTTTAATAAAACTAACAAAATGCAATGCACTGAGTTGTATCAGTTTTTAATAAAACTAACAAAATGCAATGCACTGAGTTACATCCGTTTTTAATAAAACTAACCAAATGCAATACACTGAGTTGTATCAGTTTTTAATAAAACTAACCAAATGCAATGCACTGAGTTACATCAGTTTTTAATAAAACTAACAAAATGCAATGCACTGAGTTATATCAGTTTTTAATAAAACTAACCAAATGCAATGGACTGAGTTACATCCGTTTTTAATAAAACTAACAAAATTAAATGCACTGAGTTATATCCGTTTTTAATAAAACTAACAAAATGCAATGCACTGAGTTATATCAGTTTTTAATAAAACTAACTAAATGCAAAGCACTGAAATATATCAATTTTTAATAAAACTAACCAAATGCAATGCACTGAGTTATATCAGTTTTTAATAAAACTAACCAAATGCAATGCACTGAGTTGTATCAGTTTTTAATAAAACTAACCAAATGCAATGCACTGAGTTATATCAATTTTTAATAAAACTAACCAAATGCAATGCACTGAGTTATATCAGTTTTAAATAAAACTAACCAAATGCAATGCACTGAGTTATATCAGTTTTTAATAAAACTAACCAAATACAATGCACTGAGTTGTATCAGTTTTTAATAAAACTAACCAAATGCAATGCACTGAGTTATATCAATTTTTAATAAAACTAATCAAATGCAATGCACTGAGTTGTATCAGTTTTTAATAAAACTAACCAAATGCAATGCACTGAGTTATATCAGTTTTTAATAAAACTAACCAAATACAATGCACTGAGTTGTATCAGTTTTTAATAAAACTAACCAAATGCAATGCACTGAGTTGTATCAGTTTTTAATAAAACTAACCAAATGCAATGCACTGAGTTATATCAGTTTTTAATAAAACTAACCAAATGCAATGCACTGAGTTATATCCGTTTTTAATAAAACTAACAAAATTAAATGCACTGAGTTATATCCGTTTTTAATAAAACTAACAAAATGCAATGCACTGAGTTATATCCGTTTTTAATAAAACTAACCAAATGCAATGCACTGAGTTGTATCAGTTTTTAATAAAACTAACCAAATGCAATGCACTGAGTTGTATCAGTTTTTAATAAAACTAACAAAATTAAATGCACTGAGTTATATCCGTTTTTAATAAAACTAACCAAGTGCAATGCACTGAGTTGTATCAGTTTTTAATAAAACTAACCAAATGCAATGCACTGAGTTATATCAGTTTTTAATAAAACTAACCAAATGCAATGCACTGAGTTATATCAGTTTTTAATAAAACTAACCAAATGCAATGCACTGAGTTATATCCGTTTTTAATAAAACTAACAAAATTAAATGCACTGAGTTATATCCGTTTTTAATAAAACTAACAAAATTAAATGCACTGAGTTATATCCGTTTTTAATAAAACTAACCAAGTGCAATGCACTGAGTTATATCAGTTTTAAATAAAACTAACCAAATGCAATGCACTGAGTTATATCAATTTTTAATAAAACTAACCAAATGCAATGCACTGAGTTGTATCAGTTTTTAATAAAACTAACCAAATGCAATGCACTGAGTTATATCAGTTTTTAATAAAACTAACCAAATACAATGCACTGAGTTGTATCAGTTTTTAATAAAACTAACCAAATGCATTGCACTGAGTTATATCAGTTTTTAATAAAACTAATCAAATGCAATGCACTGAGTTGTATCAGTTTTTAATAAAACTAACCAAATGCAATGCACTGAGTTGTATCAGTTTTTAATAAAACTAATCAAATGCAATGCACTGAGTTGTATCAGTTTTTAATAAAACTAACCAAATGCAATGCACTGAGTTATATCAGTTTTTAATAAAACTAACCAAATACAATGCACTGAGTTGTATCAGTTTTTAATAAAACTAACCAAATGCATTGCACTGAGTTATATCAGTTTTTAATAAAACTAATCAAATGCAATGCACTGAGTTGTATCAGTTTTTAATAAAACTAACCAAATACAATGCACTGAGTTGTATCAGTTTTTAATAAAACTAATCAAATGCAATGCACTGAGTTGTATCAGTTTTTAATAAAACTAACCAAATGCAATGCACTGAGTTATATCAGTTTTTAATAAAACTAACCAAATACAATGCACTGAGTTGTATCAGTTTTTAATAAAACTAACCAAATGCAATGCACTGAGTTGTATCAGTTTTTAATAACACTAACCAAATGCAATGCACTGAGTTATATCAGTTTTTAATAAAACTAACCAAATGCAATGCACTGAGTTATATCAATTTTTAATAAAACTAACCAAATGCAATGCACTGAGTTGTATCAGTTTTTAATAAAACTAACCAAATGCAATGCACTGAGTTATATCAGTTTTTAATAAAACTAACCAAATACAATGCACTGAGTTGTATCAGTTTTTAATAAAACTAACCAAATGTAATGCACTGATTTACATCCATTTTTAATAAAACTAACCAAATGCAATGCACTGAGTTACATCCATTTTTAATAAAACTAACCAAATGCAATGCACTGAGTTATATCCGTTTTTAATAAAACTAACAAAATAAATGCACTGAGTTATATCCGTTTTTAATAAAACTAACAAAATGCAATGCAGTGAGTTGTATCAGTTTTTAATAAAACTAACAAAATGCAATGCACTGAGTTGTATCAGTTTTTAATAAAACTAACAAAATGCAATGCACTGAGTTACATCCGTTTTTAATAAAACTAACCAAATGCAATGCACTGAGTTGTATCAGTTTTTAATAAAACTAACCAAATGCAATGCACTGAGTTACATCAGTTTTTAATAAAACTAACAAAATGCAATGCACTGAGTTATATCAGTTTTTAATAAAACTAACCAAATGCAATGGACTGAGTTACATCCGTTTTTAATAAAACTAACAAAATTAAATGCACTGAGTTATATCCGTTTTTAATAAAACTAACAAAATGCAATGCACTGAGTTATATCAGTTTTTAATAAAACTAACTAAATGCAAAGCACTGAAATATATCAATTTTTAATAAAACTAACCAAATGCAATGCACTGAGTTATATCAGTTTTTAATAAAACTAACCAAATGCAATGCACTGAGTTGTATCAGTTTTTAATAAAACTAACCAAATGCAATGCACTGAGTTATATCAATTTTTAATAAAACTAACCAAATGCAATGCACTGAGTTATATCAGTTTTAAATAAAACTAACCAAATGCAATGCACTGAGTTATATCAGTTTTTAATAAAACTAACCAAATACAATGCACTGAGTTGTATCAGTTTTTAATAAAACTAACCAAATGCAATGCACTGAGTTATATCAATTTTTAATAAAACTAATCAAATGCAATGCACTGAGTTGTATCAGTTTTTAATAAAACTAACCAAATGCAATGCACTGAGTTATATCAGTTTTTAATAAAACTAACCAAATACAATGCACTGAGTTGTATCAGTTTTTAATAAAACTAACCAAATGCAATGCACTGAGTTGTATCAGTTTTTAATAAAACTAACCAAATGCAATGCACTGAGTTATATCAGTTTTTAATAAAACTAACCAAATGCAATGCACTGAGTTATATCCGTTTTTAATAAAACTAACAAAATTAAATGCACTGAGTTATATCCGTTTTTAATAAAACTAACAAAATGCAATGCACTGAGTTATATCCGTTTTTAATAAAACTAACCAAATACAATGCACTGAGTTGTATCAGTTTTTAATAAAACTAACCAAATACAATGCACTGAGTTGTATCAGTTTTTAATAAAACTAACCAAATGCAATGCACTGAGTTGTATCAGTTTTTAATAAAACTAACCAAATGCAATGCACTGAGTTATATCAGTTTTTAATAAAACTAACCAAATACAATGCACTGAGTTGTATCAGTTTTTAATAAAACTAACCAAATGCAATGCACTGAGTTGTATCAGTTTTTAATAAAACTAACCAAATGCAATGCACTGAGTTATATCAGTTTTTAATAAAACTAACCAAATGCAATGCACTGAGTTATATCCGTTTTTAATAAAACTAACAAAATTAAATGCACTGAGTTATATCCGTTTTTAATAAAACTAACAAAATGCAATGCACTGAGTTATATC
The DNA here is from genome assembly GCA_037013455.1 of Ceratitis rosa. Taxonomy (NCBI): domain Eukaryota; kingdom Metazoa; phylum Arthropoda; class Insecta; order Diptera; family Tephritidae; genus Ceratitis; species Ceratitis rosa. The sequence continues at coordinate 133,009 of JAWMAG010000166.1, read as the reverse complement.
AGTTTTTAATAAAACTAACCAAATGCAATGCACTGAGTTGTATCAGTTTTTAATAAAACTAACCAAATGCAATGCACTGGGTTATATCAGTTTTTAATAAAACTAACCAAATGCAATGCACTGAGTTATATCCGTTTTTAATAAAACTAACAAAATTAAATGCACTGAGTTGTATCAGTTTTTAATAAAACTAACCAAATGCAATGCACTGAGTTGTATCAGTTTTTAATAAAACTAACCAAATGCAATGCACTGAGTTATATCAGTTTTTAATAAAACTAACCAAATGCAATGCACTGAGTTATATCCGTTTTTAATAAAACTAACAAAATTAAATGCACTGAGTTATATCCGTTTTTAATAAAACTAACAAAATGCAATGCACTGAGTTATATCAGTTTTTAATAAAACTAACCAAATGCAATGCACTGAGTTGTATCAGTTTTTAATAAAACTAACCAAATACAATGCACTGAGTTGTATCAGTTTTTAATAAAACTAACCAAATGCAATGCACTGAGTTATATCCGTTTTTAATAAAACTAACAAAATTAAATGCACTGAGTTATATCCGTTTTTAATAAAACTAACAAAATGCAATGCACTGAGTTATATCCGTTTTTAATAAAACTAACCAAATACAATGCACTGAGTGGTATCAGTTTTTAATAAAACTAACCAAATGCAATGCACTGAGTTATATCAGTTTTTAATAAAACTAACCAAATACAATGCACTGAGTTGTATCAGTTTTTAATAAAACTAACCAAACGCAATGCACTGAGTTGTATCAGTTTTTAATAAAACTAACCAAATGCAATGCACTGAGTTATATCAGTTTTTAATAAAACTAACCAAATGCAATGCACTGAGTTATATCCGTTTTTAATAAAACTAACAAAATTAAATGCACTGAGTTATATCCGTTTTTAATAAAACTAACAAAATGCAATGCACTGAGTTATATCCGTTTTTAATAAAACTAACAAAATTAAATGCACTGAGTTATATCCGTTTTTAATAAAACTAACAAAATGCAATGCACTGAGTTATATCCGTTTTTAATAAAACTAACAAAATTAAATGCACTGAGTTATATCCGTTTTTAATAAAACTAACAAAATGCAATGCACTGAGTTATATCCGTTTTTAATAAAACTAACCAAATACAATGCACTGAGTTGTATCAGTTTTTAATAAAACTAACCAAATGCAATGCACTGAGTTATATCAGTTTTTAATAAAACTAACCAAATACAATGCACTGAGTTGTATCAGTTTTTAATAAAACTAACCAAATGCAATGCACTGAGTTGTATCAGTTTTTAATAAAACTAACCAAATGCAATGCACTGAGTTATATCAGTTTTTAATAAAACTAACCAAATGCAATGCACTGAGTTGTATCAGTTTTTAATAAAACTAACCAAATGCAATGCACTGAGTTATATCAGTTTTTAATAAAACTAACCAAATGCAATGCACTGAGTTATATCCGTTTTTAATAAAACTAACAAAATTAAATGCACTGAGTTATATCCGTTTTTAATAAAACTAACAAAATGCAATGCACTGAGTTATATCAGTTTTTAATAAAACTAACCAAATGCAATGCACTGAGTTGTATCAGTTTTTAATAAAACTAACCAAATGCAATGCACTGAGTTATATCAGTTTTTAATAAAACTAACCAAATGCAATGCACTGAGTTATATCCGTTTTTAATAAAACTAACAAAATTAAATGCACTGAGTTATATCCGTTTTTAATAAAACTAACAAAATGCAATGCACTGAGTTATATCAGTTTTTAATAAAACTAACCAAATGCAAAGCACTGAAATATATCAATTTTTAATAAAACTAACCAAATGCAATGCACTGAGTTATATCAGTTTTTAATAAAACTAACCAAATACAATGCACTGAGTTGTATCAGTTTTTAATAAAACTAACCAAATGCAATGCACTGAGTTGTATCAGTTTTTAATAAAACTAACCAAATGCAATGCACTGAGTTATATCAGTTTTTAATAAAACTAACCAAATGCAATGCACTGAGTTATATCCGTTTTTAATAAAACTAACAAAATTAAATGCACTGAGTTATATCCGTTTTTAATAAAACTAACAAAATGCAATGCACTGAGTTATATCAGTTTTTAATAAAACTAACCAAATACAATGCACTGAGTTGTATCAGTTTTTAATAAAACTAACCAAATGCAATGCACTGAGTTGTATCAGTTTTTAGTAAAACTAACCAAATGCAATGCACTGAGTTGTATCAGTTTTTAATAAAACTAACAAAATTAAATGCACTGAGTTATATCCGTTTTTAATAAAACTAACCAAGTGCAATGCACTGAGTTGTATCAGTTTTTAATAAAACTAACCAAATGCAATGCACTGAGTTGTATCAGTTTTTAATAAAACTAACCAAATGCAATGCACTGAGTTATATCAGTTTTTAATAAAACTAACCAAATGCAATGCACTGAGTTATATCCGTTTTTAATAAAACTAACAAAATTAAATGCACTGAGTTATATCCGTTTTTAATAAAACTAACAAAATGCAAGGCAGTGAGTTGTATCAGTTTTTAATAAAACTAACCAAATGCAAAGCACTGAAATATATAAATTTTTAATAAAACTAACCAAATGCAATGCACTGAGTTATATCAGTTTTTAATAAAACTAACCAAATACAATGCACTGAGTTGTATCAGTTTTTAATAAAACTAACCAAATACAATGCACTGAGTTGTATCAGTTTTTAATAAAACTAACCAAATGCAATGCGCTGAGTTGGATCAGTTTTTAATAAAACTAACCAAATGCAATGCACTGAGTTACATCCGTTTTTAATAAAACTAACCAAATGCAATGCACTGAGTTATATCCGTTTTTAATAAAACTAACCAAATACAATGCACTGAGTTGTATCAGTTTTTAATAAAACTAACCAAATGCAATGCACTGAGTTGTATCAGTTTTTAATAAAACTAACCAAATGCAATGCACTGAGTTATATCAGTTTTTAATAAAACTAACCAAATGCAATGTACTGAGTTATATCCGTTTTTAATAAAACTAACAAAATTAAATGCACTGAGTTATATCCGTTTTTAATAAAACTAACAAAATTAAATGCACTGAGTTATATCCGTTTTTAATAAAACTAACCAAGTGCAATGCACTGAGTTGTATCAGTTTTTAATAAAACTAACCAAATGCAATGCACTGAGTTATATCAGTTTTTAATAAAACTAACCAAATGTAATGCACTGATTTACATCCATTTTTAATAAAACTAACCAAATGCAATGCACTGAGTTACATCCATTTTTAATAAAACTAACCAAATGCAATGCACTGAGTTATATCCGTTTTTAATAAAACTAACAAAATAAATGCACTGAGTTATATCCGTTTTTAATAAAACTAACAAAATGCAATGCAGTGAGTTGTATCAGTTTTTAATAAAACTAACAAAATGCAATGCACTGAGTTGTATCAGTTTTTAATAAAACTAACAAAATGCAATGCACTGAGTTACATCCGTTTTTAATAAAACTAACCAAATGCAATGCACTGAGTTGTATCAGTTTTTAATAAAACTAACCAAATGCAATGCACTGAGTTACATCAGTTTTTAATAAAACTAACAAAATGCAATGCACTGAGTTATATCAGTTTTTAATAAAACTAACCAAATGCAATGGACTGAGTTACATCCGTTTTTAATAAAACTAACAAAATTAAATGCACTGAGTTATATCCGTTTTTAATAAAACTAACAAAATGCAATGCACTGAGTTATATCAGTTTTTAATAAAACTAACTAAATGCAAAGCACTGAAATATATCAATTTTTAATAAAACTAACCAAATGCAATGCACTGAGTTATATCAGTTTTTAATAAAACTAACCAAATGCAATGCACTGAGTTGTATCAGTTTTTAATAAAACTAACCAAATGCAATGCACTGAGTTATATCAATTTTTAATAAAACTAACCAAATGCAATGCACTGAGTTATATCAGTTTTAAATAAAACTAACCAAATGCAATGCACTGAGTTATATCAGTTTTTAATAAAACTAACCAAATACAATGCACTGAGTTGTATCAGTTTTTAATAAAACTAACCAAATGCAATGCACTGAGTTATATCAATTTTTAATAAAACTAATCAAATGCAATGCACTGAGTTGTATCAGTTTTTAATAAAACTAACCAAATGCAATGCACTGAGTTATATCAGTTTTTAATAAAACTAACCAAATACAATGCACTGAGTTGTATCAGTTTTTAATAAAACTAACCAAATGCAATGCACTGAGTTGTATCAGTTTTTAATAAAACTAACCAAATGCAATGCACTGAGTTATATCAGTTTTTAATAAAACTAACCAAATGCAATGCACTGAGTTATATCCGTTTTTAATAAAACTAACAAAATTAAATGCACTGAGTTATATCCGTTTTTAATAAAACTAACAAAATGCAATGCACTGAGTTATATCCGTTTTTAATAAAACTAACCAAATACAATGCACTGAGTTGTATCAGTTTTTAATAAAACTAACCAAATACAATGCACTGAGTTGTATCAGTTTTTAATAAAACTAACCAAATGCAATGCACTGAGTTGTATCAGTTTTTAATAAAACTAACCAAATGCAATGCACTGAGTTATATCAGTTTTTAATAAAACTAACCAAATACAATGCACTGAGTTGTATCAGTTTTTAATAAAACTAACCAAATGCAATGCACTGAGTTGTATCAGTTTTTAATAAAACTAACCAAATGCAATGCACTGAGTTATATCAGTTTTTAATAAAACTAACCAAATGCAATGCACTGAGTTATATCCGTTTTTAATAAAACTAACAAAATTAAATGCACTGAGTTATATCCGTTTTTAATAAAACTAACAAAATGCAATGCACTGAGTTATATCAGTTTTTAATAAAACTAACCAAATGCAATGCACTGAGTTGTATCAGTTTTTAATAAAACTAACCAAATGCAATGCACTGGGTTATATCAGTTTTTAATAAAACTAACCAAATGCAATGCACTGAGTTATATCCGTTTTTAATAAAACTAACAAAATTAAATGCACTGAGTTGTATCAGTTTTTAATAAAACTAACCAAATGCAATGCACTGAGTTGTATCAGTTTTTAATAAAACTAACCAAATGCAATGCACTGAGTTATATCAGTTTTTAATAAAACTAACCAAATGCAATGCACTGAGTTATATCCGTTTTTAATAAAACTAACAAAATTAAATGCACTGAGTTATATCCGTTTTTAATAAAACTAACAAAATGCAATGCACTGAGTTATATCAGTTTTTAATAAAACTAACCAAATGCAATGCACTGAGTTGTATCAGTTTTTAATAAAACTAACCAAATACAATGCACTGAGTTGTATCAGTTTTTAATAAAACTAACCAAATGCAATGCACTGAGTTATATCCGTTTTTAATAAAACTAACAAAATTAAATGCACTGAGTTATATCCGTTTTTAATAAAACTAACAAAATGCAATGCACTGAGTTATATCCGTTTTTAATAAAACTAACCAAATACAATGCACTGAGTGGTATCAGTTTTTAATAAAACTAACCAAATGCAATGCACTGAGTTATATCAGTTTTTAATAAAACTAACCAAATACAATGCACTGAGTTGTATCAGTTTTTAATAAAACTAACCAAACGCAATGCACTGAGTTGTATCAGTTTTTAATAAAACTAACCAAATGCAATGCACTGAGTTATATCAGTTTTTAATAAAACTAACCAAATGCAATGCACTGAGTTATATCCGTTTTTAATAAAACTAACAAAATTAAATGCACTGAGTTATATCCGTTTTTAATAAAACTAACAAAATGCAATGCACTGAGTTATATCCGTTTTTAATAAAACTAACAAAATTAAATGCACTGAGTTATATCCGTTTTTAATAAAACTAACAAAATGCAATGCACTGAGTTATATCCGTTTTTAATAAAACTAACAAAATTAAATGCACTGAGTTATATCCGTTTTTAATAAAACTAACAAAATGCAATGCACTGAGTTATATCCGTTTTTAATAAAACTAACCAAATACAATGCACTGAGTTGTATCAGTTTTTAATAAAACTAACCAAATGCAATGCACTGAGTTATATCAGTTTTTAATAAAACTAACCAAATACAATGCACTGAGTTGTATCAGTTTTTAATAAAACTAACCAAATGCAATGCACTGAGTTGTATCAGTTTTTAATAAAACTAACCAAATGCAATGCACTGAGTTATATCAGTTTTTAATAAAACTAACCAAATGCAATGCACTGAGTTGTATCAGTTTTTAATAAAACTAACCAAATGCAATGCACTGAGTTATATCAGTTTTTAATAAAACTAACCAAATGCAATGCACTGAGTTATATCCGTTTTTAATAAAACTAACAAAATTAAATGCACTGAGTTATATCCGTTTTTAATAAAACTAACAAAATGCAATGCACTGAGTTATATCAGTTTTTAATAAAACTAACCAAATGCAATGTACTGAGTTGTATCAGTTTTTAATAAAACTAACCAAATGCAATGCACTGAGTTATATCAGTTTTTAATAAAACTAACCAAATGCAATGCACTGAGTTATATCCGTTTTTAATAAAACTAACAAAATTAAATGCACTGAGTTATATCCGTTTTTAATAAAACTAACAAAATGCAATGCACTGAGTTATATCAGTTTTTAATAAAACTAACCAAATGCAAAGCACTGAAATATATCAATTTTTAATAAAACTAACCAAATGCAATGCACTGAGTTATATCAGTTTTTAATAAAACTAACCAAATACAATGCACTGAGTTGTATCAGTTTTTAATAAAACTAACCAAATGCAATGCACTGAGTTGTATCAGTTTTTAATAAAACTAACCAAATGCAATGCACTGAGTTATATCAGTTTTTAATAAAACTAACCAAATGCAATGCACTGAGTTATATCCGTTTTTAATAAAACTAACAAAATTAAATGCACTGAGTTATATCCGTTTTTAATAAAACTAACAAAATGCAATGCACTGAGTTATATCAGTTTTTAATAAAACTAACCAAATACAATGCACTGAGTTGTATCAGTTTTTAATAAAACTAACCAAATGCAATGCACTGAGTTGTATCAGTTTTTAATAAAACTAACCAAATGCAATGCACTGAGTTGTATCAGTTTTTAATAAAACTAACAAAATTAAATGCACTGAGTTATATCCGTTTTTAATAAAACTAACCAAGTGCAATGCACTGAGTTGTATCAGTTTTTAATAAAACTAACCAAATGCAATGCACTGAGTTGTATCAGTTTTTAATAAAACTAACCAAATGCAATGCACTGAGTTATATCAGTTTTTAATAAAACTAACCAAATGCAATGCACTGAGTTATATCCGTTTTTAATAAAACTAACAAAATTAAATGCACTGAGTTATATCAGTTTTTAATAAAACTAACCAAATACAATGCACTGAGTTGTATCAGTTTTTAATAAAACTAACAAAATGCAATGCAGTGAGTTGTATCAGTTTTTAATAAAACTAACCAAATGCAATGCACTGAGTTATATCAGTTTTTAATAAAACTAACCAAATGCAATGCACTGAGTTATATCAGTTTTTAATAAAACTAACCAAATACAATGCACTGAGTTGTATCAGTTTTTAATAAAACTAACCAAATGCAATGCACTGAGTTGTATCAGTTTTTAATAAAACTAACCAAATGCAATGCACTGAGTTATATCAGTTTTTAATAAAACTAACCAAATACAATGCACTGAGTTGTATCAGTTTTTAATAAAACTAACCAAATGCAATGCACTGAGTTATATCAGTTTTTAATAAAACTAACCAAATACAATGCACTGAGTTGTATCAGTTTTTAATAAAACTAACCAAATGCAATGCACTGAGTTGTATCAGTTTTTAATAAAACTAACCAAATGCAATGCACTGAGTTATATCAGTTTTTAATAAAACTAACCAAATGCAATGCACTGAGTTATATCAGTTTTTAATAAAACTAACCAAATACAATGCACTGAGTTGTATCAGTTTTTAATAAAACTAACCAAATGCAATGCACTGAGTTGTATCAGTTTTTAATAAAACTAACCAAATGCAATGCACTGAGTTATATCAGTTTTAAATAAAACTAACCAATGCAATGCACTGAGTTATATCAATTTTTAATAAAACTAATCAAATGCAATGCACTGAGTTGTATCAGTTTTTAATAAAACTAACCAAATGCAATGCACTGAGTTATATCAGTTTTTAATAAAACTAACCAAATACAATGCACTGAGTTGTATCAGTTTTTAATAAAACTAACCAAATGCAATGCACTGAGTTGTATCAGTTTTTAATAAAACTAACCAAATGCAATGCACTGAGTTATATCAGTTTTTAATAAAACTAACCAAATGCAATGCACTGAGTTATATCCGTTTTTAATAAAACTAACAAAATTAAATGCACTGAGTTATATCCGTTTTTAATAAAACTAACAAAATGCAAGGCAGTGAGTTGTATCAGTTTTTAATAAAACTAACCAAATGCAAAGCACTGAAATATATCAATTTTTAATAAAACTAACCAAATGCAATGCACTGAGTTATATCAGTTTTTAATAAAACTAACCAAATACAATGCACTGAGTTGTATCAGTTTTTAATAAAACTAACAAAATGCAATGCAGTGAGTTGTATCAGTTTTTAATAAAACTAACAAAATGCAATGCACTGAGTTATATCAGTTTTTAATAAAACTAACCAAATGCAAAGCACTGAAATATATCAATTTTTAATAAAACTAACCAAATGCAATGCACTGAGTTATATCAGTTTTTAATAAAACTAACCAAATACAATGCACTGAGTTGTATCAGTTTTTAATAAAACTAACAAAATGCAATGCAGTGAGTTGTATCAGTTTTTAATAAAACTAACCAAATGCAATGCACTGAGTTGTATCAGTTTTTAATAAAACTAACCAAATGCAATGCACTGAGTTATATCAGTTTTTAATAAAACTAACAAAATGCAATGCACTGAGTTATATCCGTTTTTAATAAAACTAACAAAATTAAATGCACTGAGTTGTATCAGTTTTTAATAAAACTAACCAAATGCAAAGCACTGAAATATATCAATTTTTAATATAACTAACCAAATGCAATGCACTGAGTTATATCAGTTTTTAATAAAACTAACCAAATACAATGCACTGAGTTGTATCAGTTTTTAATAAAACTAACAAAATGCAATGCAGTGAGTTGTATCAGTTTTTAATAAAACTAACCAAATGCAATGCACTGAGTTATATCAGTTTTTAATAAAACTAACCAAATACAATGCACTGAGTTGTATCAGTTTTTAATAAAACTAACCAAATGCAATGCACTGAGTTGTATCAGTTTTTAATAAAACTAACCAAATGCAATGCACTGAGTTATATCAGTTTTTAATAAAACTAACCAAATACAATGCACTGAGTTGTATCAGTTTTTAATAAAACTAATCAAATGCAATGCACTGAGTTGTATCAGTTTTTAATAAAACTAACCAAATGCAATGCACTGAGTTATATCAGTTTTTAATAAAACTAACCAAATACAATGCACTGAGTTGTATCAGTTTTTAATAAAACTAACCAAATGCAATGCACTGAGTTGTATCAGTTTTTAATAAAACTAACCAAATGCAATGCACTGAGTTATATCAGTTTTTAATAAAACTAACAAAATTAAATGCACTGAGTTATATCCGTTTTTAATAAAACTAACAAAATGCAAGGCAGTGAGTTGTATCAGTTTTTAATAAAACTAACCAAATGCAAAGCACTGAAATATATCAATTTTTAATAAAACTAACCAAATGCAATGCACTGAGTTATATCAGTTTTTAATAAAACTAACCAAATACAATGCACTGAGTTGTATCAGTTTTTAATAAAACTAACCAAATGCAATGCACTGAGTTGTATCAGTTTTTAATAAAACTAACCAAATGCAATGCACTGAGTTATATCAGTTTTTAATAAAACTAACCAAATACAATGCACTGAGTTGTATCAGTTTTTAATAAAACTAACCAAATGCAATGCACTGAGTTGTATCAGTTTTTAATAAAACTAACCAAATACAATGCACTGAGTTGTATCAGTTTTTAATAAAACTAATCAAATGCAATGCACTGAGTTGTATCAGTTTTTAATAAAACTAACCAAATGCAATGCACTGAGTTATATCAGTTTTTAATAAAACTAACCAAATGCAATGCACTGAGTTATATCAGTTTTTAATAAAACTAACCAAATACAATGCACTGAGTTGTATCAGTTTTTAATAAAACTAACCAAATGCAATGCACTGAGTTGTATCAGTTTTTAATAAAACTAACCAAATGCAATGCACTGAGTTATATCAGTTTTTAATAAAACTAACCAAATGCAATGCACTGAGTTATATCAGTTTTTAATAAAACTAACCAAATGCAATGCACTGAGTTATATCAGTTTTTAATAAAACTAACCAAATACAATGCACTGAGTTGTATCAGTTTTTAATAAAACTAACCAAATGCAATGCACTGAGTTGTATCAATTTTTAATAAAACTAACCAAATGCAATGCACTGAGTTATATCAGTTTTTAATAAAACTAACCAAATACAATGCACTGAGTTGTATCAGTTTTTAATAAAACTAACCAAATGCAATGCACTGAGTTGTATCAGTTTTTAATAAAACTAACCAAATGCAATGCACTGAGTTGTATCAATTTTTAATAAAACTTACCAAATGCAATGCACTGAGTTATATCAGTTTTTAATAAAACTAACCAAATACAATGCACTGAGTTGTATCAGTTTTTAATAAAACTAACCAAATGCAATGCACTGAGTTGTATCAGTTTTTAATAAAACTAACCAAATACAATGCACTGAGTTGTATCAGTTTTTAATAAAACTAACCAAATACAATGCACTGAGTTGTATCAGTTTTTAATAAAACTAATCAAATGCAATGCACTGAGTTGTATCAGTTTTTAATAAAACTAACCAAATGCAATGCACTGAGTTGTATCAATTTTTAATAAAACTAACCAAATGCAATGCACTGAGTTATATCAGTTTTTAATAAAACTAACCAAATGCAATGCACTGAGTTATATCAGTTTTTAATAAAACTAACCAAATGCAATGCACTGAGTTATATCAGTTTTTAATAAAACTAACCAAATACAATGCACTGAGTTGTATCAGTTTTTAATAAAACTAACCAAATGCAATGCACTGAGTTGTATCAATTTTTAATAAAACTAACCAAATGCAATGCACTGAGTTATATCAGTTTTTAATAAAACTAACCAAATACAATGCACTGAGTTGTATCAGTTTTTAATAAAACTAACCAAATGCAATGCACTGAGTTGTATCAGTTTTTAATAAAACTAACCAAATACAATGCACTGAGTTGTATCAGTTTTTAATAAAACTAATCAAATGCAATGCACTGAGTTGTATCAGTTTTTAATAAAACTAACCAAATGCAATGCACTGAGTTATATCAGTTTTTAATAAAACTAACCAAATACAATGCACTGAGTTGTATCAGTTTTTAATAAAACTAACCAAATGCAATGCACTGAGTTGTATCAGTTTTTAATAAAACTAACCAAATGCAATGCACTGAGTTATATCCGTTTTTAATAAAACTAACAAAATTAAATGCACTGAGTTATATCCGTTTTTAATAAAACTAACAAAATGCAAGGCAGTGAGTTGTATCAGTTTTTAATAAAACTAACCAAATGCAAAGCACTGAAATATATCAATTTTTAATAAAACTAACCAAATGCAATGCACTGAGTTATATCAGTTTTTAATAAAACTAACCAAATACAATGCACTGAGTTGTATCAGTTTTTAATAAAACTAACCAAATGCAATGCACTGAGTTGTATCAGTTTTTAATAAAACTAACCAAATGCAATGCACTGAGTTATATCAGTTTTAAATAAAACTAACCAAATGCAATGCACTGAGTTATATCAATTTTTAATAAAACTAACCAAATGCAATGCACTGAGTTGTATCAGTTTTTAATAAAACTAACCAAATGCAATGCACTGAGTTATATCAGTTTTTAATAAAACTAACCAAATACAATGCACTGAGTTGTATCAGTTTTTAATAAAACTAACCAAATGCAATGCACTGAGTTATATCAATTTTTAATAAAACTAACCAAATGCAATGCAGTGAGTTGTATCAGTTTTTAATAAAACTAACCAAATGCAATGCACTGAGTTATATCAGTTTTTAATAAAACTAACCAAATGCAATGCACTGAGTTATATCAGTTTTTAATAAAACTAACCAAATACAATGCACTGAGTTGTATCAGTTTTTAATAAAACTAACCAAATGCAATGCACTGAGTTGTATCAGTTTTTAATAAAACTAACCAAATGCAATGCACTGAGTTATATCAGTTTTTAATAAAACTAACCAAATACAATGCACTGAGTTGTATCAGTTTTTAATAAAACTAACCAAATGCAATGCACTGAGTTATATCAGTTTTTAATAAAACTAACCAAATACAATGCACTGAGTTGTATCAGTTTTTAATAAAACTAACCAAATGCAATGCACTGAGTTGTATCAGTTTTTAATAAAACTAACCAAATGCAATGCACTGAGTTATATCAGTTTTTAATAAAACTAACCAAATGCAATGCACTGAGTTATATCAGTTTTTAATAAAACTAACCAAATACAATGCACTGAGTTGTATCAGTTTTTAATAAAACTAACCAAATGCAATGCACTGAGTTGTATCAGTTTTTAATAAAACTAACCAAATGCAATGCACTGAGTTATATCAGTTTTAAATAAAACTAACCAAATGCAATGCACTGAGTTATATCAATTTTTAATAAAACTAATCAAATGCAATGCACTGAGTTGTATCAGTTTTTAATAAAACTAACCAAATGCAATGCACTGAGTTATATCAGTTTTTAATAAAACTAACCAAATACAATGCACTGAGTTGTATCAGTTTTTAATAAAACTAACCAAATGCAATGCACTGAGTTGTATCAGTTTTTAATAAAACTAACCAAATGCAATGCACTGAGTTATATCAGTTTTTAATAAAACTAACCAAATGCAATGCACTGAGTTATATCCGTTTTTAATAAAACTAACAAAATTAAATGCACTGAGTTATATCCGTTTTTAATAAAACTAACAAAATGCAAGGCAGTGAGTTGTATCAGTTTTTAATAAAACTAACCAAATGCAAAGCACTGAAATATATCAATTTTTAATAAAACTAACCAAATGCAATGCACTGAGTTATATCAGTTTTTAATAAAACTAACCAAATACAATGCACTGAGTTGTATCAGTTTTTAATAAAACTAACAAAATGCAATGCAGTGAGTTGTATCAGTTTTTAATAAAACTAACAAAATGCAATGCACTGAGTTATATCAGTTTTTAATAAAACTAACCAAATGCAAAGCACTGAAATATATCAATTTTTAATAAAACTAACCAAATGCAATGCACTGAGTTATATCAGTTTTTAATAAAACTAACCAAATACAATGCACTGAGTTGTATCAGTTTTTAATAAAACTAACAAAATGCAATGCAGTGAGTTGTATCAGTTTTTAATAAAACTAACCAAATGCAATGCACTGAGTTGTATCAGTTTTTAATAAAACTAACCAAATGCAATGCACTGAGTTATATCAGTTTTTAATAAAACTAACAAAATGCAATGCACTGAGTTATATCCGTTTTTAATAAAACTAACAAAATTAAATGCACTGAGTTGTATCAGTTTTTAATAAAACTAACCAAATGCAAAGCACTGAAATATATCAATTTTTAATATAACTAACCAAATGCAATGCACTGAGTTATATCAGTTTTTAATAAAACTAACCAAATACAATGCACTGAGTTGTATCAGTTTTTAATAAAACTAACAAAATGCAATGCAGTGAGTTGTATCAGTTTTTAATAAAACTAACCAAATGCAATGCACTGAGTTATATCAGTTTTTAATAAAACTAACCAAATACAATGCACTGAGTTGTATCAGTTTTTAATAAAACTAACCAAATGCAATGCACTGAGTTGTATCAGTTTTTAATAAAACTAACCAAATGCAATGCACTGAGTTATATCAGTTTTTAATAAAACTAACCAAATACAATGCACTGAGTTGTATCAGTTTTTAATAAAACTAATCAAATGCAATGCACTGAGTTGTATCAGTTTTTAATAAAACTAACCAAATGCAATGCACTGAGTTATATCAGTTTTTAATAAAACTAACCAAATACAATGCACTGAGTTGTATCAGTTTTTAATAAAACTAACCAAATGCAATGCACTGAGTTGTATCAGTTTTTAATAAAACTAACCAAATGCAATGCACTGAGTTATATCAGTTTTTAATAAAACTAACAAAATTAAATGCACTGAGTTATATCCGTTTTTAATAAAACTAACAAAATGCAAGGCAGTGAGTTGTATCAGTTTTTAATAAAACTAACCAAATGCAAAGCACTGAAATATATCAATTTTTAATAAAACTAACCAAATGCAATGCACTGAGTTATATCAGTTTTTAATAAAACTAACCAAATACAATGCACTGAGTTGTATCAGTTTTTAATAAAACTAACCAAATGCAATGCACTGAGTTGTATCAGTTTTTAATAAAACTAACCAAATGCAATGCACTGAGTTATATCAGTTTTTAATAAAACTAACCAAATACAATGCACTGAGTTGTATCAGTTTTTAATAAAACTAACCAAATGCAATGCACTGAGTTGTATCAGTTTTTAATAAAACTAACCAAATACAATGCACTGAGTTGTATCAGTTTTTAATAAAACTAATCAAATGCAATGCACTGAGTTGTATCAGTTTTTAATAAAACTAACCAAATGCAATGCACTGAGTTATATCAGTTTTTAATAAAACTAACCAAATGCAATGCACTGAGTTATATCAGTTTTTAATAAAACTAACCAAATACAATGCACTGAGTTGTATCAGTTTTTAATAAAACTAACCAAATGCAATGCACTGAGTTGTATCAGTTTTTAATAAAACTAACCAAATGCAATGCACTGAGTTATATCAGTTTTTAATAAAACTAACCAAATGCAATGCACTGAGTTATATCAGTTTTTAATAAAACTAACCAAATGCAATGCACTGAGTTATATCAGTTTTTAATAAAACTAACCAAATACAATGCACTGAGTTGTATCAGTTTTTAATAAAACTAACCAAATGCAATGCACTGAGTTGTATCAATTTTTAATAAAACTAACCAAATGCAATGCACTGAGTTATATCAGTTTTTAATAAAACTAACCAAATACAATGCACTGAGTTGTATCAGTTTTTAATAAAACTAACCAAATGCAATGCACTGAGTTGTATCAGTTTTTAATAAAACTAACCAAATGCAATGCACTGAGTTGTATCAATTTTTAATAAAACTTACCAAATGCAATGCACTGAGTTATATCAGTTTTTAATAAAACTAACCAAATACAATGCACTGAGTTGTATCAGTTTTTAATAAAACTAACCAAATGCAATGCACTGAGTTGTATCAGTTTTTAATAAAACTAACCAAATACAATGCACTGAGTTGTATCAGTTTTTAATAAAACTAACCAAATACAATGCACTGAGTTGTATCAGTTTTTAATAAAACTAATCAAATGCAATGCACTGAGTTGTATCAGTTTTTAATAAAACTAACCAAATGCAATGCACTGAGTTGTATCAATTTTTAATAAAACTAACCAAATGCAATGCACTGAGTTATATCAGTTTTTAATAAAACTAACCAAATGCAATGCACTGAGTTATATCAGTTTTTAATAAAACTAACCAAATGCAATGCACTGAGTTATATCAGTTTTTAATAAAACTAACCAAATACAATGCACTGAGTTGTATCAGTTTTTAATAAAACTAACCAAATGCAATGCACTGAGTTGTATCAATTTTTAATAAAACTAACCAAATGCAATGCACTGAGTTATATCAGTTTTTAATAAAACTAACCAAATACAATGCACTGAGTTGTATCAGTTTTTAATAAAACTAACCAAATGCAATGCACTGAGTTGTATCAGTTTTTAATAAAACTAACCAAATACAATGCACTGAGTTGTATCAGTTTTTAATAAAACTAATCAAATGCAATGCACTGAGTTGTATCAGTTTTTAATAAAACTAACCAAATGCAATGCACTGAGTTATATCAGTTTTTAATAAAACTAACCAAATACAATGCACTGAGTTGTATCAGTTTTTAATAAAACTAACCAAATGCAATGCACTGAGTTGTATCAGTTTTTAATAAAACTAACCAAATGCAATGCACTGAGTTATATCCGTTTTTAATAAAACTAACAAAATTAAATGCACTGAGTTATATCCGTTTTTAATAAAACTAACAAAATGCAAGGCAGTGAGTTGTATCAGTTTTTAATAAAACTAACCAAATGCAAAGCACTGAAATATATCAATTTTTAATAAAACTAACCAAATGCAATGCACTGAGTTATATCAGTTTTTAATAAAACTAACCAAATACAATGCACTGAGTTGTATCAGTTTTTAATAAAACTAACCAAATGCAATGCACTGAGTTGTATCAGTTTTTAATAAAACTAACCAAATGCAATGCACTGAGTTATATCAGTTTTAAATAAAACTAACCAAATGCAATGCACTGAGTTATATCAATTTTTAATAAAACTAACCAAATGCAATGCACTGAGTTGTATCAGTTTTTAATAAAACTAACCAAATGCAATGCACTGAGTTATATCAGTTTTTAATAAAACTAACCAAATACAATGCACTGAGTTGTATCAGTTTTTAATAAAACTAACCAAATGCAATGCACTGAGTTATATCAATTTTTAATAAAACTAACCAACTGCAATGCACTGAGTTGTATCAGTTTTTAATAAAACTAATCAAATGCAATGCACTGAGTTATATCAGTTTTTAATAAAACTAACCAAATGCAATGCACTGAGTTATATCAATTTTTAATAAAACTAACCAAATGCAATGCACTGAGTTGTATCAGTTTTTAATAAAACTAACCAAACGCAATGCACAGAGTTACATCCGTTTTTAATAAAACTAACCAAATGCAATGCAGTGAGTTGTAAAAGTTTTTAATAAAACTAACCAAATGCAATGCACTGAGTTACATCCGTCTTTAATAAAACTAACCAAATGCAATGCACTGAGTTATATCCGTTTTTAATAAAACTAACCAAATGCAATGCACTGAGTTATATCCGTTTTTAATAAAGCTAACAGAATGCAATGCACTGAGTTACATCCGTTTTTAATAAAACTAACCAAATACAATGCACTGAGTTATATCAGTTTTTAATAAAACTAACCAAATGCAATGCACTGAGTTATATCAATTTTTAATAAAACTAATCAAATGCAATGCACTGAGTTGTATCAGTTTTTAATAAAACTAACCAAATGCAATGCACTGAGTTATATCAGTTTTTAATAAAACTAACCAAATACAATGCACTGAGTTGTATCAGTTTTTAATAAAACTAACCAAATGCAATGCACTGAGTTGTATCAGTTTTTAATAAAACTAACCAAATGCAATGCACTGAGTTATATCAGTTTTTAATAAAACTAACCAAATGCAATGCACTGAGTTATATCCGTTTTTAATAAAACTAACAAAATTAAATGCACTGAGTTATATCCGTTTTTAATAAAACTAACAAAATGCAAGGCAGTGAGTTGTATCAGTTTTTAATAAAACTAACCAAATGCAAAGCACTGAAATATATCAATTTTTAATAAAACTAACCAAATGCAATGCACTGAGTTATATCAGTTTTTAATAAAACTAACCAAATACAATGCACTGAGTTGTATCAGTTTTTAATAAAACTAACCAAATGCAATGCACTGAGTTGTATCAGTTTTTAATAAAACTAACCAAATGCAATGCACTGAGTTATATCAGTTTTAAATAAAACTAACCAAATGCAATGCACTGAGTTATATCAATTTTTAATAAAACTAACCAAATGCAATGCACTGAGTTGTATCAGTTTTTAATAAAACTAACCAAATGCAATGCACTGAGTTATATCAGTTTTTAATAAAACTAACCAAATACAATGCACTGAGTTGTATCAGTTTTTAATAAAACTAACCAAATGCAATGCACTGAGTTATATCAATTTTTAATAAAACTAACCAACTGCAATGCACTGAGTTGTATCAGTTTTTAATAAAACTAATCAAATGCAATGCACTGAGTTATATCAGTTTTTAATAAAACTAACCAAATGCAATGCACTGAGTTATATCAATTTTTAATAAAACTAACCAAATGCAATGCACTGAGTTGTATCAGTTTTTAATAAAACTAACCAAATGCAATGCACAGAGTTACATCCGTTTTTAATAAAACTAACCAAATGCAATGCAGTGAGTTGTAAAAGTTTTTAATAAAACTAACCAAATGCAATGCACTGAGTTACATCCGTCTTTAATAAAACTAACCAAATGCAATGCACTGAGTTATATCCGTTTTTAATAAAACTAACCAAATGCAATGCACTGAGTTATATCCGTTTTTAATAAAGCTAACAGAATGCAATGCACTGAGTTACATCCGTTTTTAATAAAACTAACCAAATACAATGCACTGAGTTATATCAGTTTTTAATAAAACTAACCAAATGCAATGCACTGAGTTATATCAATTTTTAATAAAACTAATCAAATGCAATGCACTGAGTTGTATCAGTTTTTAATAAAACTAACCAAATGCAATGCGCTGAGTTATATCAGTTTTTAATAAAACTAACCAAATACAATGCACTGAGTTGTATCAGTTTTTAATAAAACTAACCAAATGCAATGCACTGAGTTGTATCAGTTTTTAATAAAACTAACCAAATGCAATGCACTGAGTTATATCAGTTTTTAATAAAACTAACCAAATGCAATGCACTGAGTTATATCCGTTTTTAATAAAACTAACAAAATTAAATGCACTGAGTTATATCCGTTTTTAATAAAACTAACAAAATGCAAGGCAGTGAGTTGTATCAGTTTTTAATAAAACTAACCAAATGCAAAGCACTGAAATATATCAATTTTTAATAAAACTAACCAAATGCAATGCACTGAGTTATATCAGTTTTTAATAAAACTAACCAAATACAATGCACTGAGTTGTATCAGTTTTTAATAAAACTAACAAAATGCAATGCAGTGAGTTGTATCAGTTTTTAATAAAACTAACAAAATGCAATGCACTGAGTTATATCAGTTTTTAATAAAACTAACCAAATGCAAAGCACTGAAATATATCAATTTTTAATAAAACTAACCAAATGCAATGGACTGAGTTACATCCGTTTTTAATAAAACTAACCAAATACAATGCCCTGAATTGTATCAGTTTTTAATAAAACTAACCAAATGCAATGCACTGAGTTATATCAGTTTTTAATAAAACTAACAAAATGCAATGCACTGAGTTATATCAGTTTTTAATAAAACTAACCAAATACAATGCACTGAGTTATATCAGTTTTTAATAAAACTAACCAAATACAATGCACTGAGTTGTATCAATTTTTAATAAAACTAACCAAATGCAATGCACTGAGTTGTATCAGTTTTTAATAAAACTAACCAAATGCAATGCACTGAGTTATATCAGTTTTTAATAAAACTAACCAAATACAATGCACTGAGTTGTATCAATTTTTAATAAAACTAACCAAATGCAATGCACTGAGTTGTATCAATTTTTAATAAAACTAACCAAATGCAATGCACTGAGTTGTATCAGTTTTTAATAAAACTAACCAAATGCAATGCACTGAGTTATATCAGTTTTAAATAAAACTAACCAAATGCAATGCACTGAGTTATATCAATTTTTAATAAAACTAACCAAATGCAATGCACTGAGTTGTATCAGTTTTTAATAAAACTAACCAAATGCAATGCACTGAGTTATATCAGTTTTTAATAAAACTAACCAAATACAATGCACTGAGTTGTATCAATTTTTAATAAAACTAACCAAATGCAATGCACTGAGTTGTATCAATTTTTAATAAAACTAACCAAATGCAATGCACTGAGTTATATCAGTTTTAAATAAAACTAACCAAATGCAATGCACTGAGTTATATCAATTTTTAATAAAACTAACCAAATGCAATGCACTGAGTTGTATCAGTTTTTAATAAAACTAACCAAATACAATGCACTGAGTTATATCAGTTTTTAATAAAACTAACCAAATACAATGCACTGAGTTGTATCAATTTTTAATAAAACTAACCAAATGCAATGCACTGAGTTGTATCAGTTTTTAATAAAACTAACCAAATGCAATGCACTGAGTTATATCAGTTTTTAATAAAACTAACCAAATACAATGCACTGAGTTGTATCAATTTTTAATAAAACTAACCAAATGCAATGCACTGAGTTGTATCAATTTTTAATAAAACTAACCAAATGCAATGCACTGAGTTGTATCAGTTTTTAATAAAACTAACCAAATGCAATGCACTGAGTTATATCAGTTTTAAATAAAACTAACCAAATGCAATGCACTGAGTTATATCAATTTTTAATAAAACTAACCAAATGCAATGCACTGAGTTGTATCAGTTTTTAATAAAACTAACCAAATGCAATGCACTGAGTTATATCAGTTTTTAATAAAACTAACCAAATACAATGCACTGAGTTGTATCAGTTTTTAATAAAACTAACCAAATGCAATGCACTGAGTTATATCAATTTTTAATAAAACTAACCAAATGCAATGCACTGAGTTGTATCAGTTTTTAATAAAACTAACCAAATGCAATGCACTGAGTTATATCAGTTTTTAATAAAACTAACCAAATACAATGCACTGAGTTGTATCAGTTTTTAATAAAACTAACCAAATGCAATGCACTGAGTTGTATCAGTTTTTAATAAAACTAACCAAATGCAATGCACAGAGTTACATCCGTTTTTAATAAAACTAACCAAATGCAATGCAGTGAGTTGTAAAAGTTTTTAATAAAACTAACCAAATGCAATGCACTGAGTTACATCCGTCTTTAATAAAACTAACCAAATGCAATGCACTGAGTTATATCCGTTTTTAATAAAACTAACCAAATGCAATGCACTGAGTTATATCCGTTTTTAATAAAGCTAACAGAATGCAATGCACTGAGTTACATCCGTTTTTAATAAAACTAACCAAATACAATGCACTGAGTTATATCAGTTTTTAATAAAACTAACCAAATGCAATGCACTGAGTTATATCAATTTTTAATAAAACTAATCAAATGCAATGCACTGAGTTGTATCAGTTTTTAATAAAACTAACCAAATGCAATGCGCTGAGTTATATCAGTTTTTAATAAAACTAACCAAATACAATGCACTGAGTTGTATCAGTTTTTAATAAAACTAACCAAATGCAATGCACTGAGTTGTATCAGTTTTTAATAAAACTAACCAAATGCAATGCACTGAGTTATATCAGTTTTTAATAAAACTAACCAAATGCAATGCACTGAGTTATATCCGTTTTTAATAAAACTAACAAAATTAAATGCACTGAGTTATATCCGTTTTTAATAAAACTAACAAAATGCAAGGCAGTGAGTTGTATCAGTTTTTAATAAAACTAACCAAATGCAAAGCACTGAAATATATCAATTTTTAATAAAACTAACCAAATGCAATGCACTGAGTTATATCAGTTTTTAATAAAACTAACCAAATACAATGCACTGAGTTGTATCAGTTTTTAATAAAACTAACAAAATGCAATGCAGTGAGTTGTATCAGTTTTTAATAAAACTAACAAAATGCAATGCACTGAGTTATATCAGTTTTTAATAAAACTAACCAAATGCAAAGCACTGAAATATATCAATTTTTAATAAAACTAACCAAATGCAATGGACTGAGTTACATCCGTTTTTAATAAAACTAACCAAATACAATGCACTGAATTGTATCAGTTTTTAATAAAACTAACCAAATGCAATGCACTGAGTTATATCAGTTTTTAATAAAACTAACAAAATGCAATGCACTGAGTTATATCAGTTTTTAATAAAACTAACCAAATACAATGCACTGAGTTATATCAGTTTTTAATAAAACTAACCAAATACAATGCACTGAGTTGTATCAATTTTTAATAAAACTAACCAAATGCAATGCACTGAGTTGTATCAGTTTTTAATAAAACTAACCAAATGCAATGCACTGAGTTATATCAGTTTTTAATAAAACTAACCAAATACAATGCACTGAGTTGTATCAATTTTTAATAAAACTAACCAAATGCAATGCACTGAGTTGTATCAATTTTTAATAAAACTAACCAAATGCAATGCACTGAGTTGTATCAGTTTTTAATAAAACTAACCAAATGCAATGCACTGAGTTATATCAGTTTTAAATAAAACTAACCAAATGCAATGCACTGAGTTATATCAATTTTTAATAAAACTAACCAAATGCAATGCACTGAGTTGTATCAGTTTTTAATAAAACTAACCAAATGCAATGCACTGAGTTATATCAGTTTTTAATAAAACTAACCAAATACAATGCACTGAGTTGTATCAATTTTTAATAAAACTAACCAAATGCAATGCACTGAGTTGTATCAATTTTTAATAAAACTAACCAAATGCAATGCACTGAGTTATATCAGTTTTAAATAAAACTAACCAAATGCAATGCACTGAGTTATATCAATTTTTAATAAAACTAACCAAATGCAATGCACTGAGTTGTATCAGTTTTTAATAAAACTAACCAAATACAATGCACTGAGTTATATCAGTTTTTAATAAAACTAACCAAATACAATGCACTGAGTTGTATCAATTTTTAATAAAACTAACCAAATGCAATGCACTGAGTTGTATCAGTTTTTAATAAAACTAACCAAATGCAATGCACTGAGTTATATCAGTTTTTAATAAAACTAACCAAATACAATGCACTGAGTTGTATCAATTTTTAATAAAACTAACCAAATGCAATGCACTGAGTTGTATCAATTTTTAATAAAACTAACCAAATGCAATGCACTGAGTTGTATCAGTTTTTAATAAAACTAACCAAATGCAATGCACTGAGTTATATCAGTTTTAAATAAAACTAACCAAATGCAATGCACTGAGTTATATCAATTTTTAATAAAACTAACCAAATGCAATGCACTGAGTTGTATCAGTTTTTAATAAAACTAACCAAATGCAATGCACTGAGTTATATCAGTTTTTAATAAAACTAACCAAATACAATGCACTGAGTTGTATCAGTTTTTAATAAAACTAACCAAATGCAATGCACTGAGTTATATCAATTTTTAATAAAACTAACCAAATGCAATGCACTGAGTTGTATCAGTTTTTAATAAAACTAACCAAATGCAATGCACTGAGTTATATCAGTTTTTAATAAAACTAACCAAATACAATGCACTGAGTTGTATCAGTTTTTAATAAAACTAACCAAATGCAATGCACTGAGTTGTATCAGTTTTTAATAAAACTAACCAAATGCAATGCACTGAGTTATATCAGTTTTTAATAAAACTAACCAAATGCAATGCACTGAGTTATATCCGTTTTTAATAAAACTAACAAAATTAAATGCGCTGAGTTATATCCGTTTTTAATAAAACTAACAAAATGCAATGCAGTGAGTTGTATCAGTTTTTAATAAAACTAACAAAATGCAATGCACTGAGTTACATCCGTTTTTAGCAAAACTAACCAAATGCAATGCACTGAGTTATATCCGTTTTTAATAAAACTAACAAAATTAAATGCACTGAGTTATATCCGTTTTTAATAAAACTAACAAAATGCAATGCAGTGAGTTGTATCAGTTTTTAATAAAACTAACAAAATGCAATGCACTGAGTTACATCCGTTTTTAGCAAAACTAACCAAATGCAATGCACTGAGTTATATCCGTTTTTAATAAAACTAACAAAATTAAATGCACTGAGTTATATCCGTTTTTAATAAAACTAACAAAATGCAATGCAGTGAGTTGTATCTGTTTTTAATAAAACTAACAAAATGCAATGCACTGAGTTACATCCGTTTTTAGCAAAACTAACCAAATGCAATGCACTGAGTTATATCAGTTTTTAATAAAACTAGCCAAATGCAATGCACTGAGTTATATCCGTTTTTAATAAAACTAACAAAATTAAATGCACTGAGTTATATCCGTTTTTAATAAAACTAACAAAATGCAATGCACTGAGTTACATCCGTTTTTAGCAAAACTAACCAAATGCAATGCACTGAGTTATATCCGTTTTTAATAAAACTAACAAAATTAAATGCACTGAGTTATATCCGTTTTTAATAAAACTAACAAAATGCAATGCACTGAGTTATATCAGTTTTTAATAAAACTAACCAACTGCAAAGCACTGAAATATATCAATTTTTAATAAAACTAACCAAATGCAATGCACTGAGTTGTATCCGTTTTTAATAAAACTAACCAAATGCAATGCACTGAGTTGTATCAGTTTTTAATAAAACTAACCAAATGCAATGCACTGAGTTATATCAGTTTTTAATAAAACTAACCAAATACAATGCACTGAGTTGTATCAATTTTTAATAAAACTAACCAAATGCAATGCACTGAGTTGTATCAATTTTTAATAAAACTAACCAAATGCAATGCACTGAGTTGTATCAGTTTTTAATAAAACTAACCAAATGCAATGCACTGAGTTATATCAGTTTTAAATAAAACTAACCAAATGCAATGCACTGAGTTATATCAATTTTTAATAAAACTAACCAAATGCAATGCACTGAGTTGTATCAGTTTTTAATAAAACTAACCAAATGCAATGCACTGAGTTATATCAGTTTTTAATAAAACTAACCAAATACAATGCACTGAGTTGTATCAGTTTTTAATAAAACTAACCAAATGCAATGCACTGAGTTATATCAATTTTTAATAAAACTAACCAACTGCAATGCACTGAGTTGTATCAGTTTTTAATAAAACTAATCAAATGCAATGCACTGAGTTATATCAGTTTTTAATAAAACTAACCAAATACAATGCACTGAGTTGTATCAGTTTTTAATAAAACTAACCAAATGCAATGCACTGAGTTGTATCAGTTTTTAATAAAACTAACCAAATGCAATGCACTGAGTTATATCAGTTTTTAATAAAACTAACCAAATGCAATGCACTGAGTTATATCCGTTTTTAATAAAACTAACAAAATTAAATGCACTGAGTTATATCCGTTTTTAATAAAACTAACAAAATGCAATGCAGTGAGTTGTATCAGTTTTTAATAAAACTAACCAAATACAATGCACTGAGTTGTATCAGTTTTTAATAAAACTAACCAAATGCAATGCACTGAGTTGTATCAGTTTTTAATAAAACTAACCAAATGCAATGCACTGAGTTATATCAGTTTTTAATAAAACTAACCAAATGCAATGCACTGAGTTATATCCGTTTTTAATAAAACTAACAAAATTAAATGCACTGAGTTATATCCGTTTTTAATAAAACTAACAAAATGCAATGCAGTGAGTTGTATCAGTTTTTAATAAAACTAACAAAATGCAATGCACTGAGTTACATCCGTTTTTAGAAAAACTAACCAAATACAATGCACTGAGTTGTATCAGTTTTAAATAAAACTAACCAAATGCAATGCACTGAGTTATATCAATTTTTAATAAAACTAACCAAATGCAATGCACTGAGTTGTATCAGTTTTTAATAAAACTAACCAAATGCAATGCACTGAGTTATATCAGTTTTTAATAAAACTAACCAAATACAATGCACTGAGTTGTATCAGTTTTTAATAAAACTAACCAAATGCAATGCACTGAGTTATATCAATTTTTAATAAAACTAACCAAATGCAATGCACTGAGTTGTATCAGTTTTTAATAAAACTAACCAAATGCAATGCACTGAGTTATATCCGTTTTTAATAAAACTAACAAACTTAAATGCACTGAGTTATATCCGTTTTTAATAAAACTAACAAAATGCAATGCACTGAGTTACATCCGTTTTTAGCAAAACTAACCAAATGCAATGCACTGAGTTACATCCGTTTTTAATAAAACTAACCAAATGCAATGCAGTGAGTTGTATCCGTTTTTAGCAAAACTAACCAAATGCAATGCACTGAGTTATATCCGTTTTTAATAAAACTAACAAACTTAAATGCACTGAGTTATATCCGTTTTTAATAAAACTAACAAAATGCAAAGCACTGAGTTACATCCGTTTTTAGCAAAACTAACCAAATGCAATGCACTGAGTTACATCCGTTTTTAATAAAACTAACCAAATGCAATGCAGTGAGTTGTATCCGTTTTTAGCAAAACTAACCAAATGCAATGCACTGAGTTACATCCGTTTTTAATAAAACTAACCAAATGCAATGCAGTGAGTAGTATCCGTTTTTAATAAAATTAACAAAATTAAATGCACTGAGTTATATCCGTTTTTAATAAAACTAACAAAATTCAATGCAGTGAGTTGTATCCGTTTTTAATAAAACTAACAAAATGCAATGCACTGAGTTACATCCGTTTTTAGCAAAACTAACCAAATGCAATGCACTGAGTTATATCCGTTTTTAATAAAACTAACAAACTTAAATGCACTGAGTTATATCCGTTTTTAATAAAACTAACAAAATGCAATGCACTGAGTTACGTACGTTTTTAATACAACTAACCAAATGCAATGCAGTGAGTTATATCCGTTTTTAATAAAACTAACCAAATGCAATGCACTGAGTTATATCCGTTTTTAATACAACTAACCAAATGCAATGCAGTGAGTTGTATCCGTTTTTAATAAAACTAACCAAATGCAATGCACTGAGTTATATCCGTTTTTAATAAAACTAACAAACTTAAATGCACTGAGTTATATCCGTTTTTAATAAAACTAACAAAATGCAATGCACTGAGTTACGTACGTTTTTAATACAACTAACCAAATGCAATGCAGTGAGTTATATCCGTTTTTAATAAAACTAACAAAATGCAATGCACTGAGTTACGTACGTTTTTAATACAACTAACCAAATGCAATGCACTGAGTTATATCCGTTTTTAATAAAACTAACAAACTTAAATGCACTGAGTTATATCCGTTTTTAATAAAACTAACAAAATTCAATGCAGTGAGTTGTATCCGTTTTTAATAAAACAAACAAACTTAAATGCACTGAGTTATATCCGTTTTTAATAAAACTAACAAAATTCAATGCACTGAGTTACATCCGTTTTTAGCAAAACTAACCAAATGCAATGCACTGAGTTACATCCGTTTTTAATAAAACTAACCAAATGCAATGCAGTGAGTTGTATCCGTTTTTAGCAAAACTAACCAAATGCAATGCACTGAGTTACGTACGTTTTTAATACAACTAACCAAATGCAATGCAGTGAGTTGTATCCGTTTTTAGCAAAACTAACCAAATGCAATGCACTGAGTTATATCCGTTTTTAATAAAACTAACAAACTTAAATGCACTGAGTTATATCCGTTTTTAATAAAACTAACAAAATGCAATGCACTGAGTTACGTACGTTTTTAATACAACTAACCAAATGCAATGCAGTGAGTTGTATCCGTTTTTAGCAAAACTAACCAAATGCAATGCACTGAGTTATATCCGTTTTTAATAAAACTAACAAACTTAAATGCACTGAGTTATATCCGTTTTTAATAAAACTAACAAAATGCAATGCACTGAGTTACGTACGTTTTTAATACAACTAACCAAATGCAATGCAGTGAGTTGTATCCGTTTTTAGCAAAACTAACCAAATGCAATGCACTGAGTTATATCCGTTTTTAATAAAACTAACAAACTTAAATGCACTGAGTTATATCCGTTTTTAATAAAACTAACAAAATGCAATGCACTGAGTTACGTACGTTTTTAATACAACTAACCAAATGCAACGCAGTGAGTTGTATCCGTTTTCAGCAAAACTAACCAAATGCAATGCACTGAGTTACGTACGTTTTTAATACAACTAACCAAATGCAATGCAGTGAGTTATATCCGTTTTTAATAAAACTAACAAAATGCAATGCACTGAGTTACGTACGTTTTTAATACAACTAACCAAATGCAATGCAGTGAGTTGTATCCGTTTTTAATAAAACTAACAAAATGCAATGCACTGAGTTACGTACGTTTTTAATACAACTAACCAAATGCAATGCAGTGAGTTGTATCCGTTTTTAGCAAAACTAACCAAATGCAATGCACTGAGTTATATCCGTTTTTAATAAAACTAACAAACTTAAATGCACTGAGTTATATCCGTTTTTAATAAAACTAACAAAATGCAATGCACTGAGTTACGTACGTTTTTAATACAACTAACCAAATGCAATGCAGTGAGTTGTATCCGTTTTCAGCAAAACTAACCAAATGCAATGCACTGAGTTACGTACGTTTTTAATACAACTAACCAAATGCAATGCAGTGAGTTATATCCGTTTTTAATAAAACTAACAAAATGCAATGCACTGAGTTACGTACGTTTTTAATACAACTAACCAAATGCAATGCAGTGAGTTGTATCCGTTTTTAATAAAACTAACAAAATGCAATGCACTGAGTTATATCAATTTTTAATAAAACTAACCAAATGCAATGCACTGAGTTGTATCAGTTTTTAATAAAACTAACCAAATGCAATGCACTGAGTTATATCCGTTTTTAATAAAACTAACAAACTTAAATGCACTGAGTTATATCCGTTTTTAATAAAACTAACAAAATGCAATGCACTGAGTTACATCCGTTTTTAGCAAAACTAACCAAATGCAATGCACTGAGTTACATCCGTTTTTAATAAAACTAACCAAATGCAATGCAGTGAGTTGTATCCGTTTTTAGCAAAACTAACCAAATGCAATGCACTGAGTTATATCCGTTTTTAATAAAACTAACAAACTTAAATGCACTGAGTTATATCCGTTTTTAATAAAACTAACAAAATGCAAAGCACTGAGTTACATCCGTTTTTAGCAAAACTAACCAAATGCAATGCACTGAGTTACATCCGTTTTTAATAAAACTAACCAAATGCAATGCAGTGAGTTGTATCCGTTTTTAGCAAAACTAACCAAATGCAATGCACTGAGTTACATCCGTTTTTAATAAAACTAACCAAATGCAATGCAGTGAGTAGTATCCGTTTTTAATAAAATTAACAAAATTAAATGCACTGAGTTATATCCGTTTTTAATAAAACTAACAAAATTCAATGCAGTGAGTTGTATCCGTTTTTAATAAAACTAACAAAATGCAATGCACTGAGTTACATCCGTTTTTAGCAAAACTAACCAAATGCAATGCACTGAGTTATATCCGTTTTTAATAAAACTAACAAACTTAAATGCACTGAGTTATATCCGTTTTTAATAAAACTAACAAAATGCAATGCACTGAGTTACGTACGTTTTTAATACAACTAACCAAATGCAATGCAGTGAGTTATATCCGTTTTTAATAAAACTAACCAAATGCAATGCACTGAGTTATATCCGTTTTTAATACAACTAACCAAATGCAATGCAGTGAGTTGTATCCGTTTTTAATAAAACTAACCAAATGCAATGCACTGAGTTATATCCGTTTTTAATAAAACTAACAAACTTAAATGCACTGAGTTATATCCGTTTTTAATAAAACTAACAAAATGCAATGCACTGAGTTACGTACGTTTTTAATACAACTAACCAAATGCAATGCACTGAGTTATATCCGTTTTTAATAAAACTAACAAAATGCAATGCACTGAGTTACGTACGTTTTTAATACAACTAACCAAATGCAATGCACTGAGTTATATCCGTTTTTAATAAAACTAACAAACTTAAATGCACTGAGTTATATCCGTTTTTAATAAAACTAACAAAATTCAATGCAGTGAGTTGTATCCGTTTTTAATAAAACAAACAAACTTAAATGCACTGAGTTATATCCGTTTTTAATAAAACTAACAAAATTCAATGCACTGAGTTACATCCGTTTTTAGCAAAACTAACCAAATGCAATGCACTGAGTTACATCCGTTTTTAATAAAACTAACCAAATGCAATGCAGTGAGTTGTATCCGTTTTTAGCAAAACTAACCAAATGCAATGCACTGAGTTACGTACGTTTTTAATACAACTAACCAAATGCAATGCAGTGAGTTGTATCCGTTTTTAGCAAAACTAACCAAATGCAATGCACTGAGTTATATCCGTTTTTAATAAAACTAACAAACTTAAATGCACTGAGTTATATCCGTTTTTAATAAAACTAACAAAATGCAATGCACTGAGTTACGTACGTTTTTAATACAACTAACCAAATGCAATGCAGTGAGTTGTATCCGTTTTTAGCAAAACTAACCAAATGCAATGCACTGAGTTATATCCGTTTTTAATAAAACTAACAAACTTAAATGCACTGAGTTATATCCGTTTTTAATAAAACTAACAAAATGCAATGCACTGAGTTACGTACGTTTTTAATACAACTAACCAAATGCAATGCAGTGAGTTGTATCCGTTTTTAGCAAAACTAACCAAATGCAATGCACTGAGTTATATCCGTTTTTAATAAAACTAACAAACTTAAATGCACTGAGTTATATCCGTTTTTAATAAAACTAACAAAATGCAATGCACTGAGTTACGTACGTTTTTAATACAACTAACCAAATGCAACGCAGTGAGTTGTATCCGTTTTCAGCAAAACTAACCAAATGCAATGCACTGAGTTACGTACGTTTTTAATACAACTAACCAAATGCAATGCAGTGAGTTATATCCGTTTTTAATAAAACTAACAAAATGCAATGCACTGAGTTACGTACGTTTTTAATACAACTAACCAAATGCAATGCAGTGAGTTGTATCCGTTTTTAATAAAACTAACAAAATGCAATGCACTGAGTTACGTACGTTTTTAATACAACTAACCAAATGCAATGCAGTGAGTTGTATCCGTTTTTAGCAAAACTAACCAAATGCAATGCACTGAGTTATATCCGTTTTTAATAAAACTAACAAACTTAAATGCACTGAGTTATATCCGTTTTTAATAAAACTAACAAAATGCAATGCACTGAGTTACGTACGTTTTTAATACAACTAACCAAATGCAATGCAGTGAGTTGTATCCGTTTTCAGCAAAACTAACCAAATGCAATGCACTGAGTTACGTACGTTTTTAATACAACTAACCAAATGCAATGCAGTGAGTTATATCCGTTTTTAATAAAACTAACAAAATGCAATGCACTGAGTTACGTACGTTTTTAATACAACTAACCAAATGCAATGCAGTGAGTTGTATCCGTTTTTAATAAAACTAACAAAATGCAATGCACTGAGTTACGTACGTTTTTAATACAACTAACCAAATGCAATGCAGTGAGTTGTATCCGTTTTTAGCAAAACTAACCAAATGCAATGCACTGAGTTATATCCGTTTTTAATAAAACTAACAAACTTAAATGCACTGAGTTATATCCGTTTTTAATAAAACTAACAAAATGCAATGCACTGAGTTACGTACGTTTTTAATACAACTAACCAAATGCAATGCAGTGAGTTATATCCGTTTTTAATAAAACTAACAAAATGCAATGCACTGAGTTACGTACGTTTTTAATACAACTAACCAAATGCAATGCAGTGAGTTGTATCCGTTTTTAGCAAAACTAACCAAATGCAATGCACTGAGTTATATCCGTTTTTAATAAAACTAACAAACTTAAATGCACTGAGTTATATCCGTTTTTAATAAAACTAACAAAATGCAATGCACTGAGTTACGTACGTTTTTAATACAACTAACCAAATGCAATGCAGTGAGTTGTATCCGTTTTCAGCAAAACTAACCAAATGCAATGCACTGAGTTACGTACGTTTTTAATACAACTAACCAAATGCAATGCAGTGAGTTATATCCGTTTTTAATAAAACTAACAAACTTAAATGCACTGAGTTATATCCGTTTTTAATAAAACTAACAAAATGCAATGCACTGAGTTACGTACGTTTTTAATACAACTAACCAAATGCAATGCAGTGAGTTGTATCCGT
The DNA here is from genome assembly GCA_037013455.1 of Ceratitis rosa. Taxonomy (NCBI): domain Eukaryota; kingdom Metazoa; phylum Arthropoda; class Insecta; order Diptera; family Tephritidae; genus Ceratitis; species Ceratitis rosa. Next base: position 100,624 of record JAWMAG010000166.1, on the reverse strand, counting down.
TTTTAGCAAAACTAACCAAATGCAATGCACTGAGTTATATCCGTTTTTAATAAAACTAACAAACTTAAATGCACTGAGTTATATCCGTTTTTAATAAAACTAACAAAATGCAATGCACTGAGTTACGTACGTTTTTAATACAACTAACCAAATGCAATGCAGTGAGTTGTATCCGTTTTCAGCAAAACTAACCAAATGCAATGCACTGAGTTACGTACGTTTTTAATACAACTAACCAAATGCAATGCAGTGAGTTATATCCGTTTTTAATAAAACTAACAAAATGCAATGCACTGAGTTACGTACGTTTTTAATACAACTAACCAAATGCAATGCAGTGAGTTGTATCCGTTTTTAATAAAACTAACAAAATGCAATGCACTGAGTTACGTACGTTTTTAATACAACTAACCAAATGCAATGCAGTGAGTTGTATCCGTTTTTAGCAAAACTAACCAAATGCAATGCACTGAGTTATATCCGTTTTTAATAAAACTAACAAAATGCAATGCACTGAGTTACGTACGTTTTTAATACAACTAACCAAATGCAATGCAGTGAGTTGTATCCGTTTTTAGCAAAACTAACCAAATGCAATGCACTGAGTTATATCCGTTTTTAATAAAACTAACAAACTTAAATGCACTGAGTTATATCCGTTTTTAATAAAACTAACAAAATGCAATGCACTGAGTTACGTACGTTTTTAATACAACTAACCAAATGCAATGCAGTGAGTTGTATCCGTTTTTAATAAAACTAACAAAATGCAATGCACTGAGTTACATCCGTTTTTAGCAAAACTAACCAAATGCAATGCACTGAGTTATATCCGTTTTTAATAAAACTAACAAACTTAAATGCACTGAGTTATATCCGTTTTTAATAAAACTAACAAAATGCAATGCACTGAGTTACGTACGTTTTTAATACAACTAACCAAATGCAATGCAGTGAGTTGTATCCGTTTTTAGCAAAACTAACCAAATGCAATGCACTGAGTTATATCCGTTTTTAATAAAACTAACAAACTTAAATGCACTGAGTTATATCCGTTTTTAATAAAACTAACAAAATGCAATGCACTGAGTTACGTACGTTTTTAATACAACTAAACAAATGCAATGCAGTGAGTTGTATCCGTTTTTAGCAAAACTAACCAAATGCAATGCACTGAGTTACGTACGTTTTTAATACAACTAACCAAATGCAATGCAGTGAGTTATATCCGTTTTTAATAAAACTAACAAAATGCAATGCACTGAGTTACGTACGTTTTTAATACAACTAACCAAATGCAATGCAGTGAGTTGTATCCGTTTTTAATAAAACTAACAAAATGCAATGCACTGAGTTACATCCGTTTTTAGCAAAACTAACCAAATGCAATGCACTGAGTTATATCCGTTTTTAATAAAACTAACAAACTTAAATGCACTGAGTTATATCCGTTTTTAATAAAACTAACAAAATGCAATGCACTGAGTTACGTACGTTTTTAATACAACTAACCAAATGCAATGCAGTGAGTTGTATCCGTTTTTAGCAAAACTAACCAAATGCAATGCACTGAGTTATATCCGTTTTTAATAAAACTAACAAACTTAAATGCACTGAGTTATATCCGTTTTTAATAAAACTAACAAAATGCAATGCACTGAGTTACGTACGTTTTTAATACAACTAACCAAATGCAATGCAGTGAGTTGTATCCGTTTTTAGCAAAACTATCCAAATGCAATGCACTGAGTTATATCCGTTTTTAATAAAACTAACAAACTTAAATGCACTGAGTTATATCCGTTTTTAATAAAACTAACAAAATGCAATGCACTGAGTTACGTACGTTTTTAATACAACTAACCAAATGCAATGCAGTGAGTTGTATCCGTTTTTAATAAAACTAACAAAATGCAATGCACTGAGTTACATCCGTTTTTAGCAAAACTAACCAAATGCAATGCACTGAGTTATATCCGTTTTTAATAAAACTAACAAACTTAAATGCACTGAGTTATATCCGTTTTTAATAAAACTAACAAAATGCAATGCACTGAGTTACGTACGTTTTTAATACAACTAACCAAATGCAATGCAGTGAGTTGTATCCGTTTTCAGCAAAACTAACCAAATGCAATGCACTGAGTTACGTACGTTTTTAATACAACTAACCAAATGCAATGCAGTGAGTTATATCCGTTTTTAATAAAACTAACAAAATGCAATGCACTGAGTTACGTACGTTTTTAATACAACTAACCAAATGCAATGCAGTGAGTTGTAACAAACTTAAATGCACTGAGTTATATCCGTTTTTAATAAAACTAACAAAATGCAATGCACTGAGTTACGTACGTTTTTAATACAACTAAACAAATGCAATGCAGTGAGTTGTATCCGTTTTTAGCAAAACTAACCAAATGCAATGCACTGAGTTACGTACGTTTTTAATACAACTAACCAAATGCAATGCAGTGAGTTATATCCGTTTTTAATAAAACTAACAAAATGCAATGCACTGAGTTACGTACGTTTTTAATACAACTAACCAAATGCAATGCAGTGAGTTGTATCCGTTTTTAATAAAACTAACAAAATGCAATGCACTGAGTTACATCCGTTTTTAGCAAAACTAACCAAATGCAATGCACTGAGTTATATCCGTTTTTAATAAAACTAACAAACTTAAATGCACTGAGTTATATCCGTTTTTAATAAAACTAACAAAATGCAATGCACTGAGTTACGTACGTTTTTAATACAACTAACCAAATGCAATGCAGTGAGTTGTATCCGTTTTTAGCAAAACTAACCAAATGCAATGCACTGAGTTATATCCGTTTTTAATAAAACTAACAAACTTAAATGCACTGAGTTATATCCGTTTTTAATAAAACTAACAAAATGCAATGCACTGAGTTACGTACGTTTTTAATACAACTAACCAAATGCAATGCAGTGAGTTGTATCCGTTTTTAGCAAAACTAACCAAATGCAATGCACTGAGTTATATCCGTTTTTAATAAAACTAACAAACTTAAATGCACTGAGTTATATCCGTTTTTAATAAAACTAACAAAATGCAATGCACTGAGTTACGTACGTTTTTAATACAACTAACCAAATGCAATGCAGTGAGTTGTATCCGTTTTTAATAAAACTAACAAAATGCAATGCACTGAGTTACATCCGTTTTTAGCAAAACTAACCAAATGCAATGCACTGAGTTATATCCGTTTTTAATAAAACTAACAAACTTAAATGCACTGAGTTATATCCGTTTTTAATAAAACTAACAAAATGCAATGCACTGAGTTACGTACGTTTTTAATACAACTAACCAAATGCAATGCAGTGAGTTGTATCCGTTTTCAGCAAAACTAACCAAATGCAATGCACTGAGTTACGTACGTTTTTAATACAACTAACCAAATGCAATGCAGTGAGTTATATCCGTTTTTAATAAAACTAACAAAATGCAATGCACTGAGTTACGTACGTTTTTAATACAACTAACCAAATGCAATGCAGTGAGTTGTATCCGTTTTTAATAAAACTAACAAAATGCAATGCACTGAGTTACGTACGTTTTTAATACAACTAACCAAATGCAATGCAGTGAGTTGTATCCGTTTTTAGCAAAACTAACCAAATGCAATGCACTGAGTTATATCCGTTTTTAATAAAACTAACAAACTTAAATGCACTGAGTTATATCCGTTTTTAATAAAACTAACAAAATGCAATGCACTGAGTTACGTACGTTTTTAATACAACTAACCAAATGCAATGCAGTGAGTTGTATCCGTTTTTAGCAAAACTAACCAAATGCAATGCACTGAGTTATATCCGTTTTTAATAAAACTAACAAACTTAATTGCACTGAGTTATATCCGTTTTTAATAAAACTAACAAAATGCAATGCACTGAGTTACGTACGTTTTTAATACAACTAACCAAATGCAATGCAGTGAGTTGTATCCGTTTTTAATAAAACTAACAAAATGCAATGCACTGAGTTACATCCGTTTTTAGCAAAACTAACCAAATGCAATGCACTGAGTTATATCCGTTTTTAATAAAACTAACAAACTTAAATGCACTGAGTTATATCCGTTTTTAATAAAACTAACAAAATGCAATGCACTGAGTTACGTACGTTTTTAATACAACTAACCAAATGCAATGCAGTGAGTTGTATCCGTTTTCAGCAAAACTAACCAAATGCAATGCACTGAGTTACGTACGTTTTTAATACAACTAACCAAATGCAATGCAGTGAGTTATATCCGTTTTTAATAAAACTAACAAAATGCAATGCACTGAGTTACGTACGTTTTTAATACAACTAACCAAATGCAATGCAGTGAGTTGTATCCGTTTTTAATAAAACTAACAAAATGCAATGCACTGAGTTACGTACGTTTTTAATACAACTAACCAAATGCAATGCAGTGAGTTGTATCCGTTTTTAGCAAAACTAACCAAATGCAATGCACTGAGTTATATCCGTTTTTAATAAAACTAACAAACTTAAATGCACTGAGTTATATCCGTTTTTAATAAAACTAACAAAATGCAATGCACTGAGTTACGTACGTTTTTAATACAACTAACCAAATGCAATGCAGTGAGTTGTATCCGTTTTTAGCAAAACTAACCAAATGCAATGCACTGAGTTATATCCGTTTTTAATAAAACTAACAAACTTAAATGCACTGAGTTATATCCGTTTTTAATAAAACTAACAAAATGCAATGCACTGAGTTACGTACGTTTTTAATACAACTAACCAAATGCAATGCAGTGAGTTGTATCCGTTTTTAATAAAACTAACAAAATGCAATGCACTGAGTTACATCCGTTTTTAGCAAAACTAACCAAATGCAATGCACTGAGTTATATCCGTTTTTAATAAAACTAACAAACTTAAATGCACTGAGTTATATCCGTTTTTAATAAAACTAACAAAATGCAATGCACTGAGTTACGTACGTTTTTAATACAACTAACCAAATGCAATGCAGTGAGTTGTATCCGTTTTTAGCAAAACTAACCAAATGCAATGCACTGAGTTATATCCGTTTTTAATAAAACTAACAAACTTAAATGCACTGAGTTATATCCGTTTTTAATAAAACTAACAAAATGCAATGCACTGAGTTACGTACGTTTTTAATACAACTAAACAAATGCAATGCAGTGAGTTGTATCCGTTTTTAGCAAAACTAACCAAATGCAATGCACTGAGTTATATCCGTTTTTAATAAAACTAACAAACTTAAATGCACTGAGTTATATCCGTTTTTAATAAAACTAACAAAATGCAATGCACTGAGTTACGTACGTTTTTAATACAACTAACCAAATGCAATGCAGTGAGTTGTATCCGTTTTTAGCAAAACTAACCAAATGCAATGCACTGAGTTATATCCGTTTTTAATAAAACTAACAAACTTAAATGCACTGAGTTATATCCGTTTTTAATAAAACTAACAAAATGCAATGCACTGAGTTACGTACGTTTTTAATACAACTAACCAAATGCAATGCAGTGAGTTGTATCCGTTTTTAGCAAAACTAACCAAATGCAATGCACTGAGTTATATCCGTTTTTAATAAAACTAACAAACTTAAATGCACTGAGTTATATCCGTTTTTAATAAAACTAACAAAATGCAATGCACTGAGTTACGTACGTTTTTAATACAACTAACCAAATGCAATGCAGTGAGTTGTATCCGTTTTTAGCAAAACTAACCAAATGCAATGCACTGAGTTATATCCGTTTTTAATAAAACTAACAAACTTAAATGCACTGAGTTATATCCGTTTTTAATAAAACTAACAAAATGCAATGCACTGAGTTACGTACGTTTTTAATACAACTAACCAAATGCAATGCAGTGAGTTGTATCCGTTTTTAGCAAAACTAACCAAATGCAATGCACTGAGTTATATCCGTTTTTAATAAAACTAACAAAATGCAATGCACTGAGTTATATCAGTTTTTAATAAAACTAACAAAATGCAATGCACTGAGTTATATCCGTTTTTAATAAAACTAACAAAATGCAATGCAGGGAGTTGTATCAGTTTTTAATAAAACTAACCAAATACAATGGACTGAGTTACATCCGTCTTTAATAAAACTAACAAAATGCAATGCACTGAGTTATATCCGTTTTTAAAAAAACTAACAAAATGCAATGCACTGAGTTATATCAGTTTTTAATAAAACTAACCAAATGCATTGCACTGAGTTTTATCCGTTTTTAATAAAACTAACCAAGTGCAATGCAGGGAATTGTATCAGTTTTTAATAAAACTAACCAAATACAATGGACTGAGTTACATCCGTCTTTAATAAAACTAACCAAATGCAATGCACTGAGTTATATCCGTTTTTAATAAAACTAACAAAATGCAATGCACTGAGTTATATCAGTTTTTGATAAAACTAACAAAATGCAATGCACTGAGTTATATCCGTTTTTAATAAAACTAACAAAATGCAATGCAGGGAGTTGTATCAGTTTTTAATAAAACTAACCAAATACAATGGACTGAGTTACATCCGTCTTTAATAAAACTAACCAAATGCAATGCACTGAGTTATATCCGTTTTTAATAAAACTAACAAAATGCAATGCACTGAGTTATATCAGTTTTTGATAAAACTAACAAAATGCAATGCACTGAGTTATATCCGTTTTTAATAAAACTAACAAAATGCAATGCAGGGAGTTGCATCCGTCTTTAATGAAACTAACCAAATGCAATGTACTGAGTTATATCCGTTTTTAATAAAACAAACAAACTTAAATGCACTGAGTTATATCTGTTTTTAATAAAACTAACCAAACGCAATGCACTGAGTTATTTCCTTTTTTAATAAAACTAACAAAATGCAATGCAGTGATTTATATCAATTTTTAATAAAACTAACCAAATGCAATGGACTGAGTTACAGCCGTATTTAATAAAACTAACCAAATGCAGTGCGCTGAGTTATCTCCGTTTTTAATAAAACTAACAAAATGCAATGCACTGAGTTACATCCGTTTTTAATAAAACTAACAAAATGCAATGCAGGGAGTTGTATCAGTTTTTAATAAAACTAACCAAATACAATGGACTGAGTTACATCCGTCTTTAATAAAACTAACCAAATGCAATGCACTGAGTTATATCCGTTTTTAATAAAACTAACAAAATGCAATGCACTGAGTTATATCCGTTTTTAATAAAACTAACAAAATGCAATGCACTGAGTTATATCAGTTTTTAATAAAACTAACCAAATGCAATGCACTGAGTTTTATCCGTTTTTAATAAAACTAACAAAATGCAATGCACTGAGTTACATCAGTTTTTAATAAAACTAACCAAATACAATGGACTGAGTTACATCCGTCTTTAATAAAACTAACCAAATGCAATGCACTGAGTTATATCCGTTTTTAATAAAACTAACAAAATGCAATGCACTGAGTTATATCAGTTTTTAATAAAACTAACAAAATGCAATGCACTGAGTTATATCCGTTTTTAATAAAACTAACAAAATGCAATGCAGGGAGTTGTATCAGTTTTTAATAAAACTAACCAAATACAATGGACTGAGTTACATCCGTCTTTAATAAAACTAACAAAATGCAATGCACTGAGTTATATCCGTTTTTAAAAAAACTAACAAAATGCAATGCACTGAGTTATATCAGTTTTTAATAAAACTAACCAAATGCATTGCACTGAGTTTTATCCGTTTTTAATAAAACTAACCAAGTGCAATGCAGGGAATTGTATCAGTTTTTAATAAAACTAACCAAATACAATGGACTGAGTTACATCCGTCTTTAATAAAACTAACCAAATGCAATGCACTGAGTTATATCCGTTTTTAATAAAACTAACAAAATGCAATGCACTGAGTTATATCAGTTTTTGATAAAACTAACAAAATGCAATGCACTGAGTTATATCCGTTTTTAATAAAACTAACAAAATGCAATGCAGGGAGTTGTATCAGTTTTTAATAAAACTAACCAAATACAATGGACTGAGTTACATCCGTCTTTAATAAAACTAACCAAATGCAATGCACTGAGTTATATCCGTTTTTAATAAAACTAACAAAATGCAATGCACTGAGTTATATCCGTTTTTAAAAAAACTAACAAAATGCAATGCACTGAGTTATATCAGTTTTTAATAAAACTAACCAAATGCAATGCACTGAGTTATATCAGTTTTTAATAAAACTAACCAAATACAATGCACTGAGTTGTATCAGTTTTTAATAAAACTAACAAAATGCAATGCACTGAGTTATATCAGTTTTTAATAAAGCTAACCAAATGCAATGCACTGAGTTATATCCGTTTTTAATAAAACTAACAAAATTAAATGCACTGAGTTATATCCGTTTTTAATAAAACTAACAAAATGCAATGCAGTGAGTTGTATCAGTTTTTAATAAAACTAACCAAATGCAATGCACTGAGTTGTATCAGTTTTTAATAAAACTAACCAAATACAATGCACTGAGTTGTATCAGTTTTTAATAAAACTAACCAAATGCAATGCACTGAGTTGTATCAGTTTTTAATAAAACTAACCAAATGCAATGCACTGAGTTATATCAGTTTTTAATAAAACTAACCAAATACAATGCACTGAGTTGTATCAATTTTTAATAAAACTAACCAAATGCAATGCACTGAGTTGTATCAGTTTTTAATAAAACTAACCAAATGCAATGCACTGAGTTATATCAGTTTTTAATAAAACTAACCAAATACAATGCACTGAGTTGTATCAATTTTTAATAAAACTAACCAAATGCAATGCACTGAGTTGTATCAGTTTTTAATAAAACTAACCAAATGCAATGCACTGAGTTATATCAATTTTTAATAAAACTAACCAAATGCAATGCACTGAGTTGTATCAGTTTTTAATAAAACTAACCAAATGCAATGCACTGAGTTATATCAGTTTTAAATAAAACTAACCAAATGCAATGCACTGAGTTATATCAATTTTTAATAAAACTAACCAAATGCAATGCACTGAGTTGTATCAGTTTTTAATAAAACTAACCAAATGCAATGCACTGAGTTATATCAGTTTTTAATAAAACTAACCAAATACAATGCACTGAGTTGTATCAGTTTTTAATAAAACTAACCAAATGCAATGCACTGAGTTATATCAATTTTTAATAAAACTAACCAAATGCAATGCACTGAGTTGTATCAGTTATTAATAAAACTAACCAAATGCAATGCACTGAGTTATATCAGTTTTTAATAAAACTAACCAAATGCAATGCACTGAGTTATATCAATTTTTAATAAAACTAACCAAATGCAATGCACTGAGTTGTATCAGTTTTTAATAAAACTAACCAAATGCAATGCACTGAGTTATATCAGTTTTTAATAAAACTAACCAAATGCAATGCACTGAGTTGTATCAGTTTTTAATAAAACTAACCAAATGCAATGCACTGAGTTATATCAGTTTTTAATAAAACTAACCAAATGCTATGCACTGAGTTATATCAATTTTTAATAAAACTAACCAAATGCAATGCACTGAGTTGTATCAGTTTTTAATAAAACTAACCAAATGCAATGCACTGAGTTATATCAGTTTTTAGTAAAACTAACCAAATACAATGCACTGAGTTGTATCAGTTTTTAATAAAACTAACCAAATGCAATGCACTGAGTTATATCAATTTTTAATAAAACTAACCAAATGCAATGCACTGAGTTGTATCAGTTTTTAATAAAACTAACCAAATGCAATGCACTGAGTTATATCCGTTTTTAATAAAACTAACAAAATGCAATGCAGTGAGTTGTATCAGTTTTTAATAAAACTAACAAAATGCAATGCACTGAGTTGTATCAGTTTTTAATAAAACTAACAAAATGCAATGCACTGAGTTACATCCGTTTTTAATAAAACTAACCAAATGCAATGCACTGAGTTACATCAGTTTTTAATAAAACTAACAAAATGCAATGCACTGAGTTATATCAGTTTTTAATAAAACTAACCAAATGCAATGGACTGAGTTACATCCGTTTTTAATAAAACTAACAAAATTAAATGCACTGAGTTATATCCGTTTTTAATAAAACTAACAAAATGCAATGCACTGAGTTATATCAGTTTTTAATAAAACTAACCAAATGCAAAGCACTGAAATATATCAATTTTTAATAAAACTAACAAAATGCAATGCACTGAGTTATATCAGTTTTTAATAAAACTAACCAAATGCAATGCACTGAGTTGTATCAGTTTTTAATAAAACTAACCAAATGCAATGCACTGAGTTATATCAATTTGTAATAAAACTAACCAAATGCAATGCACTGAGTTGTATCAGTTTTTAATAAAACTAACCAAGTGCAATGCACTGAGTTATATCAATTTGTAATAAAACTAACCAAATGCAATGCACTGAGTTGTATCAGTTTTTAATAAAACTAACCAAGTGCAATGCACTGAGTTATATCAGTTTTAAATAAAACTAACCAAATGCAATGCACTGAGTTATATCAGTTTTTAATAAAACTAACCAAATACAATGCACTGAGTTGTATCAGTTTTTAATAAAACTAACCAAATGCAATGCACTGAGTTATATCAATTTGTAATTAAACTAACCAAATGCAATGCACTGAGTTGTATTAGTTTTTAATAAAACTAACCAAGTGCAATGCACTGAGTTATATCAGTTTTAAATAAAACTAACCAAATGCAATGCACTGAGTTATATCAGTTTTTAATAAAAATAACCAAATGCAATGCACTGAGTTGTATCAGTATTTAATAAAACTAACCAAATGCAATGCACTGAGTTATATCAGTTTTTAATAAAACTAACCAAATACAATGCACTGAGTTGTATCAGTTTTTAATAAAACTAACCAAGTGCAATGCACTGAGTTATATCAGTTTTAAATAAAACTAACCAAATGCAATGCACTGAGTTATATCAGTTTTTAATAAAACTAACCAAGTGCAATGCACTGAGTTATATCAGTTTTAAATAAAACTAACCAAATGCAATGCACTGAGTTATATCAGTTTTTAATAAAACTAACCAAATACAATGCACTGAGTTATATCAGTTTTTAATAAAACTAACCAAGTGCAATGCACTGAGTTATATCAGTTTTAAATAAAACTAACCAAATGCAATGCACTGAGTTATATCAATTTGTAATAAAACTAACCAAATACAATGCACTGAGTTGTATCAGTTTTTAATAAAACTAACCAAGTGCAATGCACTGAGTTATATCAGTTTTAAATAAAACTAACCAAATGCAATGCACTGAGTTATATCAGTTTTTAATAAAACTAACCAAGTGCAATGCACTGAGTTATATCAGTTTTAAATAAAACTAACCAAATGCAATGCACTGAGTTATATCAGTTTTTAATAAAACTAACCAAATACAATGCACTGAGTTGTATCAGTTTTTAATAAAACTAACCAAGTGCAATGCACTGAGTTGTATCAGTTTTTAATAAAACTAACCAAATACAATGCACTGAGTTGTATCAGTTTTTAATAAAACTAACCAAATGCAATGAACTGAGTTATATCAATTTGTAATAAAACTAACCAAATGCAATGCACTGAGTTGTATCAGTTTTTAATAAAACTAACCAAGTGCAATGCACTGAGTTATATCAGTTTTAAATAAAACTAACCAAATGCAATGCACTGAGTTATATCAGTTTTTAATAAAAATAACCAAATGCAATGCAATGAGTTGTATCAGTTTTTAATAAAACTAACCAAATGCAATGCACTGAGTTATATCAGTTTTTAATAAAACTAACCAAATACAATGCACTGAGTTGTATCAGTTTTTAATAAAACTAACCAAATGCAATGCACTGAGTTATATCAGTTTTAAATAAAACTAACCAAATGCAATGCACTGAGTTATATCAGTTTTTAATAAAAATAACCAAATGCAATGCACTGAGTTGTATCAGTTTTTAATAAAACTAACCAAATGCAATGCACTGAGTTATATCAGTTTTTAATAAAACTAACCAAATACAATGCACTGAGTTGTATCAGTTTTTAATAAAACTAACCAAGTGCAATGCACTGAGTTATATCAGTTTTAAATAAAACTAACCAAATGCAATGCACTGAGTTATATCAGTTTTTAATAAAAATAACCAAATGCAATGCACTGAGTTGTATCAGTTTTTAATAAAACTAACCAAATGCAATGCACTGAGTTATATCAGTTTTTAATAAAACTAACCAAATACAATGCACTGAGTTGTATCAGTTTTTAATAAAACTAACCAAGTGCAATGCACTGAGTTATATCAGTTTTAAATAAAACTAACCAAATGCAATGCACTGAGTTATATCAGTTTTTAATAAAAATAACCAAATGCAATGTACTGAGTTGTATCAGTTTTTAATAAAACTAACCAAATGCAATGCACTGAGTTATATCAATTTGTAATAAAACTAACCAAATGCAATGCACTGAGTTGTATCAGTTTTTAATAAAACTAACCAAGTGCAATGCACTGAGTTATATCAGTTTTAAATAAAACTAACCAAATGCAATGCACTGAGTTATATCAGTTTTTAATAAAACTAACCAAATACAATGCACTGAGTTGTATCAGTTTTTAATAAAACTAACCAAATGCAATGCACTGAGTTATATCAATTTGTAATAAAACTAACCAAATGCAATGCACTGAGTTGTATCAGTTTTTAATAAAACTAACCAAGTGCAATGCACTGAGTTATATCAGTTTTAAATAAAACTAACCAAATGCAATGCACTGAGTTATATCAGTTTTTAATAAAACTAACCAAATACAATGCACTGAGTTGTATCAGTTTTTAATAAAACTAACCAAATGCAATGCACTGAGTTATATCCGTTTTTAATAAAACTAACAAAATGCAATGCAGGGAGTTGTATCAGTTTTTAATAAAACTAACCAAATACAATGGACTGAGTTACATCCGTCTTTAATAAAACTAACCAAATGCAATGCACTGAGTTATATCCGTTTTTAATAAAACTAACAAAATGCAATGCACTGAGTTATATCCGTTTTTAAAAAAACTAACAAAATGCAATGCACTGAGTTATATCAGTTTTTAATAAAACTAACCAAATGCAATGCACTGAGTTATATCAGTTTTTAATAAAACTAACCAAATACAATGCACTGAGTTGTATCAGTTTTTAATAAAACTAACAAAATGCAATGCACTGAGTTATATCAGTTTTTAATAAAACTAACCAAATGCAATGCACTGAGTTTTATCCGTTTTTAATAAAACTAACAAAATTAAATGCACTGAGTTATATCCGTTTTTAATAAAACTAACAAAATGCAATGCAGTGAGTTGTATCAGTTTTTAATAAAACTAACCAAATGCAATGCACTGAGTTGTATCAGTTTTTAATAAAACTAACCAAATACAATGCACTGAGTTGTATCAGTTTTTAATAAAACTAACCAAATGCAATGCACTGAGCTGTATCAGTTTTTAATAAAACTAACCAAATGCAATGCACTGAGTTATATCAGTTTTTAATAAAACTAACCAAGTGCAATGCACTGAGTTGTATCAATTTTTAATAAAACTAACCAAATGCAATGCACTGAGTTGTATCAGTTTTTAATAAAACTAACCAAATGCAATGCACTGAGTTATATCAGTTTTTAATAAAACTAACCAAATACAATGCACTGAGTTGTATCAATTTTTAATAAAACTAACCAAATGCAATGCACTGAGTTGTATCAGTTTTTAATAAAACTAACCAAATGCAATGCACTGAGTTATATCAATTTTTAATAAAACTAACCAAATGCAATGCACTGAGTTATATCAGTTTTAAATAAAACTAACCAAATGCAATGCACTGAGTTATATCAATTTTTAATAAAACTAACCAAATGCAATGCACTGAGTTGTATCAGTTTTTAATAAAACTAACCAAATGCAATGCACTGAGTTATATCAGTTTTTAATAAAACTAACCAAATGCAATGCATTGAGTTGTATCAGTTTTTAATAAAACTAACCAAATACAATGCACTGAGTTGTATCAGTTTTTAATAGAACTAACCAAATGCAATGCACTGAGTTATATCAATTTTTAATAAAACTAACCAAATGCAATGCACTGAGTTGTATCAGTTTTTAATAAAACTAACCAAATGCAATGCACTGAGTTATATCAGTTTTTAATAAAACTAACCAAATACAATGCACTGAGTTGTATCAATTTTTAATAAAACTAACCAAATGCAATGCACTGAGTTGTATCAGTTTTTAATAAAACTAACCAAATGCAATGCACTGAGTTATATCAATTTTTAATAAAACTAACCAAATGCAATGCACTGAGTTGTATCAGTTTTTAATAAAACTAACCAAATGCAATGCACTGAGTTATATCAGTTTTAAATAAAACTAACCAAATGCAATGCACTGAGTTATATCAATTTTTAATAAAACTAACCAAATGCAATGCACTGAGTTGTATCAGTTTTTAATAAAACTAACCAAATGCAATGCACTGAGTTATATCAGTTTTTAATAAAACTAACCAAATACAATGCACTGAGTTGTATCAGTTTTTAATAGAACTAACCAAATGCAATGCACTGAGTTATATCAATTTTTAATAAAACTAACCAAATGCAATGCACTGAGTTGTATCAGTTTTTAATAAAACTAACCAAATGCAATGCACTGAGTTATATCAGTTTTTAATAAAACTAACCAAATACAATGCACTGAGTTGTATCAGTTTTTAATAAAACTAACCAAATGTAATGCACTGATTTATATCCATTTTTAATAAAACTAACCAAATGCAATGCACTGAGTTACATCCATTTTTAATAAAACTAACCAAATGCAATGCACTGAGTTATATCCGTTTTTAATAAAACTAACAAAATAAATGCACTGAGTTATATCCGTTTTTAATAAAACTAACAAAATGCAATGCAGTGAGTTGTATCAGTTTTTAATAAAACTAACAAAATGCAATGCACTGAGTTGTATCAGTTTTTAATAAAACTAACAAAATGCAATGCACTGAGTTACATCCGTTTTTAATAAAACTAACCAAATGCAATGCACTGAGTTGTATCAGTTTTTAATAAAACTAACCAAATGCAATGCACTGAGTTACATCAGTTTTTAATAAAACTAACAAAATGCAATGCACTGAGTTATATCAGTTTTTAATAAAACTAACCAAATGCAATGGACTGAGTTACATCCGTTTTTAATAAAACTAACAAAATTAAATGCACTGAGTTATATCCGTTTTTAATAAAACTAACAAAATGCAATGCACTGAGTTATATCAGTTTTTAATAAAACTAACTAAATGCAAAACACTGAAATATATCAATTTTTAATAAAACTAACCAAATGCAATGCACTGAGTTATATCAGTTTTTAATAAAACTAACCAAATGCAATGCACTGAGTTGTATCAGTTTTTAATAAAACTAACCAAGTGCAATGCACTGAGTTATATCAGTTTTAAATAAAACTACCTAAATGCAATGCACTGAGTTATATCAATTTTTAATAAAACTAACCAAATGCAATGCACTGAGTTGTATCAGTTTTTAATAAAACTAACCAAATGCAATGCACTGAGTTATATCAGTTTTTAATAAAACTAACCAAATACAATGCACTGAGTTGTATCAGTTTTTAATAAAACTAACCAAATGCAATGCACTGAGTTATATCAATTTTTAATAAAACTAATCAAATGCAATGCACTGAGTTGTATCAGTTTTTAATAAAACTAACCAAATGCAATGCACTGAGTTATATCAGTTTTTAATAAAACTAACCAAATACAATGCACTGAGTTGTATCAGTTTTTAATAAAACTAACCAAATGCAATGCACTGAGTTGTATCAGTTTTTAATAAAACTAACCAAATGCAATGCACTGAGTTATATCAGTTTTTAATAAAACTAACCAAATACAATGCACTGAGTTGTATCAGTTTTTAATAAAACTAACCAAATGCAATGCACTGAGTTATATCAATTTTTAATAAAACTAACCAAATGCAATGCACTGAGTTGTATCAGTTTTTAATAAAACTAACCAAATGCAATGCACTGAGTTATATCAGTTTTTAATAAAACTAACCAAATGCAATGCACTGAGTTATATCAATTTTTAATAAAACTAACCAAATGCAATGCACTGAGTTGTATCAGTTTTTAATAAAACTAACCAAATGCAATGCACTGAGTTATATCAGTTTTTAATAAAACTAACCAAATGCAATGCACTGAGTTGTATCAGTTTTTAATAAAACTAACCAAATGCAATGCACTGAGTTATATCAGTTTTTAATAAAACTAACCAAATGCTATGCACTGAGTTATATCAATTTTTAATAAAACTAACCAAATGCAATGCACTGAGTTGTATCAGTTTTTAATAAAACTAACCAAATGCAATGCACTGAGTTATATCAGTTTTTAATAAAACTAACCAAATACAATGCACTGAGTTGTATCAGTTTTTAATAAAACTAACCAAATGCAATGCACTGAGTTATATCAATTTTTAATAAAACTAACCAAATGCAATGCACTGAGTTGTATCAGTTTTTAATAAAACTAACCAAATGCAATGCACTGAGTTATATCCGTTTTTAATAAAACTAACAAAATGCAATGCAGTGAGTTGTATCAGTTTTTAATAAAACTAACAAAATGCAATGCACTGAGTTGTATCAGTTTTTAATAAAACTAACAAAATGCAATGCACTGAGTTACATCCGTTTTTAATAAAACTAACCAAATGCAATGCACTGAGTTGTATAAGTTTTTAATAAAACTAACCAAATGCAGTGCACTGAGTTGTATCAGTTTTTAATAAAACTAACCAAATGCAATGCACTGAGTTACATCAGTTTTTAATAAAACTAACAAAATGCAATGCGCTGAAATATATCAGTTTTTAATAAAACTAACCAAATGCAATGGACTGAGTTACATCCGTTTTTAATAAAACTAACCAAATGCAATGCACTGAGTTATATCAGTTTTTAATAAAACTAACAAAATGCAATGCACTGAGTTATATCAGTTTTTAATAAAACTAACCAAATGCAAAGCACTGAAATATATCAATTTTTAATAAAACTAACCAAATGCAATGCACTGAGTTATATCAGTTTTTAATAAAAATAACCAAATGCAATGCACTGAGTTGTATCAGTTTTTAATAAAACTAACCAAATGCAATGCACTGAGTTATATCAATTTTTAATAAAACTAACCAAATGCAATGCACTGAGTTGTATCAGTTTTTAATTAAACTAACCAAGTGCAATGCACTGAGTTGTATCAGTTTTTAATAAAATTAACCAAATGCAATGCACTGAGTTACAACCGTTTTTAATAAAACTAACCAAATGCAATGCACTGAGTTGTATCAGTTTTTAATAAAACTAACCAAATGCAATGCACTGAGTTATATCAGTTTTTAATAAAACTAACCAAATACAATGCACTGAGTTGTATCAGTTTTTAATAAAACTAACCAAATGCAATGCACTGAGTTATATCCGTTTTTAATAAAACTAACAAAATGCAATGCAAGGAGTTGTATCAGTTTTTAATAAAACTAACCAAATACAATGGACTGAGTTACATCCGTCTTTAATAAAACTAACCAAATGCAATGCACTGAGTTATATCCGTTTTTAATAAAACTAACAAAATGCAATGCACTGAGTTATATCCGTTTTTAAAAAAACTAACAAAATGCAATGCACTGAGTTATATCAGTTTTTAATAAAACTAACCAAATGCAATGCACTGAGTTATATCAGTTTTTAATAAAACTAACCAAATACAATGCACTGAGTTGTATCAGTTTTTAATAAAACTAACAAAATGCAATGCACTGAGTTATATCAGTTTTTAATAAAACTAACCAAATGCAATGCACTGAGTTATATCCGTTTTTAATAAAACTAACAAAATTAAATGCACTGAGTTATATCCGTTTTTAATAAAACTAACAAAATGCAATGCAGTGAGTTGTATCAGTTTTTAATAAAACTAACCAAATGCAATGCACTGAGTTGTATCAGTTTTTAATAAAACTAACCAAATACAATGCACTGAGTTGTATCAGTTTTTAATAAAACTAACCAAATGCAATGCACTGAGTTGTATCAGTTTTTAATAAAACTAACCAAATGCAATGCACTGAGTTATATCAGTTTTTAATAAAACTAACCAAATACAATGCACTGAGTTGTATCAATTTTTAATAAAACTAACCAAATGCAATGCACTGAGTTGTATCAGTTTTTAATAAAACTAACCAAATGCAATGCACTGAGTTATATCAGTTTTTAATAAAACTAACCAAATACAATGCACTGAGTTGTATCAATTTTTAATAAAACTAACCAAATGCAATGCACTGAGTTGTATCAGTTTTTAATAAAACTAACCAAATGCAATGCACTGAGTTATATCAATTTTTAATAAAACTAACCAAATGAAATGCACTGAGTTGTATCAGTTTTTAATAAAACTAACCAAATGCAATGCACTGAGTTATATCAGTTTTAAATAAAACTAACCAAATGCAATGCACTGAGTTATATCAATTTTTAATAAAACTAACCAAATGCAATGCACTGAGTTGTATCAGTTTTTAATAAAACTAACCAAATACAATGCACTGAGTTGTATCAGTTTTTAATAGAACTAACCAAATGCAATGCACTGAGTTATATCAATTTTTAATAAAACTAACCAAATGCAATGCACTGAGTTGTATCAGTTTTTAATAAAACTAACCAAATGCAATGCACTGAGTTGTATCAGTTTTTAATAAAACTAACCAAATGTAATGCACTGATTTACATCCATTTTTAATAAAACTAACCAAATGCAATGCACTGAGTTACATCCATTTTTAATAAAACTAACCAAATGCAATGCACTGAGTTATATCCGTTTTTAATAAAACTAACCAAATGAAATGCACTGAGTTGTATCAGTTTTTAATAAAACTAACCAAATGCAATGCACTGAGTTATATCAGTTTTAAATAAAACTAACCAAATGCAATGCACTGAGTTATATCAATTTTTAATAAAACTAACCAAATGCAATGCACTGAGTTGTATCAGTTTTTAATAAAACTAACCAAATGCAATGCACTGAGTTATATCCGTTTTTAATAAAACTAACAAAATGCAATGCAGTGAGTTGTATCAGTTTTTAATAAAACTAACAAAATGCAATGCACTGAGTTGTATCAGTTTTTAATAAAACTAACAAAATGCAATGCACTGAGTTACATCCGTTTTTAATAAAACTAACCAAATGCAATGCACTGAGTTGTATAAGTTTTTAATAAAACTAACCAAATGCAGTGCACTGAGTTGTATCAGTTTTTAATAAAACTAACCAAATGCAATGCACTGAGTTACATCAGTTTTTAATAAAACTAACAAAATGCAATGCACTGAAATATATCAGTTTTTAATAAAACTAACCAAATGCAATGGACTGAGTTACATCCGTTTTTAATAAAACTAACCAAATGCAATGCACTGAGTTATATCAGTTTTTAATAAAACTAACAAAATGCAATGCACTGAGTTATATCAGTTTTTAATAAAACTAACCAAATGCAAAGCACTGAAATATATCAATTTTTAATAAAACTAACCAAATGCAATGCACTGAGTTATATCAGTTTTTAATAAAAATAACCAAATGCAATGCACTGAGTTGTATCAGTTTTTAATAAAACTAACCAAATGCAATGCACTGAGTTATATCAATTTTTAATAAAACTAACCAAATGCAATGCACTGAGTTGTATCAGTTTTTAATTAAACTAACCAAGTGCAATGCACTGAGTTATATCAGTTTTAAATAAAACTAACCAAATGCAATGCACTGAGTTATATCAATTTTTAATAAAACTAACCAAATGCAATGCACTGAGTTGTATCAGTTTTTAATAAAACTAACCAAATGCAATGCACTGAGTTATATCAGTTTTTAATAAAACTAACCAAATACAATGCACTGAGTTGTATCAGTTTTTAATAAAACTAACCAAATGCAATGCACTGAGTTATATCCGTTTTTAATAAAACTAACAAAATGCAATGCAAGGAGTTGTATCAGTTTTTAATAAAACTAACCAAATACAATGGACTGAGTTACATCCGTCTTTAATAAAACTAACCAAATGCAATGCACTGAGTTATATCCGTTTTTAATAAAACTAACAAAATGCAATGCACTGAGTTATATCCGTTTTTAAAAAAACTAACAAAATGCAATGCACTGAGTTATATCAGTTTTTAATAAAACTAACCAAATGCAATGCACTGAGTTATATCAGTTTTTAATAAAACTAACCAAATACAATGCACTGAGTTGTATCAGTTTTTAATAAAACTAACAAAATGCAATGCACTGAGTTATATCAGTTTTTAATAAAACTAACCAAATGCAATGCACTGAGTTATATCCGTTTTTAATAAAACTAACAAAATTAAATGCACTGAGTTATATCCGTTTTTAATAAAACTAACAAAATGCAATGCAGTGAGTTGTATCAGTTTTTAATAAAACTAACCAAATGCAATGCACTGAGTTGTATCAGTTTTTAATAAAACTAACCAAATACAATGCACTGAGTTGTATCAGTTTTTAATAAAACTAACCAAATGCAATGCACTGAGTTGTATCAGTTTTTAATAAAACTAACCAAATGCAATGCACTGAGTTATATCAGTTTTTAATAAAACTAACCAAATACAATGCACTGAGTTGTATCAATTTTTAATAAAACTAACCAAATGCAATGCACTGAGTTGTATCAGTTTTTAATAAAACTAACCAAATGCAATGCACTGAGTTATATCAGTTTTTAATAAAACTAACCAAATACAATGCACTGAGTTGTATCAATTTTTAATAAAACTAACCAAATGCAATGCACTGAGTTGTATCAGTTTTTAATAAAACTAACCAAATGCAATGCACTGAGTTATATCAATTTTTAATAAAACTAACCAAATGAAATGCACTGAGTTGTATCAGTTTTTAATAAAACTAACCAAATGCAATGCACTGAGTTATATCAGTTTTAAATAAAACTAACCAAATGCAATGCACTGAGTTATATCAATTTTTAATAAAACTAACCAAATGCAATGCACTGAGTTGTATCAGTTTTTAATAAAACTAACCAAATACAATGCACTGAGTTGTATCAGTTTTTAATAGAACTAACCAAATGCAATGCACTGAGTTATATCAATTTTTAATAAAACTAACCAAATGCAATGCACTGAGTTGTATCAGTTTTTAATAAAACTAACCAAATGCAATGCACTGAGTTGTATCAGTTTTTAATAAAACTAACCAAATGTAATGCACTGATTTACATCCATTTTTAATAAAACTAACCAAATGCAATGCACTGAGTTACATCCATTTTTAATAAAACTAACCAAATGCAATGCACTGAGTTATATCCGTTTTTAATAAAACTAACAAAATAAATGCACTGAGTTATATCCGTTTTTAATAAAACTAACAAAATGCAATGCAGTGAGTTGTATCAGTTTTTAATAAAACTAACAAAATGCAATGCACTGAGTTGTATCAGTTTTTAATAAAACTAACAAAATGCAATGCACTGAGTTACATCCGTTTTTAATAAAACTAACCAAATGCAATGCACTGAGTTGTATCAGTTTTTAATAAAACTAACCAAATGCAATGCACTGAGTTATATCAGTTTTTAATAAAACTAACCAAATACAATGCACTGAGTTGTATCAGTTTTTAATAAAACTAACCAAATACAATGCACTGAGTTGTATCAGTTTTTAATAGAACTAACCAAATGCAATGCACTGAGTTATATCAATTTTTAATAAAACTAACCAAATGCAATGCACTGAGTTGTATCAGTTTTTAATAAAACTAACCAAATACAATGCACTGAGTTGTATCAGTTTTTAATAAAACTAACCAAATGTAATGCACTGATTTACATCCATTTTTAATAAAACTAACCAAATGCAATGCACTGAGTTACATCCATTTTTAATAAAACTAACCAAATGCAATGCACTGAGTTATATCCGTTTTTAATAAAACTAACAAAATAAATGCACTGAGTTATATCCGTTTTTAATAAAACTAACAAAATGCAATGCAGTGAGTTGTATCAGTTTTTAATAAAACTAACAAAATGCAATGCACTGAGTTGTATCAGTTTTTAATAAAACTAACGAAATGCAATGCACTGAGTTACATCCGTTTTTAATAAAACTAACCAAATGCAATGCACTGAGTTGTATCAGTTTTTAATAAAACTAACCAAATGCAATGCACTGAGTTATATCAGTTTTTAATAAAACTAACCAAATACAATGCACTGAGTTGTATCAATTTTTAATAGAACTAACCAAATGCAATGCACTGAGTTATATCAATTTTTAATAAAACTAACCAAATGCAATGCACTGAGTTGTATCAGTTTTTAATAAAACTAACCAAATGCAATGCACTGAGTTATATCAGTTTTTAATAAAACTAACCAAATACAATGCACTGAGTTGTATCAGTTTTTAATAAAACTAACCAAATGTAATGCACTGATTTACATCCATTTTTAATAAAACTAACCAAATGCAATGCACTGAGTTACATCCATTTTTAATAAAACTAACCAAATGCAATGCACTGAGTTATATCCGTTTTTAATAAAACTAACAAAATAAATGCACTGAGTTATATCCGTTTTTAATAAAACTAACAAAATGCAATGCAGTGAGTTGTATCAGTTTTTAATAAAACTAACAAAATGCAATGCACTGAGTTGTATCAGTTTTTAATAAAACTAACAAAATGCAATGCACTGAGTTGTATCAGTTTTTAATAAAACTAACAAAATGCAATGCAGTGAGTTGTATCAGTTTTTAATAAAACTAACCAAATGCAATGCACTGAGTTATATCAATTTTTAATAAAACTAACCAAATGCAATGCACTGAGTTGTATCAGTTTTTAATAAAACTAACCAAATACAATGCACTGAGTTGTATCAGTTTTTAATAGAACTAACCAAATGCAATGCACTGAGTTATATCAATTTTTAATAAAACTAACCAAATGCAATGCACTGAGTTGTATCCGTTTTTAATAAAACTAACAAAATGCAATGCAGTGAGTTATATCCGTTTTTAATAAAACTAACAAAATGCAATGCAGTGAGTTGTATCAGTTTTTAATAAAACTAACAAAATGCAATGCACTGAGTTGTATCAGTTTTTAATAAAACTAACAAAATGCAATGCACTGAGTTGTATCAGTTTTTAATAAAACTAACAAAATGCAATGCAGTGAGTTGTATCAGTTTTTAATAAAACTAACCAAATGCAATGCACTGAGTTATATCAATTTTTAATAAAACTAACCAAATGCAATGCACTGAGTTGTATCAGTTTTTAATAAAACTAACCAAATACATTGCACTGAGTTGTATCAGTTTTTAATAGAACTAACCAAATGCAATGCACTGAGTTATATCAATTTTTAATAAAACTAACCAAATGCAATGCACTGAGTTGTATCAGTTTTTAATAAAACTAACCAAATGCAATGCACTGAGTTGTATCAGTTTTTAATAAAACTAACCAAATGTAATGCACTGATTTACATCCATTTTTAATAAAACTAACCAAATGCAATGCACTGAGTTACATCCATTTTTAATAAAACTAACCAAATGCAATGCACTGAGTTATATCCGTTTTTAATAAAACTAACAAAATAAATGCACTGAGTTATATCAGTTTTTAATAAAACTAACCAAATGCAATGCACTGAGTTGTATCAGTTTTTAATAAAACTAACCAAATGCAATGCACTGAGTTGTATCAGTTTTTAATAAAACTAACCAAGTGCAATGCACTGAGTTATATCAGTTTTAAATAAAACTACCTAAATGCAATGCACTGAGTTATATCAATTTTTAATAAAACTAACCAAATGCAATGCACTGAGTTGTATCAGTTTTTAATAAAACTAACCAAATACAATGCACTGAGTTGTATCAGTTTTTAATAAAACTAACCAAATGCAATGCACTGAGTTATATCAATTTTTAATAAAACTAATCAAATGCAATGCACTGAGTTGTATCAGTTTTTAATAAAACTAACCAAATGCAATGCACTGAGTTATATCAATTTTTAATAAAACTAACCAAATGCAATGCACTGAGTTGTATCAGTTTTTAATAAAACTAACCAAGTGCAATGCACTGAGTTATATCAGTTTTAAATAAAACTACCTAAATGCAATGCACTGAGTTATATCAATTTTTAATAAAACTAACCAAATGCAATGCACTGAGTTGTATCAGTTTTTAATAAAACTAACCAAATACAATGCACTGAGTTGTATCAGTTTTTAATAAAACTAACCAAATGCAATGCACTGAGTTATATCAATTTTTAATAAAACTAATCAAATGCAATGCACTGAGTTGTATCAGTTTTTAATAAAACTAACCAAATGCAATGCACTGAGTTATATCAGTTTTTAATAAAACTAACCAAATACAATGCACTGAGTTGTATCAGTTTTTAATAAAACTAACCAAATGCAATGCACTGAGTTGTATCAGTTTTTAATAAAACTAACCAAATGCAATGCACTGAGTTATATCAGTTTTTAATAAAACTAACCAAATACAATGCACTGAGTTGTATCAGTTTTTAATAAAACTAACCAAATGCAATGCACTGAGTTATATCAATTTTTAATAAAACTAACCAAATGCAATGCACTGAGTTGTATCAGTTTTTAATAAAACTAACCAAATGCAATGCACTGAGTTGTATCAGTTTTTAATAAAACTAACCAAATGCAATGCACTGAGTTATATCAATTTTTAATAAAACTAACCAAATGCAATGCACTGAGTTGTATCAGTTTTTAATAAAACTAACCAAATACAATGCACTGAGTTGTATCAGTTTTTAATAAAACTAACCAAATGCAATGCACTGAGTTATATCAATTTTTAATAAAACTAACCAAATGCAATGCACTGAGTTATATCAATTTTTAATAAAACTAACCAAATGCAATGCACTGAGTTGTATCAGTTTTTAATAAAACTAACCAAATGCAATGCACTGAGTTGTATCAGTTTTTAATAAAACTAACCAAATGCAATGCACTGAGTTATATCAATTTTTAATAAAACTAACCAAATGCAATGCACTGAGTTGTATCAGTTTTTAATAAAACTAACCAAATACAATGCACTGAGTTGTATCAGTTTTTAATAAAACTAACCAAATGCAATGCACTGAGTTATATCAATTTTTAATAAAACTAATCAAATGCAATGCACTGAGTTGTATCAGTTTTTAATAAAACTAACCAAATGCAATGCACTGAGTTATATCAGTTTTTAATAAAACTAACCAAATACAATGCACTGAGTTGTATCAGTTTTTAATAAAACTAACCAAATGCAATGCACTGAGTTGTATCAGTTTTTAATAAAACTAACCAAATGCAATGCACTGAGTTATATCAGTTTTTAATAAAACTAACCAAATACAATGCACTGAGTTGTATCAGTTTTTAATAAAACTAACCAAATGCAATGCACTGAGTTATATCAATTTTTAATAAAACTAACCAAATGCAATGCACTGAGTTGTATCAGTTTTTAATAAAACTAACCAAATGCAATGCACTGAGTTGTATCAGTTTTTAATAAAACTAACCAAATGCAATGCACTGAGTTATATCAATTTTTAATAAAACTAACCAAATGCAATGCACTGAGTTGTATCAGTTTTTAATAAAACTAACCAAATGCAATGCACTGAGTTATATCAGTTTTTAATAAAACTAACCAAATGCAATGCACTGAGTTGTATCAGTTTTTAATAAAACTAACCAAATGCAATGCACTGAGTTATATCAGTTTTTAATAAAACTAACCAAATGCTATGCACTGAGTTATATCAATTTTTAATAAAACTAACCAAATGCAATGCACTGAGTTGTATCAGTTTTTAATAAAACTAACCAAATGCAATGCACTGAGTTATATCAGTTTTTAATAAAACTAACCAAATACAATGCACTGAGTTGTATCAGTTTTTAATAAAACTAACCAAATGCAATGCACTGAGTTATATCAATTTTTAATAAAACTAACCAAATGCAATGCACTGAGTTGTATCAGTTTTTAATAAAACTAACCAAATGCAATGCACTGAGTTATATCCGTTTTTAATAAAACTAACAAAATGCAATGCAGTGAGTTGTATCAGTTTTTAATAAAACTAACAAAATGCAATGCACTGAGTTGTATCAGTTTTTAATAAAACTAACAAAATGCAATGCACTGAGTTACATCCGTTTTTAATAAAACTAACCAAATGCAATGCACTGAGTTGTATCAGTTTTTAATAAAACTAACCAAATGCAATGCACTGAGTTACATCAGTTTTTAATAAAACTAACAAAATGCAATGCACTGAGTTATATCAGTTTTTAATAAAACTAACCAAATGCAATGGACTGAGTTACATCCGTTTTTAATAAAACTAACAAAATTAAATGCACTGAGTTATATCCGTTTTTAATAAAACTAACAAAATGCAATGCACTGAGTTATATCAGTTTTTAATAAAACTAACCAAATGCAAAGCACTGAAATATATCAATTTTTAATAAAACTAACCAAATGCAATGCACTGAGTTATATCAGTTTTTAATAAAAATAACCAAATGCAATGCACTGAGTTGTATCAGTTTTTAATAAAACTAACCAAATGCAATGCACTGAGTTATATCCGTTTTTAATAAAACTAACAAAATGCAATGCAAGGAGTTGTATCAGTTTTTAATAAAACTAACCAAATACAATGGACTGAGTTACATCCGTCTTTAATAAAACTAACCAAATGCAATGCACTGAGTTATATCAGTTTTAAATAAAACTAACCAAATGCAATGCACTGAGTTATATCAATTTTTAATAAAACTAACCAAATGCAATGCACTGAGTTGTATCAGTTTTTAATAAAACTAACCAAATGCAATGCACTGAGTTATATCAGTTTTTAATAAAACTAACCAAATACAATGCACTGAGTTGTATCAGTTTTTAATAAAACTAACCAAATGCAATGCACTGAGTTATATCAGTTTTTAATAAAACTAACCAAGTGCAATGCACTGAGTTATATCAGTTTTAAATAAAACTAACCAAATGCAATGCACTGAGTTATATCAATTTTTAATAAAACTAACCAAATGCAATGCACTGAGTTGTATCAGTTTTTAATAAAACTAACCAAATGCAATGCACTGAGTTATATCAGTTTTTAATAAAACTAACCAAATACAATGCACTGAGTTGTATCAGTTTTTAATAAAACTAACCAAATGCAATGCACTGAGTTATATCCGTTTTTAATAAAACTAACAAAATGCAATGCAAGGAGTTGTATCAGTTTTTAATAAAACTAACCAAATACAATGGACTGAGTTACATCCGTCTTTAATAAAACTAACCAAATGCAATGCACTGAGTTATATCCGTTTTTAATAAAACTAACAAAATGCAATGCACTGAGTTATATCCGTTTTTAAAAAAACTAACAAAATGCAATGCACTGAGTTATATCAGTTTTTAATAAAACTAACCAAATGCAATGCACTGAGTTATATCAGTTTTTAATAAAACTAACCAAATACAATGCACTGAGTTACATCCGTTTTTAATAAAACTAACCAAATGCAATGCACTGAGTTACATCCGTTTTTAATAAAACTAACCAAATGCAATGCACTGAGTTACATCCGTTTTTAATAAAACTAACAAAATTAAATGCACTGAGTTATATCCGTTTTTAATAAAACTAACAAAATGCAATGCAGTGAGTTGTATCAGTTTTTAATAAAACTAACCAAATGCAATGCACTGAGTTGTATCAGTTTTTAATAAAACTAACCAAATACAATGCACTGAGTTGTATCAGTTTTTAATAAAACTAACCAAATGCAATGCACTGAGTTGTATCAGTTTTTAATAAAACTAACCAAATGCAATGCACTGAGTTATATCAGTTTTTAATAAAACTAACCAAATACAATGCACTGAGTTGTATCAATTTTTAATAAAACTAACCAAATGCAATGCACTGAGTTGTATCAGTTTTTAATAAAACTAACCAAATGCAATGCACTGAGTTATATCAGTTTTTAATAAAACTAACCAAATACAATGCACTGAGTTGTATCAATTTTTAATAAAACTAACCAAATGCAATGCACTGAGTTGTATCAGTTTTTAATAAAACTAACCAAATGCAATGCACTGAGTTATATCAATTTTTAATAAAACTAACCAAATGAAATGCACTGAGTTGTATCAGTTTTTAATAAAACTAACCAAATGCAATGCACTGAGTTATATCAGTTTTAAATAAAACTAACCAAATGCAATGCACTGAGTTATATCAATTTTTAATAAAACTAACCAAATGCAATGCACTGAGTTGTATCAGTTTTTAATAAAACTAACCAAATACAATGCACTGAGTTGTATCAGTTTTTAATAGAACTAACCAAATGCAATGCACTGAGTTATATCAATTTTTAATAAAACTAACCAAATGCAATGCACTGAGTTGTATCAGTTTTTAATAAAACTAACCAAATGCAATGCACTGAGTTGTATCAGTTTTTAATAAAACTAACCAAATGTAATGCACTGATTTACATCCATTTTTAATAAAACTAACCAAATGCAATGCACTGAGTTACATCCATTTTTAATAAAACTAACCAAATGCAATGCACTGAGTTATATCCGTTTTTAATAAAACTAACCAAATGCAATGCACTGAGTTACATCCGTTTTTAATAAAACTAACCAAATGCAATGCACTGAGTTATATCCGTTTATAATAAAACTAACCAAATGCAATGCACTGAGTTGTATCAGTTTTTAATAAAACTAACAAAATGCAATGCACTGAGTTACATCCGTTTTTAATAAAACTAACCAAATGCAATGCACTGAGTTGTATCAGTTTTTAATAAAACTAACCAAATGCAATGCACTGAGTTATATCAGTTTTTAATAAAACTAACCAAATACAATGCACTGAGTTGTATCAGTTTTTAATAAAACTAACCAAATACAATGCACTGAGTTGTATCAGTTTTTAATAGAACTAACCAAATGCAATGCACTGAGTTATATCAATTTTTAATAAAACTAACCAAATGCAATGCACTGAGTTGTATCAGTTTTTAATAAAACTAACCAAATACAATGCACTGAGTTGTATCAGTTTTTAATAAAACTAACCAAATGTAATGCACTGATTTACATCCATTTTTAATAAAACTAACCAAATGCAATGCACTGAGTTATATCCATTTTTAATAAAACTAACCAAATGCAATGCACTGAGTTATATCCGTTTTTAATAAAACTAACAAAATAAATGCACTGAGTTATATCCGTTTTTAATAAAACTAACAAAATGCAATGCAGTGAGTTGTATCAGTTTTTAATAAAACTAACAAAATGCAATGCACTGAGTTGTATCAGTTTTTAATAAAACTAACAAAATGCAATGCACTGAGTTACATCCGTTTTTAATAAAACTAACCAAATGCAATGCACTGAGTTGTATCAGTTTTTAATAAAACTAACCAAATGCAATGCACTGAGTTATATCAGTTTTTAATAAAACTAACCAAATACAATGCACTGAGTTGTATCAGTTTTTAATAGAACTAACCAAATGCAATGCACTGAGTTATATCAATTTTTAATAAAACTAACCAAATGCAATGCACTGAGTTGTATCAGTTTTTAATAAAACTAACCAAATGCAATGCACTGAGTTATATCAGTTTTTAATAAAACTAACCAAATACAATGCACTGAGTTGTATCAGTTTTTAATAAAACTAACCAAATGTAATGCACTGATTTACATCCATTTTTAATAAAACTAACCAAATGCAATGCACTGAGTTACATCCATTTTTAATAAAACTAACCAAATGCAATGCACTGAGTTATATCCGTTTTTAATAAAACTAACAAAATAAATGCACTGAGTTATATCCGTTTTTAATAAAACTAACAAAATGCAATGCAGTGAGTTGTATCAGTTTTTAATAAAACTAACAAAATGCAATGCACTGAGTTGTATCAGTTTTTAATAAAACTAACAAAATGCAATGCACTGAGTTGTATCAGTTTTTAATAAAACTAACAAAATGCAATGCAGTGAGTTGTATCAGTTTTTAATAAAACTAACCAAATGCAATGCACTGAGTTATATCAATTTTTAATAAAACTAACCAAATGCAATGCACTGAGTTGTATCAGTTTTTAATAAAACTAACCAAATACAATGCACTGAGTTGTATCAGTTTTTAATAGAACTAACCAAATGCAATGCACTGAGTTATATCAATTTTTAATAAAACTAACCAAATGCAATGCACTGAGTTGTATCCGTTTTTAATAAAACTAACAAAATGCAATGCAGTGAGTTATATCCGTTTTTAATAAAACTAACAAAATGCAATGCAGTGAGTTGTATCAGTTTTTAATAAAACTAACAAAATGCAATGCAGTGAGTTGTATCAGTTTTTAATAAAACTAACCAAATGCAATGCACTGAGTTATATCAATTTTTAATAAAACTAACCAAATGCAATGCACTGAGTTGTATCAGTTTTTAATAAAACTAACCAAATACAATGCACTGAGTTGTATCAGTTTTTAATAGAACTAACCAAATGCAATGCACTGAAATGTATCAGTTTTTAATAAAACTAACCAAATGCAATGCACTGAGTTGTATCAGTTTTTAATAAAACTAACCAAATGCAATGCACTGAGTTGTATCAGTTTTTAATAAAACTAACCAAATGTAATGCACTGATTTACATCCATTTTTAATAAAACTAACCAAATGCAATGCACTGAGTTACATCCATTTTTAATAAAACTAACCAAATGCAATGCACTGAGTTATATCCGTTTTTAATAAAACTAACAAAATGCAATGCAGTGAGTTGTATCAGTTTTTAATAAAACTAACAAAATGCAATGCACTGAGTTGTATCAGTTTTCAATAAAACTAACAAAATGCAATGCACTGAGTTACATCCGTTTTTAATAAAACTAACCAAATGCAATGCACTGAGTTGTATCAGTTTTTAATAAAACTAACCAAATGCAATGCACTGAGTTATATCAGTTTTTAATAAAACTAACCAAATACAATGCACTGAGTTGTATCAGTTTTAAATAAAACTAACCAAATGCAATGCACTGAGTTATATCAATTTTTAATAAAACTAACCAAATGCAATGCACTGAGTTGTATCAATTTTTAATAAAACTAACCAAATGCAATGCACTGAGTTGTATCAGTTTTTAATAAAACTAACCAAATGTGGTTTGCACTGAGTTATATCAATTTTTAATAAAACTAACCAAATGAAATGCACTGAGTTGTATCAGTTTTTAATAAAACTAACCAAATGCAATGCACTGAGTTATATCAGTTTTAAATAAAACTAACCAAATGCAATGCACTGAGTTATATCAATTTTTAATAAAACTAACCAAATGCAATGCACTGAGTTGTATCAGTTTTTAATAAAACTAACCAAATACAATGCACTGAGTTGTATCAGTTTTTAATAGAACTAACCAAATGCAATGCACTGAGTTATATCAATTTTTAATAAAACTAACCAAATGCAATGCACTGAGTTGTATCAGTTTTTAATAAAACTAACCAAATACAATGCACTGAGTTGTATCAGTTTTTAATAAAACTAACCAAATGTAATGCACTGATTTACATCCATTTTTAATAAAACTAACCAAATGCAATGCACTGAGTTACATCCATTTTTAATAAAACTAACCAAATGCAATGCACTGAGTTATATCCGTTTTTAATAAAACTAACAAAATAAATGCACTGAGTTATATCCGTTTTTAATAAAACTAACAAAATGCAATGCAGTGAGTTGTATCAGTTTTTAATAAAACTAACAAAATGCAATGCACTGAGTTGTATCAGTTTTTAATAAAACTAACAAAATGCAATGCACTGAGTTACATCCGTTTTTAATAAAACTAACCAAATGCAATGCACTGAGTTGTATCAGTTTTTAATAAAACTAACCAAATGCAATGCACTGAGTTATATCAGTTTTTAATAAAACTAACCAAATACAATGCACTGAGTTGTATCAGTTTTTAATAGAACTAACCAAATGCAATGCACTGAGTTATATCAATTTTTAATAAAACTAACCAAATGCAATGCACTGAGTTGTACCAGTTTTTAATAAAACTAACCAAATGCAATGCACTGAGTTATATCAGTTTTTAATAAAACTAACCAAATACAATGCACTGAGTTGTATCAGTTTTTAATAAAACTAACCAAATGTAATGCACTGATTTACATCCATTTTTAATAAAACTAACCAAATGCAATGCACTGAGTTACATCCATTTTTAATAAAACTAACCAAATGCAATGCACTGAGTTATATCCGTTTTTAATAAAACTAACAAAATAAATGCACTGAGTTATATCCGTTTTTAATAAAACTAACAAAATGCAATGCACTGAGTTGTATCAGTTTTTAATAAAACTAACCAAATGCAATGCACTGAGTTATATCAGTTTTTAATAAAACTAACCAAATACAATGCACTGAGTTGTATCAGTTTTTAATAGAACTAACCAAATGCAATGCACTGAGTTATATCAATTTTTAATAAAACTAACCAAATGCAATGCACTGAGTTGTATCAGTTTTTAATAAAACTAACCAAATGCAATGCACTGAGTTATATCAGTTTTTAATAAAACTAACCAAATACAATGCACTGAGCTGTATCAGTTTTTAATAAAACTAACCAAATGTAATGCACTGATTTACATCCATTTTTAATAAAACTAACCAAATGCAATGCACTGAGTTACATCCATTTTTAATAAAACTAACCAAATGCAATGCACTGAGTTATATCCGTTTTTAATAAAACTAACAAAATAAATGCACTGAGTTATATCCGTTTTTAATAAAACTAACAAAATGCAATGCAGTGAGTTGTATCAGTTTTTAATAAAACTAACAAAATGCAATGCACTGAGTTGTATCAGTTTTTAATAAAACTAACAAAATGCAATGCACTGAGTTACATCCGTTTTTAATAAAACTAACCAAATGCAATACACTGAGTTGTATCAGTTTTTAATAAAACTAACCAAATGCAATGCACTGAGTTACATCAGTTTTTAATAAAACTAACAAAATGCAATGCACTGAGTTATATCAGTTTTTAATAAAACTAACCAAATGCAATGGACTGAGTTACATCCGTTTTTAATAAAACTAACAAAATTAAATGCACTGAGTTATATCCGTTTTTAATAAAACTAACAAAATGCAATGCACTGAGTTATATCAGTTTTTAATAAAACTAACTAAATGCAAAGCACTGAAATATATCAATTTTTAATAAAACTAACCAAATGCAATGCACTGAGTTATATCAGTTTTTAATAAAACTAACCAAATGCAATGCACTGAGTTGTATCAGTTTTTAATAAAACTAACCAAATGCAATGCACTGAGTTATATCAATTTTTAATAAAACTAACCAAATGCAATGCACTGAGTTATATCAGTTTTAAATAAAACTAACCAAATGCAATGCACTGAGTTATATCAGTTTTTAATAAAACTAACCAAATACAATGCACTGAGTTGTATCAGTTTTTAATAAAACTAACCAAATGCAATGCACTGAGTTATATCAATTTTTAATAAAACTAATCAAATGCAATGCACTGAGTTGTATCAGTTTTTAATAAAACTAACCAAATGCAATGCACTGAGTTATATCAGTTTTTAATAAAACTAACCAAATACAATGCACTGAGTTGTATCAGTTTTTAATAAAACTAACCAAATGCAATGCACTGAGTTGTATCAGTTTTTAATAAAACTAACCAAATGCAATGCACTGAGTTATATCAGTTTTTAATAAAACTAACCAAATGCAATGCACTGAGTTATATCCGTTTTTAATAAAACTAACAAAATTAAATGCACTGAGTTATATCCGTTTTTAATAAAACTAACAAAATGCAATGCACTGAGTTATATCCGTTTTTAATAAAACTAACCAAATGCAATGCACTGAGTTGTATCAGTTTTTAATAAAACTAACCAAATGCAATGCACTGAGTTGTATCAGTTTTTAATAAAACTAACAAAATTAAATGCACTGAGTTATATCCGTTTTTAATAAAACTAACCAAGTGCAATGCACTGAGTTGTATCAGTTTTTAATAAAACTAACCAAATGCAATGCACTGAGTTATATCAGTTTTTAATAAAACTAACCAAATGCAATGCACTGAGTTATATCAGTTTTTAATAAAACTAACCAAATGCAATGCACTGAGTTATATCCGTTTTTAATAAAACTAACAAAATTAAATGCACTGAGTTATATCCGTTTTTAATAAAACTAACAAAATTAAATGCACTGAGTTATATCCGTTTTTAATAAAACTAACCAAGTGCAATGCACTGAGTTATATCAGTTTTAAATAAAACTAACCAAATGCAATGCACTGAGTTATATCAATTTTTAATAAAACTAACCAAATGCAATGCACTGAGTTGTATCAGTTTTTAATAAAACTAACCAAATGCAATGCACTGAGTTATATCAGTTTTTAATAAAACTAACCAAATACAATGCACTGAGTTGTATCAGTTTTTAATAAAACTAACCAAATGCATTGCACTGAGTTATATCAGTTTTTAATAAAACTAATCAAATGCAATGCACTGAGTTGTATCAGTTTTTAATAAAACTAACCAAATGCAATGCACTGAGTTGTATCAGTTTTTAATAAAACTAATCAAATGCAATGCACTGAGTTGTATCAGTTTTTAATAAAACTAACCAAATGCAATGCACTGAGTTATATCAGTTTTTAATAAAACTAACCAAATACAATGCACTGAGTTGTATCAGTTTTTAATAAAACTAACCAAATGCATTGCACTGAGTTATATCAGTTTTTAATAAAACTAATCAAATGCAATGCACTGAGTTGTATCAGTTTTTAATAAAACTAACCAAATACAATGCACTGAGTTGTATCAGTTTTTAATAAAACTAATCAAATGCAATGCACTGAGTTGTATCAGTTTTTAATAAAACTAACCAAATGCAATGCACTGAGTTATATCAGTTTTTAATAAAACTAACCAAATACAATGCACTGAGTTGTATCAGTTTTTAATAAAACTAACCAAATGCAATGCACTGAGTTGTATCAGTTTTTAATAACACTAACCAAATGCAATGCACTGAGTTATATCAGTTTTTAATAAAACTAACCAAATGCAATGCACTGAGTTATATCAATTTTTAATAAAACTAACCAAATGCAATGCACTGAGTTGTATCAGTTTTTAATAAAACTAACCAAATGCAATGCACTGAGTTATATCAGTTTTTAATAAAACTAACCAAATACAATGCACTGAGTTGTATCAGTTTTTAATAAAACTAACCAAATGTAATGCACTGATTTACATCCATTTTTAATAAAACTAACCAAATGCAATGCACTGAGTTACATCCATTTTTAATAAAACTAACCAAATGCAATGCACTGAGTTATATCCGTTTTTAATAAAACTAACAAAATAAATGCACTGAGTTATATCCGTTTTTAATAAAACTAACAAAATGCAATGCAGTGAGTTGTATCAGTTTTTAATAAAACTAACAAAATGCAATGCACTGAGTTGTATCAGTTTTTAATAAAACTAACAAAATGCAATGCACTGAGTTACATCCGTTTTTAATAAAACTAACCAAATGCAATGCACTGAGTTGTATCAGTTTTTAATAAAACTAACCAAATGCAATGCACTGAGTTACATCAGTTTTTAATAAAACTAACAAAATGCAATGCACTGAGTTATATCAGTTTTTAATAAAACTAACCAAATGCAATGGACTGAGTTACATCCGTTTTTAATAAAACTAACAAAATTAAATGCACTGAGTTATATCCGTTTTTAATAAAACTAACAAAATGCAATGCACTGAGTTATATCAGTTTTTAATAAAACTAACTAAATGCAAAGCACTGAAATATATCAATTTTTAATAAAACTAACCAAATGCAATGCACTGAGTTATATCAGTTTTTAATAAAACTAACCAAATGCAATGCACTGAGTTGTATCAGTTTTTAATAAAACTAACCAAATGCAATGCACTGAGTTATATCAATTTTTAATAAAACTAACCAAATGCAATGCACTGAGTTATATCAGTTTTAAATAAAACTAACCAAATGCAATGCACTGAGTTATATCAGTTTTTAATAAAACTAACCAAATACAATGCACTGAGTTGTATCAGTTTTTAATAAAACTAACCAAATGCAATGCACTGAGTTATATCAATTTTTAATAAAACTAATCAAATGCAATGCACTGAGTTGTATCAGTTTTTAATAAAACTAACCAAATGCAATGCACTGAGTTATATCAGTTTTTAATAAAACTAACCAAATACAATGCACTGAGTTGTATCAGTTTTTAATAAAACTAACCAAATGCAATGCACTGAGTTGTATCAGTTTTTAATAAAACTAACCAAATGCAATGCACTGAGTTATATCAGTTTTTAATAAAACTAACCAAATGCAATGCACTGAGTTATATCCGTTTTTAATAAAACTAACAAAATTAAATGCACTGAGTTATATCCGTTTTTAATAAAACTAACAAAATGCAATGCACTGAGTTATATCCGTTTTTAATAAAACTAACCAAATACAATGCACTGAGTTGTATCAGTTTTTAATAAAACTAACCAAATACAATGCACTGAGTTGTATCAGTTTTTAATAAAACTAACCAAATGCAATGCACTGAGTTGTATCAGTTTTTAATAAAACTAACCAAATGCAATGCACTGAGTTATATCAGTTTTTAATAAAACTAACCAAATACAATGCACTGAGTTGTATCAGTTTTTAATAAAACTAACCAAATGCAATGCACTGAGTTGTATCAGTTTTTAATAAAACTAACCAAATGCAATGCACTGAGTTATATCAGTTTTTAATAAAACTAACCAAATGCAATGCACTGAGTTATATCCGTTTTTAATAAAACTAACAAAATTAAATGCACTGAGTTATATCCGTTTTTAATAAAACTAACAAAATGCAATGCACTGAGTTATATCAGTTTTTAATAAAACTAACCAAATGCAATGCACTGAGTGGTATCAGTTTTTAATAAAACTAACCAAATGCAATGCACTGGGTTATATCAGTTTTTAATAAAACTAACCAAATGCAATGCACTGAGTTATATCCGTTTTTAATAAAACTAACAAAATTAAATGCACTGAGTTGTATCAGTTTTTAATAAAACTAACCAAATGCAATGCACTGAGTTGTATCAGTTTTTAATAAAACTAACCAAATGCAATGCACTGAGTTATATCAGTTTTTAATAAAACTAACCAAATGCAATGCACTGAGTTATATCCGTTTTTAATAAAACTAACAAAATTAAATGCACTGAGTTATATCCGTTTTTAATAAAACTAACAAAATGCAATGCACTGAGTTATATCAGTTTTTAATAAAACTAACCAAATGCAATGCACTGAGTTGTATCAGTTTTTAATAAAACTAACCAAATACAATGCACTGAGTTGTATCAGTTTTTAATAAAACTAACCAAATGCAATGCACTGAGTTATATCCGTTTTTAATAAAACTAACAAAATTAAATGCACTGAGTTATATCCGTTTTTAATAAAACTAACAAAATGCAATGCACTGAGTTATATCCGTTTTTAATAAAACTAACCAAATACAATGCACTGAGTGGTATCAGTTTTTAATAAAACTAACCAAATGCAATGCACTGAGTTATATCAGTTTTTAATAAAACTAACCAAATACAATGCACTGAGTTGTATCAGTTTTTAATAAAACTAACCAAACGCAATGCACTGAGTTGTATCAGTTTTTAATAAAACTAACCAAATGCAATGCACTGAGTTATATCAGTTTTTAATAAAACTAACCAAATGCAATGCACTGAGTTATATCCGTTTTTAATAAAACTAACAAAATTAAATGCACTGAGTTATATCCGTTTTTAATAAAACTAACAAAATGCAATGCACTGAGTTATATCCGTTTTTAATAAAACTAACAAAATTAAATGCACTGAGTTATATCCGTTTTTAATAAAACTAACAAAATGCAATGCACTGAGTTATATCCGTTTTTAATAAAACTAACAAAATTAAATGCACTGAGTTATATCCGTTTTTAATAAAACTAACAAAATGCAATGCACTGAGTTATATCCGTTTTTAATAAAACTAACCAAATACAATGCACTGAGTTGTATCAGTTTTTAATAAAACTAACCAAATGCAATGCACTGAGTTATATCAGTTTTTAATAAAACTAACCAAATACAATGCACTGAGTTGTATCAGTTTTTAATAAAACTAACCAAATGCAATGCACTGAGTTGTATCAGTTTTTAATAAAACTAACCAAATGCAATGCACTGAGTTATATCAGTTTTTAATAAAACTAACCAAATGCAATGCACTGAGTTGTATCAGTTTTTAATAAAACTAACCAAATGCAATGCACTGAGTTATATCAGTTTTTAATAAAACTAACCAAATGCAATGCACTGAGTTATATCCGTTTTTAATAAAACTAACAAAATTAAATGCACTGAGTTATATCCGTTTTTAATAAAACTAACAAAATGCAATGCACTGAGTTATATCAGTTTTTAATAAAACTAACCAAATGCAATGCACTGAGTTGTATCAGTTTTTAATAAAACTAACCAAATGCAATGCACTGAGTTATATCAGTTTTTAATAAAACTAACCAAATGCAATGCACTGAGTTATATCCGTTTTTAATAAAACTAACAAAATTAAATGCACTGAGTTATATCCGTTTTTAATAAAACTAACAAAATGCAATGCACTGAGTTATATCAGTTTTTAATAAAACTAACCAAATGCAAAGCACTGAAATATATCAATTTTTAATAAAACTAACCAAATGCAATGCACTGAGTTATATCAGTTTTTAATAAAACTAACCAAATACAATGCACTGAGTTGTATCAGTTTTTAATAAAACTAACCAAATGCAATGCACTGAGTTGTATCAGTTTTTAATAAAACTAACCAAATGCAATGCACTGAGTTATATCAGTTTTTAATAAAACTAACCAAATGCAATGCACTGAGTTATATCCGTTTTTAATAAAACTAACAAAATTAAATGCACTGAGTTATATCCGTTTTTAATAAAACTAACAAAATGCAATGCACTGAGTTATATCAGTTTTTAATAAAACTAACCAAATACAATGCACTGAGTTGTATCAGTTTTTAATAAAACTAACCAAATGCAATGCACTGAGTTGTATCAGTTTTTAATAAAACTAACCAAATGCAATGCACTGAGTTGTATCAGTTTTTAATAAAACTAACAAAATTAAATGCACTGAGTTATATCCGTTTTTAATAAAACTAACCAAGTGCAATGCACTGAGTTGTATCAGTTTTTAATAAAACTAACCAAATGCAATGCACTGAGTTGTATCAGTTTTTAATAAAACTAACCAAATGCAATGCACTGAGTTATATCAGTTTTTAATAAAACTAACCAAATGCAATGCACTGAGTTATATCCGTTTTTAATAAAACTAACAAAATTAAATGCACTGAGTTATATCCGTTTTTAATAAAACTAACAAAATGCAAGGCAGTGAGTTGTATCAGTTTTTAATAAAACTAACCAAATGCAAAGCACTGAAATATATAAATTTTTAATAAAACTAACCAAATGCAATGCACTGAGTTATATCAGTTTTTAATAAAACTAACCAAATACAATGCACTGAGTTGTATCAGTTTTTAATAAAACTAACCAAATACAATGCACTGAGTTGTATCAGTTTTTAATAAAACTAACCAAATGCAATGCGCTGAGTTGGATCAGTTTTTAATAAAACTAACCAAATGCAATGCACTGAGTTACATCCGTTTTTAATAAAACTAACCAAATGCAATGCACTGAGTTATATCCGTTTTTAATAAAACTAACCAAATACAATGCACTGAGTTGTATCAGTTTTTAATAAAACTAACCAAATGCAATGCACTGAGTTGTATCAGTTTTTAATAAAACTAACCAAATGCAATGCACTGAGTTATATCAGTTTTTAATAAAACTAACCAAATGCAATGTACTGAGTTATATCCGTTTTTAATAAAACTAACAAAATTAAATGCACTGAGTTATATCCGTTTTTAATAAAACTAACAAAATTAAATGCACTGAGTTATATCCGTTTTTAATAAAACTAACCAAGTGCAATGCACTGAGTTGTATCAGTTTTTAATAAAACTAACCAAATGCAATGCACTGAGTTATATCAGTTTTTAATAAAACTAACCAAATGTAATGCACTGATTTACATCCATTTTTAATAAAACTAACCAAATGCAATGCACTGAGTTACATCCATTTTTAATAAAACTAACCAAATGCAATGCACTGAGTTATATCCGTTTTTAATAAAACTAACAAAATAAATGCACTGAGTTATATCCGTTTTTAATAAAACTAACAAAATGCAATGCAGTGAGTTGTATCAGTTTTTAATAAAACTAACAAAATGCAATGCACTGAGTTGTATCAGTTTTTAATAAAACTAACAAAATGCAATGCACTGAGTTACATCCGTTTTTAATAAAACTAACCAAATGCAATGCACTGAGTTGTATCAGTTTTTAATAAAACTAACCAAATGCAATGCACTGAGTTACATCAGTTTTTAATAAAACTAACAAAATGCAAT
The DNA here is from genome assembly GCA_037013455.1 of Ceratitis rosa. NCBI lineage: Eukaryota > Metazoa > Arthropoda > Insecta > Diptera > Tephritidae > Ceratitis > Ceratitis rosa. The sequence goes on along the minus strand of JAWMAG010000166.1, from coordinate 59,443 downwards.
GCACTGAGTTATATCAGTTTTTAATAAAACTAACCAAATGCAATGGACTGAGTTACATCCGTTTTTAATAAAACTAACAAAATTAAATGCACTGAGTTATATCCGTTTTTAATAAAACTAACAAAATGCAATGCACTGAGTTATATCAGTTTTTAATAAAACTAACTAAATGCAAAGCACTGAAATATATCAATTTTTAATAAAACTAACCAAATGCAATGCACTGAGTTATATCAGTTTTTAATAAAACTAACCAAATGCAATGCACTGAGTTGTATCAGTTTTTAATAAAACTAACCAAATGCAATGCACTGAGTTATATCAATTTTTAATAAAACTAACCAAATGCAATGCACTGAGTTATATCAGTTTTAAATAAAACTAACCAAATGCAATGCACTGAGTTATATCAGTTTTTAATAAAACTAACCAAATACAATGCACTGAGTTGTATCAGTTTTTAATAAAACTAACCAAATGCAATGCACTGAGTTATATCAATTTTTAATAAAACTAATCAAATGCAATGCACTGAGTTGTATCAGTTTTTAATAAAACTAACCAAATGCAATGCACTGAGTTATATCAGTTTTTAATAAAACTAACCAAATACAATGCACTGAGTTGTATCAGTTTTTAATAAAACTAACCAAATGCAATGCACTGAGTTGTATCAGTTTTTAATAAAACTAACCAAATGCAATGCACTGAGTTATATCAGTTTTTAATAAAACTAACCAAATGCAATGCACTGAGTTATATCCGTTTTTAATAAAACTAACAAAATTAAATGCACTGAGTTATATCCGTTTTTAATAAAACTAACAAAATGCAATGCACTGAGTTATATCCGTTTTTAATAAAACTAACCAAATACAATGCACTGAGTTGTATCAGTTTTTAATAAAACTAACCAAATACAATGCACTGAGTTGTATCAGTTTTTAATAAAACTAACCAAATGCAATGCACTGAGTTGTATCAGTTTTTAATAAAACTAACCAAATGCAATGCACTGAGTTATATCAGTTTTTAATAAAACTAACCAAATACAATGCACTGAGTTGTATCAGTTTTTAATAAAACTAACCAAATGCAATGCACTGAGTTGTATCAGTTTTTAATAAAACTAACCAAATGCAATGCACTGAGTTATATCAGTTTTTAATAAAACTAACCAAATGCAATGCACTGAGTTATATCCGTTTTTAATAAAACTAACAAAATTAAATGCACTGAGTTATATCCGTTTTTAATAAAACTAACAAAATGCAATGCACTGAGTTATATCAGTTTTTAATAAAACTAACCAAATGCAATGCACTGAGTTGTATCAGTTTTTAATAAAACTAACCAAATGCAATGCACTGGGTTATATCAGTTTTTAATAAAACTAACCAAATGCAATGCACTGAGTTATATCCGTTTTTAATAAAACTAACAAAATTAAATGCACTGAGTTGTATCAGTTTTTAATAAAACTAACCAAATGCAATGCACTGAGTTGTATCAGTTTTTAATAAAACTAACCAAATGCAATGCACTGAGTTATATCAGTTTTTAATAAAACTAACCAAATGCAATGCACTGAGTTATATCCGTTTTTAATAAAACTAACAAAATTAAATGCACTGAGTTATATCCGTTTTTAATAAAACTAACAAAATGCAATGCACTGAGTTATATCAGTTTTTAATAAAACTAACCAAATGCAATGCACTGAGTTGTATCAGTTTTTAATAAAACTAACCAAATACAATGCACTGAGTTGTATCAGTTTTTAATAAAACTAACCAAATGCAATGCACTGAGTTATATCCGTTTTTAATAAAACTAACAAAATTAAATGCACTGAGTTATATCCGTTTTTAATAAAACTAACAAAATGCAATGCACTGAGTTATATCCGTTTTTAATAAAACTAACCAAATACAATGCACTGAGTGGTATCAGTTTTTAATAAAACTAACCAAATGCAATGCACTGAGTTATATCAGTTTTTAATAAAACTAACCAAATACAATGCACTGAGTTGTATCAGTTTTTAATAAAACTAACCAAACGCAATGCACTGAGTTGTATCAGTTTTTAATAAAACTAACCAAATGCAATGCACTGAGTTATATCAGTTTTTAATAAAACTAACCAAATGCAATGCACTGAGTTATATCCGTTTTTAATAAAACTAACAAAATTAAATGCACTGAGTTATATCCGTTTTTAATAAAACTAACAAAATGCAATGCACTGAGTTATATCCGTTTTTAATAAAACTAACAAAATTAAATGCACTGAGTTATATCCGTTTTTAATAAAACTAACAAAATGCAATGCACTGAGTTATATCCGTTTTTAATAAAACTAACAAAATTAAATGCACTGAGTTATATCCGTTTTTAATAAAACTAACAAAATGCAATGCACTGAGTTATATCCGTTTTTAATAAAACTAACCAAATACAATGCACTGAGTTGTATCAGTTTTTAATAAAACTAACCAAATGCAATGCACTGAGTTATATCAGTTTTTAATAAAACTAACCAAATACAATGCACTGAGTTGTATCAGTTTTTAATAAAACTAACCAAATGCAATGCACTGAGTTGTATCAGTTTTTAATAAAACTAACCAAATGCAATGCACTGAGTTATATCAGTTTTTAATAAAACTAACCAAATGCAATGCACTGAGTTGTATCAGTTTTTAATAAAACTAACCAAATGCAATGCACTGAGTTATATCAGTTTTTAATAAAACTAACCAAATGCAATGCACTGAGTTATATCCGTTTTTAATAAAACTAACAAAATTAAATGCACTGAGTTATATCCGTTTTTAATAAAACTAACAAAATGCAATGCACTGAGTTATATCAGTTTTTAATAAAACTAACCAAATGCAATGCACTGAGTTGTATCAGTTTTTAATAAAACTAACCAAATGCAATGCACTGAGTTATATCAGTTTTTAATAAAACTAACCAAATGCAATGCACTGAGTTATATCCGTTTTTAATAAAACTAACAAAATTAAATGCACTGAGTTATATCCGTTTTTAATAAAACTAACAAAATGCAATGCACTGAGTTATATCAGTTTTTAATAAAACTAACCAAATGCAAAGCACTGAAATATATCAATTTTTAATAAAACTAACCAAATGCAATGCACTGAGTTATATCAGTTTTTAATAAAACTAACCAAATACAATGCACTGAGTTGTATCAGTTTTTAATAAAACTAACCAAATGCAATGCACTGAGTTGTATCAGTTTTTAATAAAACTAACCAAATGCAATGCACTGAGTTATATCAGTTTTTAATAAAACTAACCAAATGCAATGCACTGAGTTATATCCGTTTTTAATAAAACTAACAAAATTAAATGCACTGAGTTATATCCGTTTTTAATAAAACTAACAAAATGCAATGCACTGAGTTATATCAGTTTTTAATAAAACTAACCAAATACAATGCACTGAGTTGTATCAGTTTTTAATAAAACTAACCAAATGCAATGCACTGAGTTGTATCAGTTTTTAATAAAACTAACCAAATGCAATGCACTGAGTTGTATCAGTTTTTAATAAAACTAACAAAATTAAATGCACTGAGTTATATCCGTTTTTAATAAAACTAACCAAGTGCAATGCACTGAGTTGTATCAGTTTTTAATAAAACTAACCAAATGCAATGCACTGAGTTGTATCAGTTTTTAATAAAACTAACCAAATGCAATGCACTGAGTTATATCAGTTTTTAATAAAACTAACCAAATGCAATGCACTGAGTTATATCCGTTTTTAATAAAACTAACAAAATTAAATGCACTGAGTTATATCAGTTTTTAATAAAACTAACCAAATACAATGCACTGAGTTGTATCAGTTTTTAATAAAACTAACAAAATGCAATGCAGTGAGTTGTATCAGTTTTTAATAAAACTAACCAAATGCAATGCACTGAGTTATATCAGTTTTTAATAAAACTAACCAAATGCAATGCACTGAGTTATATCAGTTTTTAATAAAACTAACCAAATACAATGCACTGAGTTGTATCAGTTTTTAATAAAACTAACCAAATGCAATGCACTGAGTTGTATCAGTTTTTAATAAAACTAACCAAATGCAATGCACTGAGTTATATCAGTTTTTAATAAAACTAACCAAATACAATGCACTGAGTTGTATCAGTTTTTAATAAAACTAACCAAATGCAATGCACTGAGTTATATCAGTTTTTAATAAAACTAACCAAATACAATGCACTGAGTTGTATCAGTTTTTAATAAAACTAACCAAATGCAATGCACTGAGTTGTATCAGTTTTTAATAAAACTAACCAAATGCAATGCACTGAGTTATATCAGTTTTTAATAAAACTAACCAAATGCAATGCACTGAGTTATATCAGTTTTTAATAAAACTAACCAAATACAATGCACTGAGTTGTATCAGTTTTTAATAAAACTAACCAAATGCAATGCACTGAGTTGTATCAGTTTTTAATAAAACTAACCAAATGCAATGCACTGAGTTATATCAGTTTTAAATAAAACTAACCAAATGCAATGCACTGAGTTATATCAATTTTTAATAAAACTAATCAAATGCAATGCACTGAGTTGTATCAGTTTTTAATAAAACTAACCAAATGCAATGCACTGAGTTATATCAGTTTTTAATAAAACTAACCAAATACAATGCACTGAGTTGTATCAGTTTTTAATAAAACTAACCAAATGCAATGCACTGAGTTGTATCAGTTTTTAATAAAACTAACCAAATGCAATGCACTGAGTTATATCAGTTTTTAATAAAACTAACCAAATGCAATGCACTGAGTTATATCCGTTTTTAATAAAACTAACAAAATTAAATGCACTGAGTTATATCCGTTTTTAATAAAACTAACAAAATGCAAGGCAGTGAGTTGTATCAGTTTTTAATAAAACTAACCAAATGCAAAGCACTGAAATATATCAATTTTTAATAAAACTAACCAAATGCAATGCACTGAGTTATATCAGTTTTTAATAAAACTAACCAAATACAATGCACTGAGTTGTATCAGTTTTTAATAAAACTAACAAAATGCAATGCAGTGAGTTGTATCAGTTTTTAATAAAACTAACAAAATGCAATGCACTGAGTTATATCAGTTTTTAATAAAACTAACCAAATGCAAAGCACTGAAATATATCAATTTTTAATAAAACTAACCAAATGCAATGCACTGAGTTATATCAGTTTTTAATAAAACTAACCAAATACAATGCACTGAGTTGTATCAGTTTTTAATAAAACTAACAAAATGCAATGCAGTGAGTTGTATCAGTTTTTAATAAAACTAACCAAATGCAATGCACTGAGTTGTATCAGTTTTTAATAAAACTAACCAAATGCAATGCACTGAGTTATATCAGTTTTTAATAAAACTAACAAAATGCAATGCACTGAGTTATATCCGTTTTTAATAAAACTAACAAAATTAAATGCACTGAGTTGTATCAGTTTTTAATAAAACTAACCAAATGCAAAGCACTGAAATATATCAATTTTTAATATAACTAACCAAATGCAATGCACTGAGTTATATCAGTTTTTAATAAAACTAACCAAATACAATGCACTGAGTTGTATCAGTTTTTAATAAAACTAACAAAATGCAATGCAGTGAGTTGTATCAGTTTTTAATAAAACTAACCAAATGCAATGCACTGAGTTATATCAGTTTTTAATAAAACTAACCAAATACAATGCACTGAGTTGTATCAGTTTTTAATAAAACTAACCAAATGCAATGCACTGAGTTGTATCAGTTTTTAATAAAACTAACCAAATGCAATGCACTGAGTTATATCAGTTTTTAATAAAACTAACCAAATACAATGCACTGAGTTGTATCAGTTTTTAATAAAACTAATCAAATGCAATGCACTGAGTTGTATCAGTTTTTAATAAAACTAACCAAATGCAATGCACTGAGTTATATCAGTTTTTAATAAAACTAACCAAATACAATGCACTGAGTTGTATCAGTTTTTAATAAAACTAACCAAATGCAATGCACTGAGTTGTATCAGTTTTTAATAAAACTAACCAAATGCAATGCACTGAGTTATATCAGTTTTTAATAAAACTAACAAAATTAAATGCACTGAGTTATATCCGTTTTTAATAAAACTAACAAAATGCAAGGCAGTGAGTTGTATCAGTTTTTAATAAAACTAACCAAATGCAAAGCACTGAAATATATCAATTTTTAATAAAACTAACCAAATGCAATGCACTGAGTTATATCAGTTTTTAATAAAACTAACCAAATACAATGCACTGAGTTGTATCAGTTTTTAATAAAACTAACCAAATGCAATGCACTGAGTTGTATCAGTTTTTAATAAAACTAACCAAATGCAATGCACTGAGTTATATCAGTTTTTAATAAAACTAACCAAATACAATGCACTGAGTTGTATCAGTTTTTAATAAAACTAACCAAATGCAATGCACTGAGTTGTATCAGTTTTTAATAAAACTAACCAAATACAATGCACTGAGTTGTATCAGTTTTTAATAAAACTAATCAAATGCAATGCACTGAGTTGTATCAGTTTTTAATAAAACTAACCAAATGCAATGCACTGAGTTATATCAGTTTTTAATAAAACTAACCAAATGCAATGCACTGAGTTATATCAGTTTTTAATAAAACTAACCAAATACAATGCACTGAGTTGTATCAGTTTTTAATAAAACTAACCAAATGCAATGCACTGAGTTGTATCAGTTTTTAATAAAACTAACCAAATGCAATGCACTGAGTTATATCAGTTTTTAATAAAACTAACCAAATGCAATGCACTGAGTTATATCAGTTTTTAATAAAACTAACCAAATGCAATGCACTGAGTTATATCAGTTTTTAATAAAACTAACCAAATACAATGCACTGAGTTGTATCAGTTTTTAATAAAACTAACCAAATGCAATGCACTGAGTTGTATCAATTTTTAATAAAACTAACCAAATGCAATGCACTGAGTTATATCAGTTTTTAATAAAACTAACCAAATACAATGCACTGAGTTGTATCAGTTTTTAATAAAACTAACCAAATGCAATGCACTGAGTTGTATCAGTTTTTAATAAAACTAACCAAATGCAATGCACTGAGTTGTATCAATTTTTAATAAAACTTACCAAATGCAATGCACTGAGTTATATCAGTTTTTAATAAAACTAACCAAATACAATGCACTGAGTTGTATCAGTTTTTAATAAAACTAACCAAATGCAATGCACTGAGTTGTATCAGTTTTTAATAAAACTAACCAAATACAATGCACTGAGTTGTATCAGTTTTTAATAAAACTAACCAAATACAATGCACTGAGTTGTATCAGTTTTTAATAAAACTAATCAAATGCAATGCACTGAGTTGTATCAGTTTTTAATAAAACTAACCAAATGCAATGCACTGAGTTGTATCAATTTTTAATAAAACTAACCAAATGCAATGCACTGAGTTATATCAGTTTTTAATAAAACTAACCAAATGCAATGCACTGAGTTATATCAGTTTTTAATAAAACTAACCAAATGCAATGCACTGAGTTATATCAGTTTTTAATAAAACTAACCAAATACAATGCACTGAGTTGTATCAGTTTTTAATAAAACTAACCAAATGCAATGCACTGAGTTGTATCAATTTTTAATAAAACTAACCAAATGCAATGCACTGAGTTATATCAGTTTTTAATAAAACTAACCAAATACAATGCACTGAGTTGTATCAGTTTTTAATAAAACTAACCAAATGCAATGCACTGAGTTGTATCAGTTTTTAATAAAACTAACCAAATACAATGCACTGAGTTGTATCAGTTTTTAATAAAACTAATCAAATGCAATGCACTGAGTTGTATCAGTTTTTAATAAAACTAACCAAATGCAATGCACTGAGTTATATCAGTTTTTAATAAAACTAACCAAATACAATGCACTGAGTTGTATCAGTTTTTAATAAAACTAACCAAATGCAATGCACTGAGTTGTATCAGTTTTTAATAAAACTAACCAAATGCAATGCACTGAGTTATATCCGTTTTTAATAAAACTAACAAAATTAAATGCACTGAGTTATATCCGTTTTTAATAAAACTAACAAAATGCAAGGCAGTGAGTTGTATCAGTTTTTAATAAAACTAACCAAATGCAAAGCACTGAAATATATCAATTTTTAATAAAACTAACCAAATGCAATGCACTGAGTTATATCAGTTTTTAATAAAACTAACCAAATACAATGCACTGAGTTGTATCAGTTTTTAATAAAACTAACCAAATGCAATGCACTGAGTTGTATCAGTTTTTAATAAAACTAACCAAATGCAATGCACTGAGTTATATCAGTTTTAAATAAAACTAACCAAATGCAATGCACTGAGTTATATCAATTTTTAATAAAACTAACCAAATGCAATGCACTGAGTTGTATCAGTTTTTAATAAAACTAACCAAATGCAATGCACTGAGTTATATCAGTTTTTAATAAAACTAACCAAATACAATGCACTGAGTTGTATCAGTTTTTAATAAAACTAACCAAATGCAATGCACTGAGTTATATCAATTTTTAATAAAACTAACCAAATGCAATGCAGTGAGTTGTATCAGTTTTTAATAAAACTAACCAAATGCAATGCACTGAGTTATATCAGTTTTTAATAAAACTAACCAAATGCAATGCACTGAGTTATATCAGTTTTTAATAAAACTAACCAAATACAATGCACTGAGTTGTATCAGTTTTTAATAAAACTAACCAAATGCAATGCACTGAGTTGTATCAGTTTTTAATAAAACTAACCAAATGCAATGCACTGAGTTATATCAGTTTTTAATAAAACTAACCAAATACAATGCACTGAGTTGTATCAGTTTTTAATAAAACTAACCAAATGCAATGCACTGAGTTATATCAGTTTTTAATAAAACTAACCAAATACAATGCACTGAGTTGTATCAGTTTTTAATAAAACTAACCAAATGCAATGCACTGAGTTGTATCAGTTTTTAATAAAACTAACCAAATGCAATGCACTGAGTTATATCAGTTTTTAATAAAACTAACCAAATGCAATGCACTGAGTTATATCAGTTTTTAATAAAACTAACCAAATACAATGCACTGAGTTGTATCAGTTTTTAATAAAACTAACCAAATGCAATGCACTGAGTTGTATCAGTTTTTAATAAAACTAACCAAATGCAATGCACTGAGTTATATCAGTTTTAAATAAAACTAACCAAATGCAATGCACTGAGTTATATCAATTTTTAATAAAACTAATCAAATGCAATGCACTGAGTTGTATCAGTTTTTAATAAAACTAACCAAATGCAATGCACTGAGTTATATCAGTTTTTAATAAAACTAACCAAATACAATGCACTGAGTTGTATCAGTTTTTAATAAAACTAACCAAATGCAATGCACTGAGTTGTATCAGTTTTTAATAAAACTAACCAAATGCAATGCACTGAGTTATATCAGTTTTTAATAAAACTAACCAAATGCAATGCACTGAGTTATATCCGTTTTTAATAAAACTAACAAAATTAAATGCACTGAGTTATATCCGTTTTTAATAAAACTAACAAAATGCAAGGCAGTGAGTTGTATCAGTTTTTAATAAAACTAACCAAATGCAAAGCACTGAAATATATCAATTTTTAATAAAACTAACCAAATGCAATGCACTGAGTTATATCAGTTTTTAATAAAACTAACCAAATACAATGCACTGAGTTGTATCAGTTTTTAATAAAACTAACAAAATGCAATGCAGTGAGTTGTATCAGTTTTTAATAAAACTAACAAAATGCAATGCACTGAGTTATATCAGTTTTTAATAAAACTAACCAAATGCAAAGCACTGAAATATATCAATTTTTAATAAAACTAACCAAATGCAATGCACTGAGTTATATCAGTTTTTAATAAAACTAACCAAATACAATGCACTGAGTTGTATCAGTTTTTAATAAAACTAACAAAATGCAATGTAGTGAGTTGTATCAGTTTTTAATAAAACTAACCAAATGCAATGCACTGAGTTGTATCAGTTTTTAATAAAACTAACCAAATGCAATGCACTGAGTTATATCAGTTTTTAATAAAACTAACAAAATGCAATGCACTGAGTTATATCCGTTTTTAATAAAACTAACAAAATTAAATGCACTGAGTTGTATCAGTTTTTAATAAAACTAACCAAATGCAAAGCACTGAAATATATCAATTTTTAATATAACTAACCAAATGCAATGCACTGAGTTATATCAGTTTTTAATAAAACTAACCAAATACAATGCACTGAGTTGTATCAGTTTTTAATAAAACTAACAAAATGCAATGCAGTGAGTTGTATCAGTTTTTAATAAAACTAACCAAATGCAATGCACTGAGTTATATCAGTTTTTAATAAAACTAACCAAATACAATGCACTGAGTTGTATCAGTTTTTAATAAAACTAACCAAATGCAATGCACTGAGTTGTATCAGTTTTTAATAAAACTAACCAAATGCAATGCACTGAGTTATATCAGTTTTTAATAAAACTAACCAAATACAATGCACTGAGTTGTATCAGTTTTTAATAAAACTAATCAAATGCAATGCACTGAGTTGTATCAGTTTTTAATAAAACTAACCAAATGCAATGCACTGAGTTATATCAGTTTTTAATAAAACTAACCAAATACAATGCACTGAGTTGTATCAGTTTTTAATAAAACTAACCAAATGCAATGCACTGAGTTGTATCAGTTTTTAATAAAACTAACCAAATGCAATGCACTGAGTTATATCAGTTTTTAATAAAACTAACAAAATTAAATGCACTGAGTTATATCCGTTTTTAATAAAACTAACAAAATGCAAGGCAGTGAGTTGTATCAGTTTTTAATAAAACTAACCAAATGCAAAGCACTGAAATATATCAATTTTTAATAAAACTAACCAAATGCAATGCACTGAGTTATATCAGTTTTTAATAAAACTAACCAAATACAATGCACTGAGTTGTATCAGTTTTTAATAAAACTAACCAAATGCAATGCACTGAGTTGTATCAGTTTTTAATAAAACTAACCAAATGCAATGCACTGAGTTATATCAGTTTTTAATAAAACTAACCAAATACAATGCACTGAGTTGTATCAGTTTTTAATAAAACTAACCAAATGCAATGCACTGAGTTGTATCAGTTTTTAATAAAACTAACCAAATACAATGCACTGAGTTGTATCAGTTTTTAATAAAACTAATCAAATGCAATGCACTGAGTTGTATCAGTTTTTAATAAAACTAACCAAATGCAATGCACTGAGTTATATCAGTTTTTAATAAAACTAACCAAATGCAATGCACTGAGTTATATCAGTTTTTAATAAAACTAACCAAATACAATGCACTGAGTTGTATCAGTTTTTAATAAAACTAACCAAATGCAATGCACTGAGTTGTATCAGTTTTTAATAAAACTAACCAAATGCAATGCACTGAGTTATATCAGTTTTTAATAAAACTAACCAAATGCAATGCACTGAGTTATATCAGTTTTTAATAAAACTAACCAAATGCAATGCACTGAGTTATATCAGTTTTTAATAAAACTAACCAAATACAATGCACTGAGTTGTATCAGTTTTTAATAAAACTAACCAAATGCAATGCACTGAGTTGTATCAATTTTTAATAAAACTAACCAAATGCAATGCACTGAGTTATATCAGTTTTTAATAAAACTAACCAAATACAATGCACTGAGTTGTATCAGTTTTTAATAAAACTAACCAAATGCAATGCACTGAGTTGTATCAGTTTTTAATAAAACTAACCAAATGCAATGCACTGAGTTGTATCAATTTTTAATAAAACTTACCAAATGCAATGCACTGAGTTATATCAGTTTTTAATAAAACTAACCAAATACAATGCACTGAGTTGTATCAGTTTTTAATAAAACTAACCAAATGCAATGCACTGAGTTGTATCAGTTTTTAATAAAACTAACCAAATACAATGCACTGAGTTGTATCAGTTTTTAATAAAACTAACCAAATACAATGCACTGAGTTGTATCAGTTTTTAATAAAACTAATCAAATGCAATGCACTGAGTTGTATCAGTTTTTAATAAAACTAACCAAATGCAATGCACTGAGTTGTATCAATTTTTAATAAAACTAACCAAATGCAATGCACTGAGTTATATCAGTTTTTAATAAAACTAACCAAATGCAATGCACTGAGTTATATCAGTTTTTAATAAAACTAACCAAATGCAATGCACTGAGTTATATCAGTTTTTAATAAAACTAACCAAATACAATGCACTGAGTTGTATCAGTTTTTAATAAAACTAACCAAATGCAATGCACTGAGTTGTATCAATTTTTAATAAAACTAACCAAATGCAATGCACTGAGTTATATCAGTTTTTAATAAAACTAACCAAATACAATGCACTGAGTTGTATCAGTTTTTAATAAAACTAACCAAATGCAATGCACTGAGTTGTATCAGTTTTTAATAAAACTAACCAAATACAATGCACTGAGTTGTATCAGTTTTTAATAAAACTAATCAAATGCAATGCACTGAGTTGTATCAGTTTTTAATAAAACTAACCAAATGCAATGCACTGAGTTATATCAGTTTTTAATTAAACTAACCAAATACAATGCACTGAGTTGTATCAGTTTTTAATAAAACTAACCAAATGCAATGCACTGAGTTGTATCAGTTTTTAATAAAACTAACCAAATGCAATGCACTGAGTTATATCCGTTTTTAATAAAACTAACAAAATTAAATGCACTGAGTTATATCCGTTTTTAATAAAACTAACAAAATGCAAGGCAGTGAGTTGTATCAGTTTTTAATAAAACTAACCAAATGCAAAGCACTGAAATATATCAATTTTTAATAAAACTAACCAAATGCAATGCACTGAGTTATATCAGTTTTTAATAAAACTAACCAAATACAATGCACTGAGTTGTATCAGTTTTTAATAAAACTAACCAAATGCAATGCACTGAGTTGTATCAGTTTTTAATAAAACTAACCAAATGCAATGCACTGAGTTATATCAGTTTTAAATAAAACTAACCAAATGCAATGCACTGAGTTATATCAATTTTTAATAAAACTAACCAAATGCAATGCACTGAGTTGTATCAGTTTTTAATAAAACTAACCAAATGCAATGCACTGAGTTATATCAGTTTTTAATAAAACTAACCAAATACAATGCACTGAGTTGTATCAGTTTTTAATAAAACTAACCAAATGCAATGCACTGAGTTACATCCGTTTTTAGTAAAACTAACCAAATGCAATGCACTGAGTTATATCCGTTTTTAGTAAAACTAACCAAATGCAATGCACTGAGTTATATCCGTTTTTAATAAAACTAACAAAATGCAATGCACTGAGTTACATCCGGTTTTAATAAAACTAACCAAATGCAATGCACTGAGTTACATCCGGTTTTAATAAAACTAACCAAATGCAATGCACTGAGTTACATCCGTTTTTAGTAAAACTAACCAAATGCAATGCACTGAGTTACATCCGTTTTTAGTAAAACTAACCAAATGCAATGCACTGAGTTATATCCGTTTTTAATAAAACTAACAAAATGCAATGCACTGAGTTACATCCAGTTTTAATAAAACTAACCAAATGCAATGCACTGAGTTACATCCGGTTTTAATAAAACTAACCAAATGCAATGCACTGAGTTACATCCGTTTTTAGTAAAACTAACCAAATGCAATGCACTGAGTTATATCCGTTTTTAATAAAACTAACAAAATGCAATGCACTGAGTTACATCCGGTTTTAATAAAACTAACCAAATGCAATGCACTGAGTTATATCCGTTTTTAATAAAACTAACAAAATGCAATGCACTGAGTTACATCCGGTTTTAATAAAACTAACCAAATGCAATGCACTGAGTTACATCCGTTTTTAGTAAAACTAACCAAATGCAATGCACTGAGTTATATCCGTTTTTAATAAAACTAACCAAATGCAATGCACTGAGTTATATCCGTTTTTAATAAAACTAACAAAATGCAATGCACTGAGTTACATCCGTTTTTAATAAAACTAACCAAATGCAATGCACTGAGTTACATCCGTTTTTAATAAAACTAACCAAATGCAATGCACTGAGTTACATCCGTTTTTAGTAAAACTAACCAAATGCAATGCACTGAGTTACATCCGTTTTTAATAAAACTAACCAAATGCAATGCACTGAGCTACATCCGTTTTTAATAAAACTAACCAAATGCAATGCACTGAGTTATATCCGTTTTTAATAAAACTAACAAAATGCAATGCACTGAGTTACATCCGTTTTTAATAAAACTAACCAAATGCAATGCACTGAGTTACATCCGTTTTTAATAAAACTAACCAAATGCAATGCACTGAGTTACATCCGTTTTTAATAAAACTAACCAAATGCAATACACTGAGTTGTATCAGTTTTTAATAAAACTAACAAAATGCAATGCACTGAGTTACATCCGTTTTTAGTAAAACTAACCAAATGCAATGCACTGAGTTACATCCGTTTTTAATAAAACTAACCAAATGCAATGCACTGAGTTACATCCGTTTTTAATAAAACTAACCAAATGCAATACACTGAGTTGTATCAGTTTTTAATAAAACTAACCAAATGCAATGCACTGAGTTACATCCGTTTTTAAAAAAACTAACCAAATGCAATACACTGAGTTGTATCAGTTTTTAATAAAACTAACAAAATGCAATGCACTGAGTTACATCCGTTTTTAGTAAAACTAACCAAATGCAATGCACTGAGTTACATCCGTTTTTAATAAAACTAACCAAATGCAATGCACTGAGTTATATCCATTTTTAATAAAACTAACAAAATGCAATGCACTGAGTTACATCCGTTTTTAATAAAACTAACCAAATGCAATGCACTGAGTTACATCCGTTTTTAATAAAACTAACCAAATGCAATGCACTGAGTTATATCAGTTTTTAATAAAACTAACAAAATGCAATACACTGAGTTGTATCAGTTTTTAATAAAACTAACCAAATGCAATGCACTGAGTTGTATCAGTTTTTAATAAAACTAACAAAATGCAATGCACTGAGTTACATCCGGTTTTAATAAAACTAACCAAATGCAATGCACTGAGTTGTATCAGTTTTTAATAAAACTAACAAAATGCAATGCACTGAGTTACATCCGGTTTTAATAAAACTAACCAAATGCAATGCACTGAGTTGTATCAGTTTTTAATAAAACTAACAAAATGCAATGCACTGAGTTACATCCGGTTTTAATAAAACTAACCAAATGCAATGCACTGAGTTGTATCAGTTTTTAATAAAACTAACAAAATGCAATGCACTGAGTTACATCCGTTTTTAGTAAAACTAACCAAATGCAATGCACTGAGTTGTATCAGTTTTTAATAAAACTAACCAAATGCAATGCACTGAGTTACATCCGGTTTTAATAAAACTAACAAAATGCAATGCACTGAGTTACATCCGTTTTTAGTAAAACTAACAAAATGCAATGCACTGAGTTACATCCGTTTTTAATAAAACTAACCAAATGCAATGCACTGAGTTGTATCAGTTTTTAATAAAACTAACCAAATGCAATGCACTGAGTTATATCCGTTTTTAATAAAACTAACAAAATGCAATGCACTGAGTTGTATCAGTTTTTAATAAAACTAACCAAATGCAATTCACTGAGTTGTATCAGTTTTTAATAAAACTAACCAAATGCAATGCACTGAGTTATATCCGTTTTTAATAAAACTAACAAAATGCAATGCACTGAGTTACATCCGGTTTTAATAAAACTAATCAAATGCAATGCACTGAGTTGTATCAGTTTTTAATAAAACTAACAAAATTCACTGCACTGAGTTACATCCGTTTTTAGTAAAACTAACCAAATGCAATGCACTGAGTTGTATCAGTTTTTAATAAAACTAACAAAATGCAATGCACTGAGTTACATAAGTTTTTAATAAAACTAACCAAATGCAATACACTGAGTTACATCCGTTTTTAGTAAAACTAACCAAATGCAATGCACTGAGTTGTATCAGTTTTTAATAAAACTAACCAAATGCAATGCACTGAGTTATATCCGTTTTTAATAAAACTAACAAAATGCAATGCACTGAGTTACATCCGTTTTTAGTAAAACTAACCAAATGCAATGCACTGAGTTGTATCAGTTTTTAATAAAACTAACAAAATTCAATGCACTGAGTTATATCCGTTTTTAATAAAACTAACAAAATGCAATGCACTGAGTTACATCCGGTTTTAATAAAACTAACCAAATGCAATGCACTGAGTTATATCAGTTTTTAATAAAACTAACAAAATGCAATGCACTGAGTTATATCCGTTTTTAATAAAACTAACAAAATGCAATGCACTGAGTTACATCCGGTTTTAATAAAACTAACCAAATGCAATGCACTGAGTTATATCAGTTTTTAATAAAACTAACAAAATGCAATGCACTGAGTTACATCCGGTTTTAATAAAACTAACCAAATGCAATGCACTGAGTTATATCAGTTTTTAATAAAACTAACAAAATGCAATGCACTGAGTTATATCCGTTTTTAATAAAACTAACAAAATGCAATGCACTGAGTTACATCCGGTTTTAATAAAACTAACCAAATGCAATGCACTGAGTTATATCAGTTTTTAATAAAACTAACAAAATGCAATGCACTGAGTTACATCCGGTTTTAATAAAACTAACCAAATGCAATGCACTGAGTTATATCAGTTTTTAATAAAACTAACAAAATGCAATGCACTGAGTTATATCCGTTTTTAATAAAACTAACAAAATGCAATGCACTGAGTTACATCCGGTTTTAATAAAACTAACCAAATGCAATGCACTGAGTTATATCAGTTTTTAATAAAACTAACAAAATGCAATGCACTGAGTTATATCCGTTTTTAATAAAACTAACAAAATGCAATGCACTGAGTTACATCCGGTTTTAATAAAACTAACCAAATGCAATGCACTGAGTTACATCCGGTTTTAATAAAACTAACCAAATGCAATGCACTGAGTTACATCCGTTTTTAGTAAAACTAACCAAATGCAATGCACTGAGTTATATCCGTTTTTAATAAAACTAACCAAATGCAATGCACTGAGTTATATCCGTTTTTAATAAAACTAACAAAATGCAATGCACTGAGTTACATCCGGTTTTAATAAAACTAACCAAATGCAATGTACTGAGTTACATCCGTTTTTAGTAAAACTAACCAAATGCAATGCACTGAGTTATATCCGTTTTTAATAAAACTAACCAAATGCAATGCACTGAGTTACATCCGGTTTTAATAAAACTAACCAAATGCAATGCACTGAGTTATATCCGTTTTTAATAAAACTAACAAAATGCAATGCACTGAGTTACATCCGGTTTTAATAAAACTAACCAAATGCAATGCACTGAGTTACATCCGTTTTTAGTAAAACTAACCAAATGCAATGCACTGAGTTATATCCGTTTTTAATAAAACTAACAAAATGCAATGCACTGAGTTACATCCGGTTTTAGTAAAACTAACCAAATGCAATGCACTGAGTTATATCCGTTTTTAATAAAACTAACAAAATGCAATGCACTGAGTTACATCCGGTTTTAATAAAACTAACCAAATGCAATGCACTGAGTTACATCCGTTTTTAGTATAACTAACCAAATGCAATGCACTGAGTTATATCCGTTTTTAATAAAACTAACAAAATGCAATGCACTGAGTTACATCCGTTTTTAGTAAAACTAACCAAATGCAATGCACTGAGTTATATCCGTTTTTAATAAAACTAACAAAATGCAATGCACTGAGTTACATCCGGTTTTAGTAAAACTAACCAAATGCAATGCACTGAGTTATATCCGTTTTTAATAAAACTAACAAAATGCAATGCACTGAGTTACATCCGGTTTTAATAAAACTAACCAAATGCAATGCACTGAGTTACATCCGTTTTTAGTAAAACTAACCAAATGCAATGCACTGAGTTATATCCGTTTTTAATAAAACTAACAAAATGCAATGCACTGAGTTACATCCGGTTTTAATAAAACTAACCAAATGCAATGCACTGAGTTACATCCGTTTTTAGTAAAACTAACCAAATGCAATGCACTGAGTTATATCCGTTTTTAATAAAACTAACAAAATGCAATGCACTGAGTTACATCCGTTTTTAGTAAAACTAACCAAATGCAATGCACTGAGTTATATCCGTTTTTAATAAAACTAACAAAATGCAATGCACTGAGTTACATCCGGTTTTAATAAAACTAACAAAATGCAATGCACTGAGTTATATCCGTTTTTAATAAAACTAACAAAATGCAATGCACTGAGTTATATCCGGTTTTAATAAAACTAACAAAATGCAATGCACTGAGTTACATCCGGTTTTAATAAAACTAACCAAATGCAATGCACTGAGTTACATCCGGTTTTAATAAAACTAACCAAATGCAATGCACTGAGTTATATCAGTTTTTAATAAAACTAACAAAATGCAATGCACTGAGTTACATCCGGTTTTAATAAAACTAACCAAATGCAATGCACTGAGTTACATCCGTTTTTAGTAAAACTAACCAAATGCAATGCACTGAGTTATATCCGTTTTTAATAAAACTAACAAAATGCAATGCACTGAGTTACATCCGTTTTTAGTAAAACTAACCAAATGCAATGCACTGAGTTATATCCGTTTTTAATAAAACTAACAAAATGCAATGCACTGAGTTACATCCGTTTTTAGTAAAACTAACCAAATGCAATGCACTGAGTTATATCCGTTTTTAATAAAACTAACAAAATGCAATGCACTGAGTTACATCCGGTTTTAATAAAACTAACCAAATGCAATGCACTGAGTTACATCCGTTTTTAGTAAAACTAACCAAATGCAATGCACTGAGTTATATCCGTTTTTAATAAAACTAACAAAATGCAATGCACTGAGTTACATCCGTTTTTAGTAAAACTAACCAAATGCAATGCACTGAGTTATATCCGTTTTTAATAAAACTAACAAAATGCAATGCACTGAGTTACATCCGGTTTTAATAAAACTAACAAAATGCAATGCACTGAGTTATATCCGTTTATAATAAAACTAACCAAATGCAATGCACTGAGTTATATCCGTTTTTAGTAAAACTAACCAAATGCAATGCACTGAGTTATATCCGTTTTTAATAAAACTAACAAAATGCAATGCACTAAGTTACATCCGGTTTTAATAAAACTAACCAAATGCAATGCACTGAGTTACATCCGTTTTTAGTAAAACTAACCAAATGCAATGCACTGAGTTATATCCGTTTTTAATAAAACTAACAAAATGCAATGCACAGAGTTACATCCGTTTTTAGTAAAACTAACCAAATGCAATGCACTGAGTTATATCCGTTTTTAATAAAACTAACAAAATGCAATGCACTGAGTTACATCCGGTTTTAATAAAACTAACAAAATGCAATGCACTGAGTTACATCCGTTTTTAGTAAAACTAACCAAATGCAATGCACTGAGTTATATCCGTTTTTAATAAAACTAACAAAATGCAATGCATTGAGTTACATCCGTTTTTAGTAAAACTAACCAAATGCAATGCACTGAGTTGTATCAGTTTTTAATAAAACTAACCAAATGCAATGCACTGACTTATATCCGTTTTTAATAAAACTAACCAAATGCAATGCACTGAGTTATATCAGTTTTTAATAAAACTAACAAAATGCAATGCACTGAGTTATATCCGTTTTTAATAAAACTAACAAAATGCAATGCACTGAGTTACATCCGGTTTTAATAAAACTAACCAAATGCAATGCACTGAGTTATATCAGTTTTTAATAAAACTAACAAAATGCAATGCACTGAGTTACATCCGGTTTTAATAAAACTAACCAAATGCAATGCACTGAGTTATATCAGTTTTTAATAAAACTAACAAAATGCAATGCACTGAGTTATATCCGTTTTTAATAAAACTAACAAAATGCAATGCACTGAGTTACATCCGGTTTTAATAAAACTAACCAAATGCAATGCACTGAGTTATATCAGTTTTTAATAAAACTAACAAAATGCAATGCACTGAGTTATATCCGTTTTTAATAAAACTAACAAAATGCAATGCACTGAGTTACATCCGGTTTTAATAAAACTAACCAAATGCAATGCACTGAGTTACATCCGGTTTTAATAAAACTAACCAAATGCAATGCACTGAGTTACATCCGTTTTTAGTAAAACTAACCAAATGCAATGCACTGAGTTATATCCGTTTTTAATAAAACTAACCAAATGCAATGCACTGAGTTATATCCGTTTTTAATAAAACTAACAAAATGCAATGCACTGAGTTACATCCGGTTTTAATAAAACTAACCAAATGCAATGTACTGAGTTACATCCGTTTTTAGTAAAACTAACCAAATGCAATGCACTGAGTTATATCCGTTTTTAATAAAACTAACCAAATGCAATGCACTGAGTTACATCCGGTTTTAATAAAACTAACCAAATGCAATGCACTGAGTTATATCCGTTTTTAATAAAACTAACAAAATGCAATGCACTGAGTTACATCCGGTTTTAATAAAACTAACCAAATGCAATGCACTGAGTTACATCCGTTTTTAGTAAAACTAACCAAATGCAATGCACTGAGTTATATCCGTTTTTAATAAAACTAACAAAATGCAATGCACTGAGTTACATCCGGTTTTAGTAAAACTAACCAAATGCAATGCACTGAGTTATATCCGTTTTTAATAAAACTAACAAAATGCAATGCACTGAGTTACATCCGGTTTTAATAAAACTAACCAAATGCAATGCACTGAGTTACATCCGTTTTTAGTATAACTAACCAAATGCAATGCACTGAGTTATATCCGTTTTTAATAAAACTAACAAAATGCAATGCACTGAGTTACATCCGTTTTTAGTAAAACTAACCAAATGCAATGCACTGAGTTATATCCGTTTTTAATAAAACTAACAAAATGCAATGCACTGAGTTACATCCGGTTTTAGTAAAACTAACCAAATGCAATGCACTGAGTTATATCCGTTTTTAATAAAACTAACAAAATGCAATGCACTGAGTTACATCCGGTTTTAATAAAACTAACCAAATGCAATGCACTGAGTTACATCCGTTTTTAGTAAAACTAACCAAATGCAATGCACTGAGTTATATCCGTTTTTAATAAAACTAACAAAATGCAATGCACTGAGTTACATCCGGTTTTAATAAAACTAACCAAATGCAATGCACTGAGTTACATCCGTTTTTAGTAAAACTAACCAAATGCAATGCACTGAGTTATATCCGTTTTTAATAAAACTAACAAAATGCAATGCACTGAGTTACATCCGTTTTTAGTAAAACTAACCAAATGCAATGCACTGAGTTATATCCGTTTTTAATAAAACTAACAAAATGCAATGCACTGAGTTACATCCGGTTTTAATAAAACTAACAAAATGCAATGCACTGAGTTATATCCGTTTTTAATAAAACTAACAAAATGCAATGCACTGAGTTATATCCGGTTTTAATAAAACTAACAAAATGCAATGCACTGAGTTACATCCGGTTTTAATAAAACTAACCAAATGCAATGCACTGAGTTACATCCGGTTTTAATAAAACTAACCAAATGCAATGCACTGAGTTATATCAGTTTTTAATAAAACTAACAAAATGCAATGCACTGAGTTACATCCGGTTTTAATAAAACTAACCAAATGCAATGCACTGAGTTACATCCGTTTTTAGTAAAACTAACCAAATGCAATGCACTGAGTTATATCCGTTTTTAATAAAACTAACAAAATGCAATGCACTGAGTTACATCCGTTTTTAGTAAAACTAACCAAATGCAATGCACTGAGTTATATCCGTTTTTAATAAAACTAACAAAATGCAATGCACTGAGTTACATCCGTTTTTAGTAAAACTAACCAAATGCAATGCACTGAGTTATATCCGTTTTTAATAAAACTAACAAAATGCAATGCACTGAGTTACATCCGGTTTTAATAAAACTAACCAAATGCAATGCACTGAGTTACATCCGTTTTTAGTAAAACTAACCAAATGCAATGCACTGAGTTATATCCGTTTTTAATAAAACTAACAAAATGCAATGCACTGAGTTACATCCGTTTTTAGTAAAACTAACCAAATGCAATGCACTGAGTTATATCCGTTTTTAATAAAACTAACAAAATGCAATGCACTGAGTTACATCCGGTTTTAATAAAACTAACAAAATGCAATGCACTGAGTTATATCCGTTTATAATAAAACTAACCAAATGCAATGCACTGAGTTATATCCGTTTTTAGTAAAACTAACCAAATGCAATGCACTGAGTTATATCCGTTTTTAATAAAACTAACAAAATGCAATGCACTAAGTTACATCCGGTTTTAATAAAACTAACCAAATGCAATGCACTGAGTTACATCCGTTTTTAGTAAAACTAACCAAATGCAATGCACTGAGTTATATCCGTTTTTAATAAAACTAACAAAATGCAATGCACAGAGTTACATCCGTTTTTAGTAAAACTAACCAAATGCAATGCACTGAGTTATATCCGTTTTTAATAAAACTAACAAAATGCAATGCACTGAGTTACATCCGGTTTTAATAAAACTAACAAAATGCAATGCACTGAGTTACATCCGTTTTTAGTAAAACTAACCAAATGCAATGCACTGAGTTATATCCGTTTTTAATAAAACTAACAAAATGCAATGCATTGAGTTACATCCGTTTTTAGTAAAACTAACCAAATGCAATGCACTGAGTTGTATCAGTTTTTAATAAAACTAACCAAATGCAATGCACTGACTTATATCCGTTTTTAATAAAACTAACAAAAAGCAATGCACTGAGTTACATCCGGTTTTAATAAAACTAACCAAATGCAATGCACTGAGTTGTATCAGTTTTTAATAAAACTAACAAAATGCAATGCACTGAGTTACATCCTTTTTTAATAAAACTAACCAAATGCAATACACTGAGTTACATCCGTTTTTAATAAAACTAACCAAATGCAATGCACTGAGTTACATCCGTTTTTAATAAAAAAACCAAATGCAATGCACTGAGTTGTATCAGTTTTAAATAAAACTAACAAAATGCAATGCACTGAGTTACATCCGTTTTTAGTGAAACTAACCAAATGCAATGCACTGAGTTATATCCGTTTTTAATAAAACTAACCAAATGCAATACACTGAGTTGTATCAGTTTTTAATAAAACTAACCAAATGCAATGCACTGAGTTACATCCGTTTTTAATAAAACTAACCAAATGCAATACACTGAGTTGTATCAGTTTTTAATAAAACTAACAAAATGCAATGCACTGAGTTACATCCGTGTTTAGTAAAACTAACCAAATGCAATGCACTGAGTTACTTCCGTTTTTAATAAAACTAACCAAATGCAGTGCACTGAGTTGTATCAGTTTTTAATAAAACTAACAAAATGCAATGCACTGAGTTACATCCGTTTTTAATAAAACTAACCAAATGCAATGCACTGAGTTACATCCGTTTTTAATAAAACTAACCAAATGCAATGCACTGAGTTATATCCGTTTTTAATAAAACTAACCAAATGCAATACACTGAGTTGTATCAGTTTTTAATAAAACTAACCAAATGCAATGCACTGAGTTATATCCGTTTTTAATAAAACTAACCAAATGCAATACACCGAGTTGTATCAGTTTTTAATAAAACTAACCAAATGCAATGCACTGAGTTATATCCGTTTTTAATAAAACTAACCAAATGCAATACACTGAGTTGTATCAGTTTTTAATAAAACTAACTAAATGCAATGCACTGAGTTACATCCGTTTTTAATAAAACTAACCAAATGAAATACACTGAGTTGTATCAGTTTTTAATAAAACTAACAAAATGCAATGCACTGAGTTACATCCGTTTTTAGTAAAACTAACCAAATGCAATGCACTGAGTTACATCCGTTTTTAATAAAACTAACCAAATGCAATGCACTGAGTTGTATCAGTTTTTAATAAAACTAACAAAATGCAATGCACTGAGTTACATCCGTTTTTAATAAAACTAACCAAATGCAATGCACTGAGTTACATCCGTTTTTAATAAAACTAACCAAATGCAATACACTGAGTTGTATCAGTTTTTAATAAAACTAACAAAATGCAATGCACTGAGTTACATCCGTTTTTAGTAAAACTAACCAAATGCAATGTACTGAGTTACATCCGTTTTTAATAAAACTAACCAAATGCAATGCACTGAGTTGTATCAGTTTTTAATAAAACTAACAAAATGCAATGCACTGAGTTACATCCGTTTTTAATAAAACTAACCAAATGCAATGCACTGAGTTACATCCGTTTTTAATAAAACTAACCAAATGCAATGCACTGAGTTATATCCGTTTTTAATAAAACTAACCAAATGCAATACACTGAGTTGTATCAGTTTTTAATAAAACTAACCAAATGCAATGCACTGAGTTGTATCAGTTTTTAATAAAACTAACAAAATGCAATGCACTGAGTTACATCCGTTTTTATTAAAACTAACCAAATGCAATGCACTGAGTTGTATCAGTTTTTAATAAAACTAACAAAATGCAATGCACTGAGTTACATCCGGTTTTAATAAAACTAACCAAATGCAATGCAATGAGTTGTATCAGTTTTTAATAAAACTAACCAAATGCAATGCACTGAGTTACATCCGTTTTTAATAAAACTAACCAAATGCAATGCATTGAGTTATATCCGTTTTTAATAAAACTAACCAAATGCAATACACTGAGTTGTATCAGTTTTTAATAAAACTAACCAAATGCAATGCACTGAGTTATATCCGTTTTTAATAAAACTAACCAAATGCGATACACTGAGTTGTATCAGTTTTTAATAAAACTAACCAAATGCAATGCACTGAGTTATATCCGTTTTTAATAAAACTAACCAAATGCAATACACTGAGTTGTATCAGTTTTAAATAAAACTAAAAATGCAATGCACTGAGTTGTATCAGTTTTTAATAAAACTAACAAAATGCAATGCACTGAGTTACATCCGGTTTTAATAAAACTAACCAAATGCAATGCACTGAGTTGTATCAGTTTTTAATAAAACTAACAAAATGCAATGCACTGAGTTACATCCGTTTTTAGTAAAACTAACCAAATGCAATGCACTGAGTTGTATCAGTTTTTAATAAAACTAACCAAATGCAATGCACTGAGTTATATCCGTTTTTAATAAAACTAACAAAATGCAAGGCACTGAGTTACATCCGTTTTTAGTAAAACTAACAAAATGCAATGCACTGAGTTACATCCGTTTTTAATAAAACTAACCAAATGCAATACACTGAGTTACATCCGTTTTTAGTAAAACTAACCAAATGCAATGCACTGAGTTGTATCAGTTTTTAATAAAACTAACCAAATGCAATGCACTGAGTTACATCCGTTTTTAGTAAAACTAACAAAATGCAATGCACTGAGTTACATCCGTTTTTAGTAAAACTAACCAAATGCAATGCACTGAGTTGTATCAGTTTTTAATAAAACTAACCAAATGCAATGCACTGAGTTATATCCGTTTTTAATAAAACTAACAAAATGCAATGCACTGAGTTACATCCGTTTTTAATAAAACTAACCAAATGCAATGCACTGAGTTACATCCGTTTTTAGTAAAACTAACCAAATGCAATGCACTGAGTTGTATCAGTTTTTAATAAAACTAACCAAATGCAATACACTGAGTTATATCCGTTTTTAATAAAACTAACAAAATGCAATGCACTGAGTTACATCCGTTTTTAGTAAAACTAACAAAATGCAATGCACTGAGTTACATCCGTTTTTAGTAAAACTAACCAAATGCAATGCACTGAGTTACATCCGTTTTTAATAAAACTAACCAAATGCAATGCACTGAGTTACATCCGTTTTTAGTAAAACTAACCAAATGCAATGCACTGAGTTGTATCAGTTTTTAATAAAACTTACCAAATGCAATCCACTGAGTTATATCCGTTTTTAATAAAACTAACCAAATGCAATGCACTGAGTTGTATCAGTTTTTAATAAAACTAACCAAATGCAATGCACTGAGTTACATCCGTTTTTAGTAAAACTAACCAAATGCAATGCACTGAGTTGTATCAGTTTTTAATAAAACTAACCAAATGCAATGCACTGAGTTATATCCGTTTTTAATAAAACTAACAAAATGCAATGCACTGAGTTACATCCGTTTTTAATAAAACTAACAAAATGCAATGCACTGAGTTACATCCGTTTTTAGTAAAACTAACCAAATGCAATGCACTGAGTTGTATCAGTTTTTAATAAAACTAACCAAATGCAATGCACTGAGTTATATCCGTTTTTAATAAAACTAACAAAATGCAATGCACTGAGTTACATCCGTTTTTAGTAAAACTAACAAAATGCAATGCACTGAGTTACATCCGTTTTTAATAAAACTAACCAAATGCAATACACTGAGTTACATCCGTTTTTAGTAAAACTAACCAAATGCAATGCACTGAGTTGTATCAGTTTTTAATAAAACTAACCAAATGCAATGCACTGAGTTATATCCGTTTTTAATAAAACTAACAAAATGCAATGCACTGAGTTACATCCGTTTTTAGTAAAACTAACAAAATGCAATGCACTGAGTTACATCCGTTTTTAATAAAACTAACCAAATGCAATACACTGAGTTACATCCGTTTTTAGTAAAACTAACCAAATGCAATGCACTGAGTTGTATCAGTTTTTAATAAAACTAACCAAATGCAATGCACTGAGTTATATCCGTTTTTAATAAAACTAAAAAAATGCAATGCACTGAGTTACATCCGTTTTTAATAAAACTAACCAAATGCAATGCACTGAGTTACATCCGTTTTTAGTAAAACTAACCAAATGCAATGCACTGAGTTGTATCAGTTTTTAATAAAACTAACCAAATGCAATGCACTGAGTTATATCCGTTTTTAATAAAACTAACAAAATGCAATTCACTGAGTTACATCCGTTTTTAGTAAAACTAACAAAATGCAATGCACTGAGTTACATCCGTTTTTAATAAAACTAACCAAATGCAATACACTGAGTTACATCCGTTTTTAGTAAAACTAACCAAATGCAATGCACTGAGTTGTATCAGTTTTTAATAAAACTAACCAAATGCAATGCACTGAGTTGTATCAGTTTTTAATAAAACTAACCAAATGCAATGCACTGAGTTATATCCGTTTTTAATAAAACTAACAAAATGCAATGCACTGAGTTACATCCGTTTTTAATAAAACTAACCAAATGCAATGCACTGAGTTACATCCGTTTTTAGTAAAACTAACCAAATGCAATGCACTGAGTTACATCCGTTTTTAATAAAACTAACCAAATGCAATGCACTGAGTTACATCCGTTTTTAGTAAAACTAACCAAATGCAATGCACTGAGTTGTATCAGTTTTTAATAAAACTAACCAAATGCAATGCACTGAGTTATATCCGTTTTTAATAAAACTAACAAAATGCAATGCACTGAGTTACATCCGTTTTTAATAAAACTAACAAAATGCAATGCACTGAGTTACATCCGTTTTTAGTAAAACTAACCAAATGCAATGCACTGAGTTGTATCAGTTTTTAATAAAACTAACTAAATGCAATGCACTGAGTTATATCCGTTTTTAATAAAACTAACAAAATGCAATGCACTGAGTTACATCCGTTTTTAGTAAAACTAACAAAATGCAATGCACTGAGTTACATCCGTTTTTAATAAAACTAACCAAATGCAATACACTGAGTTACATCCGTTTTTAGTAAAACTAACCAAATGCAATGCACTGAGTTGTATCAGTTTTTAATAAAACTAACCAAATGCAATGCACTGAGTTATATCCGTTTTTAATAAAACTAACAAAATGCAATGCACTGAGTTACATCCGTTTTTAATAAAACTAACAAAATGCAATGCACTGAGTTACATCCGTTTTTAGTAAAACTAACCAAATGCAATGCACTGAGTTATATCCGTTTTTAATAAAACTAACAAAATGCAATGCACTGAGTTACATCCGGTTTTAATAAAACTAACAAAATGCAATGCACTGAGTTACATCCGTTTTTAGTAAAACTAACCAAATGCAATGCACTGAGTTATATCCGTTTTTAATAAAACTAACAAAATGCAATGCATTGAGTTACATCCGTTTTTAGTAAAACTAACCAAATGCAATGCACTGAGTTGTATCAGTTTTTAATAAAACTAACCAAATGCAATGCACTGACTTATATCCGTTTTTAATAAAACTAACAAAAAGCAATGCACTGAGTTACATCCGGTTTTAATAAAACTAACCAAATGCAATGCACTGAGTTGTATCAGTTTTTAATAAAACTAACAAAATGCAATGCACTGAGTTACATCCTTTTTTAATAAAACTAACCAAATGCAATACACTGAGTTACATCCGTTTTTAATAAAACTAACCAAATGCAATGCACTGAGTTACATCCGTTTTTAATAAAAAAACCAAATGCAATGCACTGAGTTGTATCAGTTTTAAATAAAACTAACAAAATGCAATGCACTGAGTTACATCCGTTTTTAGTGAAACTAACCAAATGCAATGCACTGAGTTATATCCGTTTTTAATAAAACTAACCAAATGCAATACACTGAGTTGTATCAGTTTTTAATAAAACTAACCAAATGCAATGCACTGAGTTACATCCGTTTTTAATAAAACTAACCAAATGCAATACACTGAGTTGTATCAGTTTTTAATAAAACTAACAAAATGCAATGCACTGAGTTACATCCGTTTTTAGTAAAACTAACCAAATGCAATGCACTGAGTTACTTCCGTTTTTAATAAAACTAACCAAATGCAGTGCACTGAGTTGTATCAGTTTTTAATAAAACTAACAAAATGCAATGCACTGAGTTACATCCGTTTTTAATAAAACTAACCAAATGCAATGCACTGAGTTACATCCGTTTTTAATAAAACTAACCAAATGCAATGCACTGAGTTATATCCGTTTTTAATAAAACTAACCAAATGCAATACACTGAGTTGTATCAGTTTTTAATAAAACTAACCAAATGCAATGCACTGAGTTATATCCGTTTTTAATAAAACTAACCAAATGCAATACACCGAGTTGTATCAGTTTTTAATAAAACTAACCAAATGCAATGCACTGAGTTATATCCGTTTTTAATAAAACTAACCAAATGCAATACACTGAGTTGTATCAGTTTTTAATAAAACTAACTAAATGCAATGCACTGAGTTACATCCGTTTTTAATAAAACTAACCAAATGAAATACACTGAGTTGTATCAGTTTTTAATAAAACTAACAAAATGCAATGCACTGAGTTACATCCGTTTTTAGTAAAACTAACCAAATGCAATGCACTGAGTTACATCCGTTTTTAATAAAACTAACCAAATGCAATGCACTGAGTTGTATCAGTTTTTAATAAAACTAACAAAATGCAATGCACTGAGTTACATCCGTTTTTAATAAAACTAACCAAATGCAATGCACTGAGTTACATCCGTTTTTAATAAAACTAACCAAATGCAATACACTGAGTTGTATCAGTTTTTAATAAAACTAACAAAATGCAATGCACTGAGTTACATCCGTTTTTAGTAAAACTAACCAAATGCAATGTACTGAGTTACATCCGTTTTTAATAAAACTAACCAAATGCAATGCACTGAGTTGTATCAGTTTTTAATAAAACTAACAAAATGCAATGCACTGAGTTACATCTGTTTTTAATAAAACTAACCAAATGCAATGCACTGAGTTACATCCGTTTTTAATAAAACTAACCAAATGCAATGCACTGAGTTATATCCGTTTTTAATAAAACTAACCAAATGCAATACACTGAGTTGTATCAGTTTTTAATAAAACTAACCAAATGCAATGCACTGAGTTGTATCAGTTTTTAATAAAACTAACAAAATGCAATGCACTGAGTTACATCCGTTTTTATTAAAACTAACCAAATGCAATGCACTGAGTTGTATCAGTTTTTAATAAAACTAACAAAATGCAATGCACTGAGTTACATCCGGTTTTAATAAAACTAACCAAATGCAATGCAATGAGTTGTATCAGTTTTTAATAAAACTAACCAAATGCAATGCACTGAGTTACATCCGTTTTTAATAAAACTAACCAAATGCAATGCATTGAGTTATATCCGTTTTTAATAAAACTAACCAAATGCAATACACTGAGTTGTATCAGTTTTTAATAAAACTAACCAAATGCAATGCACTGAGTTATATCCGTTTTTAATAAAACTAACCAAATGCGATACACTGAGTTGTATCAGTTTTTAATAAAACTAACCAAATGCAATGCACTGAGTTATATCCGTTTTTAATAAAACTAACCAAATGCAATACACTGAGTTGTATCAGTTTTAAATAAAACTAAAAATGCAATGCACTGAGTTGTATCAGTTTTTAATAAAACTAACAAAATGCAATGCACTGAGTTACATCCGGTTTTAATAAAACTAACCAAATGCAATGCACTGAGTTGTATCAGTTTTTAATAAAACTAACAAAATGCAATGCACTGAGTTACATCCGTTTTTAGTAAAACTAACCAAATGCAATGCACTGAGTTGTATCAGTTTTTAATAAAACTAACCAAATGCAATGCACTGAGTTATATCCGTTTTTAATAAAACTAACAAAATGCAAGGCACTGAGTTACATCCGTTTTTAGTAAAACTAACAAAATGCAATGCACTGAGTTACATCCGTTTTTAATAAAACTAACCAAATGCAATACACTGAGTTACATCCGTTTTTAGTAAAACTAACCAAATGCAATGCACTGAGTTGTATCAGTTTTTAATAAAACTAACCAAATGCAATGCACTGAGTTACATCCGTTTTTAGTAAAACTAACAAAATGCAATGCACTGAGTTACATCCGTTTTTAGTAAAACTAACCAAATGCAATGCACTGAGTTGTATCAGTTTTTAATAAAACTAACCAAATGCAATGCACTGAGTTATATCCGTTTTTAATAAAACTAACAAAATGCAATGCACTGAGTTACATCCGTTTTTAATAAAACTAATCAAATGCCATGCACTGAGTTACATCCGTTTTTAGTAAAACTAACCAAATGCAATGCACTGAGTTGTATCAGTTTTTAATAAAACTAACCAAATGCAATACACTGAGTTATATCCGTTTTTAATAAAACTAACAAAATGCAATGCACTGAGTTACATCCGTTTTTAGTAAAACTAACAAAATGCAATGCACTGAGTTACATCCGTTTTTAGTAAAACTAACCAAATGCAATGCACTGAGTTACATCCGTTTTTAATAAAACTAACCAAATGCAATGCACTGAGTTACATCCGTTTTTAGTAAAACTAACCAAATGCAATGCACTGAGTTGTATCAGTTTTTAATAAAACTTACCAAATGCAATCCACTGAGTTATATCCGTTTTTAATAAAACTAACCAAATGCAATGCACTGAGTTGTATCAGTTTTTAATAAAACTAACCAAATGCAATGCACTGAGTTACATCCGTTTTTAGTAAAACTAACCAAATGCAATGCACTGAGTTGTATCAGTTTTTAATAAAACTAACCAAATGCAATGCACTGAGTTATATCCGTTTTTAATAAAACTAACAAAATGCAATGCACTGAGTTACATCCGTTTTTAATAAAACTAACAAAATGCAATGCACTGAGTTACATCCGTTTTTAGTAAAACTAACCAAATGCAATGCACTGAGTTGTATCAGTTTTTAATAAAACTAACCAAATGCAATGCACTGAGTTATATCCGTTTTTAATAAAACTAACAAAATGCAATGCACTGAGTTACATCCGTTTTTAGTAAAACTAACAAAATGCAATGCACTGAGTTACATCCGTTTTTAATAAAACTAACCAAATGCAATACACTGAGTTACATCCGTTTTTAGTAAAACTAACCAAATGCAATGCACTGAGTTGTATCAGTTTTTAATAAAACTAACCAAATGCAATGCACTGAGTTATATCCGTTTTTAATAAAACTAACAAAATGCAATGCACTGAGTTACATCCGTTTTTAGTAAAACTAACAAAATGCAATGCACTGAGTTACATCCGTTTTTAATAAAACTAACCAAATGCAATACACTGAGTTACATCCGTTTTTAGTAAAACTAACCAAATGCAATGCACTGAGTTGTATCAGTTTTTAATAAAACTAACCAAATGCAATGCACTGAGTTATATCCGTTTTTAATAAAACTAAAAAAATGCAATGCACTGAGTTACATCCGTTTTTAATAAAACTAACCAAATGCAATGCACTGAGTTACATCCGTTTTTAGTAAAACTAACCAAATGCAATGCACTGAGTTGTATCAGTTTTTAATAAAACTAACCAAATGCAATGCACTGAGTTATATCCGTTTTTAATAAAACTAACAAAATGCAATGCACTGAGTTACATCCGTTTTTAGTAAAACTAACAAAATGCAATGCACTGAGTTACATCCGTTTTTAATAAAACTAACCAAATGCAATACACTGAGTTACATCCGTTTTTAGTAAAACTAACCAAATGCAATGCACTGAGTTGTATCAGTTTTTAATAAAACTAACCAAATGCAATGCACTGAGTTGTATCAGTTTTTAATAAAACTAACCAAATGCAATGCACTGAGTTATATCCGTTTTTAATAAAACTAACAAAATGCAATGCACTGAGTTACATCCGTTTTTAATAAAACTAACCAAATGCAATGCACTGAGTTACATCCGTTTTTAGTAAAACTAACCAAATGCAATGCACTGAGTTACATCCGTTTTTAATAAAACTAACCAAATGCAATGCACTGAGTTACATCCGTTTTTAGTAAAACTAACCAAATGCAATGCACTGAGTTGTATCAGTTTTTAATAAAACTAACCAAATGCAATGCACTGAGTTATATCCGTTTTTAATAAAACTAACAAAATGCAATGCACTGAGTTACATCCGTTTTTAATAAAACTAACAAAATGCAATGCACTGAGTTACATCCGTTTTTAGTAAAACTAACCAAATGCAATGCACTGAGTTGTATCAGTTTTTAATAAAACTAACCAAATGCAATGCACTGAGTTATATCCGTTTTTAATAAAACTAACAAAATGCAATGCACTGAGTTACATCCGTTTTTAGTAAAACTAACAAAATGCAATGCACTGAGTTACATCCGTTTTTAATAAAACTAACCAAATGCAATACACTGAGTTACATCCGTTTTTAGTAAAACTAACCAAATGCAATGCACTGAGTTGTATCAGTTTTTAATAAAACTAACCAAATGCAATGCACTGAGTTATATCCGTTTTTAATAAAACTAACAAAATGCAATGCACTGAGTTACATCCGTTTTTAGTAAAACTAACAAAATGCAATGCACTGAGTTACATCCGTTTTTAATAAAACTAACCAAATGCAATACACTGAGTTACATCCGTTTTTAGTAAAACTAACCAAATGCAATGCACTGAGTTGTATCAGTTTTTAATAAAACTAACCAAATGCAATGCACTGAGTTATATCCGTTTTTAATAAAACTAAAAAAATGCAATGCACTGAGTTACATCCGTTTTTAATAAAACTAACCAAATGCAATGCACTGAGTTACATCCGTTTTTAGTAAAACTAACCAAATGCAATGCACTGAGTTGTATCAGTTTTTAATAAAACTAACCAAATGCAATGCACTGAGTTATATCCGTTTTTAATAAAACTAACAAAATGCAATGCACTGAGTTACATCCGTTTTTAGTAAAACTAACAAAATGCAATGCACTGAGTTACATCCGTTTTTAATAAAACTAACCAAATGCAATACACTGAGTTACATCCGTTTTTAGTAAAACTAACCAAATGCAATGCACTGAGTTGTATCAGTTTTTAATAAAACTAACCAAATGCAATGCACTGAGTTATATCCGTTTTTAATAAAACTAACAAAATGCAATGCACTGAGTTACATCCGTTTTTAATAAAACTAACCAAATGCAATGCACTGAGTTGTATCAGTTTTTAATAAAACTAACCAAATGCAATGCACTGAGTTATATCCGTTTTTAATAAAACTAACAAAATGCAATGCACTGAGTTACATCCGTTTTTAATAAAACTAACCAAATGCAATGCACTGAGTTGTATCAGTTTTTAATAAAACTAACCAAATGCAATGCACTGAGTTATATCCGTTTTTAATAAAACTAACAAAATGCAATGCACTGAGTTACATCCGTTTTTAGTAAAACTAACAAAATGCAATGCACTAAGTTACATCCGGTTTTAATAAAACTAACCAAATGCAATGCACTGAGTTGTATCAGTTTTTAATAAAACTAACAAAATGCACTGCACTGAGTTACATCCGTTTTTAGTAAAACTAACCAAATGCAATGCACTGAGTTGTATCAGTTTTTAATAAAACTAACAAAATGCAATGCACTGAGTTACATAAGTTTTTAATAAAACTAACCAAATGCAATACACTGAGTTACATCCGTTTTTAGTAAAACTAACCAAATGCAATGCACTGAGTTGTATCAGTTTTTAATAAAACTAACCAAATGCAATGCACTGAGTTATATCCGTTTTTAATAAAACTAACAAAATGCAATGCACTGAGTTACATCCGTTTTTAGTAAAACTAACCAAATGCAATGCACTGAGTTGTATCAGTTTTTAATAAAACTAACCAAATGCAATGCACTGAGTTATATCCGTTTTTAATAAAACTAACAAAATGCAATGCACTGAGTTACATCCGGTTTTAATAAAACTAACCAAATGCAATGCACTGAGTTGTATCAGTTTTTAATAAAACTAACAAAATGCAATGCACTGAGTTACATCCGTTTTTAGTAAAACTAACCAAATGCAATGCACTGAGTTGTATCAGTTTTTAATAAAACTAACCAAATGCAATGCACTGAGTTATATCCGTTTTTAATAAAACTAACAAAATGCAATGCACTGAGTTACATCCGGTTTTAGTAAAACTAACCAAATGCAATGCACTGAGTTGTATCAGTTTTTAATAAAACTAACCAAATGCAATGCACTGAGTTATATCCGTTTTTAATAAAACTAACAAAATACAATGCACTGAGTTACATCCGGTTTTAATAAAACTAACCAAATGCAATGCACTGAGTTGTATCAGTTTTTAATAAAACTAACAAAATGCAATGCACTGAGTTACATCCGTTTTTAGTAAAACTAACCAAATGCAATGCACTGAGTTGTATCAGTTTTTAATAAAACTAACAAAATGCAATGCACTGAGTTACATCCGTTTTTAATAAAACTAACCAAATGCAATACACAGAGTTACATCCGTTTTTAGTAAAACTAACCAAATGCAATGCACTGAGTTGTATCAGTTTTTAATAAAACTAACCAAATGCAATGCACTGAGTTATATCCGTTTTTAATAAAACTAACAAAATGCAATGCACTGAGTTACATCCGGTTTTAATAAAACTAACCAAATGCAATGCACTGAGTTGTATCAGTTTTTAATAAAACTAACAAAATGCAATGCACTGAGTTACATCCGTTTTTAGTAAAACTAACCAAATGCAATGCACTGACTTGTATCAGTTTTTAATAAAACTAACAATATGCAATGCACTGAGTTACATCCGTTTTTAATAAAACTAACCAAATGCAATACACTGAGTTACATCCGTTTTTAGTAAAACTAACCAAATGCAATGCACTGAGTTGTATCAGTTTTTAATAAAACTAACCAAATGCAATGCACTGAGTTATATCCGTTTTTAATAAAACTAACAAAATGCAATGCACTGAGTTACATCCGTTTTTAGTAAAACTAACCAAATGCAATGCACTGAGTTGTATCAGTTTTTAATAAAACTAACCAAATGCAATGCACTGAGTTATATCCGTTTTTAATAAAACTAACAAAATGCAATGCACTGAGTTACATCCGATTTTAATAAAACTAACCAAATGCAATGCACTGAGTTATATCAGTTTTTAATAAAACTAACAAAATGCAATGCACTGAGTTACATCCGTTTTTAGTAAAACTAACCAAATGCAATGCACTGAGTTGTATCAGTTTTTAATAAAACTAACAAAATGCAATGCACTGAGTTACATCCTTTTTTAATAAAACTAACCAAATGCAATACACTGAGTTACATCCGTTTTTAATAAAACTAACCAAATGCAATGCACTGAGTTACATCCGTTTTTAATAAAAAAACCAAATGCAATGCACTGAGTTGTATCAGTTTTAAATAAAACTAACAAAATGCAATGCACTGAGTTACATCCGTTTTTAGTGAAACTAACCAAATGCAATGCACTGAGTTGTATCAGTTCTTAATAAAACTAACCAAATGCAATGCACTGAGTTATATCCGTTTTTAATAAAACTAACCAAATGCAATACACTGAGTTGTATCAGTTTTTAATAAAACTAACCAAATGCAATGCACTGAGTTATATCCGTTTTTAATAAAACTAACCAAATGCAATACACTGAGTTGTATCAGTTTTTAATAAAACTAACCAAATGCAATGCACTGAGTTATATCCGTTTTTAATAAAACTAACCAAATGCAATACACTGAGTTGTATCAGTTTTTAATAAAACTAACCAAATGCAATGCACTGAGTTACATCCGTTTTTAATAAAACTAACCAAATGCAATACACTGAGTTGTATCAGTTTTTAATAAAACTAACAAAATGCAATGCACTGAGTTACATCCTTTTTTAGTAAAACTAACCAAATGCAATGCACTGAGTTACATCCGTTTTTAATAAAACTAACCAAATGCAATGCACTGAGTTGTATCAGTTTTTAATAAAACTAACAAAATGCAATGCACTGAGTTACATCCGTTTTTAATAAAACTAACCAAATGCAATGCACTGAGTTACATCCGTTTTTAATAAAACTAACCAAATGCAATGCACTGAGTTATATCCGTTTTTAATAAAACTAACCAAATGCAATACACTGAGTTGTATCAGTTTTTAATAAAACTAACCAAATGCAATGCACTGAGTTATATCCGATTTTAATAAAACTAACCAAATGCAATACACTGAGTTGTATCAGTTTTTAATAAAACTAACCAAATGCAATGCACTGAGTTACATCCGTTTTTAATAAAACTAACCAAATGCAATACACTGAGTTGTATCAGTTTTTAATAAAACTAACAAAATGCAATGCACTGAGTTACATCCGTTTTTAGTAAAACTGACCAAATGCAATGCACTGAGTTACATCCGTTTTTAATAAAACTAACCAAATGCAATGCACTGAGTTACATCCGTTTTTAATAAAACTAACCAAATGCAATGCACTGAGTTATATCCGTTTTTAATAAAACTAACCAAATGCAATGCACTGAGTTATATCCGTTTTTAATAAAACTAACCAAATGCAATACACTGAGTTGTATCAGTTTTTAATAAAACTAACCAAATGCAATGCACTGAGTTATATCCGTTTTTAATAAAACTAACCAAATGCAATACACTGAGTTGTATCAGTTTTTAATAAAACTAACCAAATGCAATGCACTGAGTTACATCCTTTTTTAATAAAACTAACCAAATGCAATACACTGAGTTACATCCGTTTTTAATAAAACTAACCAAATGCAATGCACTGAGTTACATCCGTTTTTAATAAAAAAACCAAATGCAATGCACTGAGTTGTATCAGTTTTAAATAAAACTAACAAAATGCAATGCACTGGGTTACATCCGTTTTTAGTGAAACTAACCAAATGCAATGCACTGAGTTGTATCAGTTTTTAATAAAACTAACCAAATGCAATGCACTGAGTTATATCCGTTTTTAATAAAACTAACCAAATGCAATACACTGAGTTGTATCAGTTTTTAATAAAACTAACCAAATGCAATGCACTGAGTTATATCCGTTTTTAATAAAACTAACCAAATGCAATACACTGAGTTGTATCAGTTTTTAATAAAACTAACCAAATGCAATGCACTGAGTTATATCCGTTTTTAATAAAACTAACCAAATGCAATACACTGAGTTGTATCAGTTTTTAATAAAACTAACCAAATGCAATGCACTGAGTTACATCCGTTTTTAATAAAACTAACCAAATGCAATACACTGAGTTGTATCAGTTTTTAATAAAACTAACAAAATGCAATGCACTGAGTTACATCCTTTTTTAGTAAAACTAACCAAATGCAATGCACTGAGTTACATCCGTTTTTAATAAAACTAACCAAATGCAATGCACTGAGTTGTATCAGTTTTTAATAAAACTAACAAAATGCAATGCACTGAGTTACATCCGTTTTTAATAAAACTAACCAAATGCAATGCACTGAGTTACATCCGTTTTTAATAAAACTAACCAAATGCAATGCACTGAGCTATATCCGTTTTTAATAAAACTAACCAAATGCAATACACTGAGTTGTATCAGTTTTTAATAAAACTAACCAAATGCAATGCACTGAGTTATATCCGTTTTTAATAAAACTAACCAAATGCAATACACTGAGTTGTATCAGTTTTTAATAAAACTAACCAAATGCAATGCACTGAGTTACATCCGTTTTTAATAAAACTAACCAAATGCAATACACTGAGTTGTATCAGTTTTTAATAAAACTAACAAAATGCAATGCACTGAGTTACATCCGTTTTTAGTAAAACTAACCAAATGCAATGCACTGAGTTACATCCGTTTTTAATAAAACTAACCAAATGCAATGCACTGAGTTGTATCAGTTTTTAATAAAACTAACAAAATGCAATGCACTGAGTTACATCCGTTTTTAATAAAACTAACCAAATGCAATGCACTGAGTTACATCCGTTTTTAATAAAACTAACCAAATGCAATGCACTGAGTTATATCCGTTTTTAATAAAACTAACCAAATGCAATGCACTGAGTTATATCCGTTTTTAATAAAACTAACCAAATGCAATACACTGAGTTGTATCAGTTTTTAATAAAACTAACCAAATGCAATGCACTGAGTTATATCCGTTTTTAATAAAACTAACCAAATGCAATACACTGAGTTGTATCAGTTTTTAATAAAACTAACCAAATGCAATGCACTGAGTTATATCCGTTTTTAATAAAACTAACCAAATACAATACACTGAGTTGTATCAGTTTTTAATAAAACTAACCAAATGCAATGCACTGAGTTACATCCGTTTTTAATAAAACTAACCAAATGCAATACACTGAGTTGTATCAGTTTTTAATAAAACTAACAAAATGCAATGCACTGAGTTACATCCGTTTTTAGTAAAACTAACCAAATGCAATGCACTGAGTTACATCCGTTTTTAATAAAACTAACCAAATGCAATGCACTGAGTTGTATCAGTTTTTAATAAAACTAACAAAATGCAATGCACTGAGTTACATCCGTTTTTAATAAAACTAACCAAATGCAATGCACTGAGTTATATCCGTTTTTAATAAAACTAACCAAATGCAATACACTGAGTTGTATCAGTTTTTAATAAAACTAACCAAATGCAATGCACTGAGTTATATCCGTTTTTAATAAAACTAACCAAATGCAATACACTGAGTTGTATCAGTTTTTAATAAAACTAACCAAATGCAATGCACTGAGTTATATCCGTTTTTAATAAAACTAACAAAATGCAATGCACTGAGTTACATCCGTTTTTAGTAAAACTAACCAAATGCAATGCACTGAGTTATATCCGTTTTTAATAAAACTAACCAAATGCAATGCACTGAGTTATATCAGTTTTTAATAAAACTAACAAAATGCAATGCACTGAGTTACATCCGTTTTTAATAAAACTAACCAAATGCAATGCACTGAGTTATATCCGTTTTTAATAAAACTAACCAAATGCAATACACTGAGTTATATCCGTTTTTATTAAAACTAACCAAATGCAATGCACTGAGTTACATCCGTTTTTAATAAAACTAACCAAATGCATTGCACTGAGTTGTATCAGTTTTTAATAAAACTAACAAAATGCAATGCACTGAGTTATATCCGTTTTTAATAAAACTAACCAAATGCAATACACTGAGTTGTATCAGTTTTTAATAAAACTAACCAAATGCAATGCACTGAGTTATATCCGTTTTTAATAAAACTAACCAAATGCAATACACTGAGTTGTATCAGTTTTTAATAAAACTAACCAAATGCAATGCACTGAGTTATATCCGATTTTAATAAAACTAACCAAATGCAATACACTGAGTTGTATCAGTTTTTAATAAAACTAACCAAATGCAATGCACTGAGTTACATCCGTTTTTAATAAAACTAACCAAATGCAATACACTGAGTTGTATCAGTTTTTAATAAAACTAACAAAATGCAATGCACTGAGTTACATCCGTTTTTAGTAAAACTGACCAAATGCAATGCACTGAGTTACATCCGTTTTTAATAAAACTAACCAAATGCAATGCACTGAGTTACATCCGTTTTTAATAAAACTAACCAAATGCAATGCACTGAGTTATATCCGTTTTTAATAAAACTAACCAAATGCAATGCACTGAGTTATATCCGTTTTTAATAAAACTAACCAAATGCAATACACTGAGTTGTATCAGTTTTTAATAAAACTAACCAAATGCAATGCACTGAGTTATATCCGTTTTTAATAAAACTAACCAAATGCAATACACTGAGTTGTATCAGTTTTTAATAAAACTAACCAAATGCAATGCACTGAGTTACATCCTTTTTTAATAAAACTAACCAAATGCAATACACTGAGTTACATCCGTTTTTAATAAAACTAACCAAATGCAATGCACTGAGTTACATCCGTTTTTAATAAAAAAACCAAATGCAATGCACTGAGTTGTATCAGTTTTAAATAAAACTAACAAAATGCAATGCACTGGGTTACATCCGTTTTTAGTGAAACTAACCAAATGCAATGCACTGAGTTGTATCAGTTTTTAATAAAACTAACCAAATGCAATGCACTGAGTTATATCCGTTTTTAATAAAACTAACCAAATGCAATACACTGAGTTGTATCAGTTTTTAATAAAACTAACCAAATGCAATGCACTGAGTTATATCCGTTTTTAATAAAACTAACCAAATGCAATACACTGAGTTGTATCAGTTTTTAATAAAACTAACCAAATGCAATGCACTGAGTTATATCCGTTTTTAATAAAACTAACCAAATGCAATACACTGAGTTGTATCAGTTTTTAATAAAACTAACCAAATGCAATGCACTGAGTTACATCCGTTTTTAATAAAACTAACCAAATGCAATACACTGAGTTGTATCAGTTTTTAATAAAACTAACAAAATGCAATGCACTGAGTTACATCCTTTTTTAGTAAAACTAACCAAATGCAATGCACTGAGTTACATCCGTTTTTAATAAAACTAACCAAATGCAATGCACTGAGTTGTATCAGTTTTTAATAAAACTAACAAAATGCAATGCACTGAGTTACATCCGTTTTTAATAAAACTAACCAAATGCAATGCACTGAGTTACATCCGTTTTTAATAAAACTAACCAAATGCAATGCACTGAGCTATATCCGTTTTTAATAAAACTAACCAAATGCAATACACTGAGTTGTATCAGTTTTTAATAAAACTAACCAAATGCAATGCACTGAGTTATATCCGTTTTTAATAAAACTAACCAAATGCAATACACTGAGTTGTATCAGTTTTTAATAAAACTAACCAAATGCAATGCACTGAGTTACATCCGTTTTTAATAAAACTAACCAAATGCAATACACTGAGTTGTATCAGTTTTTAATAAAACTAACAAAATGCAATGCACTGAGTTACATCCGTTTTTAGTAAAACTAACCAAATGCAATGCACTGAGTTACATCCGTTTTTAATAAAACTAACCAAATGCAATGCACTGAGTTGTATCAGTTTTTAATAAAACTAACAAAATGCAATGCACTGAGTTACATCCGTTTTTAATAAAACTAACCAAATGCAATGCACTGAGTTACATCCGTTTTTAATAAAACTAACCAAATGCAATGCACTGAGTTATATCCGTTTTTAATAAAACTAACCAAATGCAATGCACTGAGTTATATCCGTTTTTAATAAAACTAACCAAATGCAATACACTGAGTTGTATCAGTTTTTAATAAAACTAACCAAATGCAATGCACTGAGTTATATCCGTTTTTAATAAAACTAACCAAATGCAATACACTGAGTTGTATCAGTTTTTAATAAAACTAACCAAATGCAATGCACTGAGTTATATCCGTTTTTAATAAAACTAACCAAATACAATACACTGAGTTGTATCAGTTTTTAATAAAACTAACCAAATGCAATGCACTGAGTTACATCCGTTTTTAATAAAACTAACCAAATGCAATACACTGAGTTGTATCAGTTTTTAATAAAACTAACAAAATGCAATGCACTGAGTTACATCCGTTTTTAGTAAAACTAACCAAATGCAATGCACTGAGTTACATCCGTTTTTAATAAAACTAACCAAATGCAATGCACTGAGTTGTATCAGTTTTTAATAAAACTAACAAAATGCAATGCACTGAGTTACATCCGTTTTTAATAAAACTAACCAAATGCAATGCACTGAGTTATATCCGTTTTTAATAAAACTAACCAAATGCAATACACTGAGTTGTATCAGTTTTTAATAAAACTAACCAAATGCAATGCACTGAGTTATATCCGTTTTTAATAAAACTAACCAAATGCAATACACTGAGTTGTATCAGTTTTTAATAAAACTAACCAAATGCAATGCACTGAGTTATATCCGTTTTTAATAAAACTAACAAAATGCAATGCACTGAGTTACATCCGTTTTTAGTAAAACTAACCAAATGCAATGCACTGAGTTATATCCGTTTTTAATAAAACTAACCAAATGCAATGCACTGAGTTATATCAGTTTTTAATAAAACTAACAAAATGCAATGCACTGAGTTACATCCGTTTTTAATAAAACTAACCAAATGCAATGCACTGAGTTATATCCGTTTTTAATAAAACTAACCAAATGCAATACACTGAGTTATATCCGTTTTTATTAAAACTAACCAAATGCAATGCACTGAGTTACATCCGTTTTTAATAAAACTAACCAAATGCATTGCACTGAGTTGTATCAGTTTTTAATAAAACTAACAAAATGCAATGCACTGAGTTACATCCGTTTTTAATAAAAATAACCAAATGCAATACACTGAGTTATATCCGTTTTTAATAAAACTAACCAAATGCAATACACTGAGTTGTATCAGTTTTTAATAAAACTAACCAAATGCAATGCACTGAGTTATATCCGTTTTTAATAAAACTAACCAAATGCAATGCACTGAGTTACATCCGTTTTTAATAAAACTAACCAAATGCAATGCACTGAGTTATATCCGTTTTTAATAAAACTAACCAAATGCAATACACTGAGTTGTATCAGTTTTTAATAAAACTAACCAAATGCAATGCACTGAGTTATATCCGTTTTTAATAAAACTAACCAAATGCAATACACTGAGTTGTATCAGTTTTTAATAAAACTAACCAAATGCAATGCACTGAGTTATATCCGTTTTTAATAAAACTAACCAAATGCAATACACTGAGTTGTATCAGTTTTTAATAAAACTAACCAAATGCAATGCACTGAGTTATATCCGTTTTTAATAAAACTAACCAAATGCAATACACTGAGTTGTATCAGTTTTTAATAAAACTAACCAAATGCAATGCACTGAGTTATATCCGTTTTTAATAAAACTAACCAAATGCAATACACTGAGTTGTATCCGTTTTTAATAAAACTAACCAAATGCAATACACTGAGTTGTATCAGTTTTTAATAAAACTAACCAAATGCAATGCACTGAGTTATATCCGTTTTTAATAAAACTAACCAAA
Organism: Ceratitis rosa; assembly: GCA_037013455.1. Classification (NCBI taxonomy): domain Eukaryota; kingdom Metazoa; phylum Arthropoda; class Insecta; order Diptera; family Tephritidae; genus Ceratitis; species Ceratitis rosa. The sequence goes on along the minus strand of JAWMAG010000166.1, from coordinate 15,150 downwards.
TGCAATGCACTGAGTTACATCCGTTTTTAATAAAACTAACCAAATGCAATACACTGAGTTATATCCGTTTTTAATAAAACTAACCAAATGCAATACACTGAGTTGTATCAGTTTTTAATAAAACTAACCAAATGCAATCCACTGAGTTATATCCGTTTTTATTAAAACTAACCAAATGCAATGCACTGAGTTATATCCGTTTTTAATAAAACTAACCAAATGCAATACACTGAGTTGTATCAGTTTTTAATAAAACTAACCAAATGCAATGCACTGAGTTATATCCGTTTTTAATAAAACTAACCAAATGCAATACACTGAGTTGTATCAGTTTTTAATAAAACTAACCAAATGCAATGCACTGTGTTATATCCGTTTTTAATAAAACTAACCAAATGCAATACACTGAGTTGTATCAGTTTTTAATAAAACTAACCAAATGCAATGCACTGAGTTATATCCGTTTTTAATAAAACTAACCAAATGCAATGCACTGAGTTACATCCGTTTTTAATAAAACTAACCAAATGCAATACACTGAGTTATATCCGTTTTTAATAAAACTAACCAAATGCAATACACTGAGTTGTATCAGTTTTTAATAAAACTAACCAAATGCAATGCACTGAGTTATATCCGTTTTAAATAAAACTAACCAAATGCAATACACTGAGTTGTATCAGTTTTTAATAAAACTAACCAAATGCAATGCACTGAGTTATATCCGTTTTTAATAAAACTAACCAAATGCAATACACTGAGTTGTATCAGTTTTTAATAAAACTAACCAAATGCAATGCACTGAGTTATATCCGTTTTTAATAAAACTAACCAAATGCAATACACTGAGTTGTATCCGTTTTTAATAAAACTAACCAAATGCAATACACTGAGTTGTATCAGTTTTTAATAAAACTAACCAAATGCAATGCACTGTGTTATATCCGTTTTTAATAAAACTAACCAAATGCAATACACTGAGTTGTATCAGTTTTTAATAAAACTAACCAAATGCAATGCACTGAGTTATATCCGTTTTTAATAAAACTAACCAAATGCAATGCACTGAGTTACATCCGTTTTTAATAAAACTAACCAAATGCAATGCACTGAGTTATATCCGTTTTTAATAAAACTAACCAAATGCAATACACTGAGTTGTATCAGTTTTTAATAAAACTAACCAAATGCAATGCACTGAGTTATATCCGTTTTTAATAAAACTAACCAAATGCAATACACTGAGTTGTATCCGTTTTTAATAAAACTAACCAAATGCAATACACTGAGTTGTATCAGTTTTTAATAAAACTAACCAAATGCAATGCACTGTGTTATATCCGTTTTTAATAAAACTAACCAAATGCAATACACTGAGTTGTATCAGTTTTTAATAAAACTAACCAAATGCAATGCACTGAGTTATATCCGTTTTTAATAAAACTAACCAAATGCAATGCACTGAGTTACATCCGTTTTTAATAAAACTAACCAAATGCAATGCACTGAGTTACATCCGTTTTTAATAAAACTAACCAAATGCAATACACTGAGTTGTATCAGTTTTTAATAAAACTAACCAAATGCAATGCACTGAGTTATATCCGTTTTTAATAAAACTAACCAAATGCAATGCACTGAGTTATATCCGTTTTTAATAAAACTAACCAAATGCAATACACTGAGTTGTATCAGTTTTTAATAAAACTAACCAAATGCAATGCACTGTGTTATATCCGTTTTTAATAAAACTAACCAAATGCAATACACTGAGTTGTATCAGTTTTTAATAAAACTAACCAAATGCAATGCACTGAGTTATATCCGTTTTTAATAAAACTAACCAAATGCAATGCACTGAGTTACATCCGTTTTTAATAAAACTAACCAAATGCAATGCACTGAGTTATATCCGTTTTTAATAAAACTAACTAAATGCAATACACTGAGTTGTATCAGTTTTTAATAAAACTAACCAAATGCAATACACTGAGTTGTATCAGTTTTTAATAAAACTAACAAAATGCAATGCACTGAGTTACATCCGTTTTTAGTAAAACTAACCAAATGCAATGCACTGAGTTACATCCGTTTTTAATAAAACTAACCAAATGCAATGCACTGAGTTGTATCAGTTTTTAATAAAACTAACAAAATGCAATGCACTGAGTTACATCCGTTTTTAATAAAACTAACCAAATGCAATGCACTGAGTTACATCCGTTTTTAATAAAACTAACCAAATGCAATGCACTGAGTTATATCCGTTTTTAATAAAACTAACCAAATGCAATACACTGAGTTGTATCAGTTTTTAATAAAACTAACCAAATGCAATGCACTGAGTTATATCCGTTTTTAATAAAACTAACCAAATGCAATACACTGAGTTGTATCAGTTTTTAATAAAACTAACCAAATGCAATGCACTGAGTTATATCCGTTTTTAATAAAACTAACCAAATGCAATACACTGAGTTGTATCAGTTTTTAATAAAACTAACCAAATGCAATGCACTGAGTTATATCCGTTTTTAATAAAACTAACCAAATGCAATACACTGAGTTGTATCAGTTTTTAATAAAACTAACCAAATGCAATGCACTGAGTTATATCCGTTTTTAATAAAACTAACCAAATGCAATACAATGAGTTGTATCAGTTTTTAATAAAACTAACCAAATGCAATGCACTGAGTTATATCCGTTTTTAATAAAACTAACCAAATGCAATGCACTGAGTTATATCCGTTTTTAATAAAACTAACCAAATGCAATACACTGAGTTGTATCAGTTTTTAATAAAACTAACCAAATGCAATGCACTGAGTTATATCCGTTTTTAATAAAACTAACCAAATGCAATGCACTGAGTTACATCCGTTTTTAATAAAACCAACCAAATGCAATGCACTGAGTTATATCCGTTTTTAATAAAACTAACCAAATGCAATACACTGAGTTGTATCAGTTTTTAATAAAACTAACCAAATGCAATGCACTGAGTTATATCCATTTTTAATAAAACTAACCAAATGCAATACACTGAGTTGTATCAGTTTTTAATAAAACTAACCAAATGCAATGCACTGAGTTATATCCGTTTTTAATAAAACTAACCAAATGCAATACACTGAGTTGTATCAGTTTTTAATAAAACTAACCAAATGCAATGCACTGAGTTATATCCGTTTTTAATAAAACTAACCAAATGCAATAAACTGAGTTGTATCAGTTTTTAATAAAACTAACCAAATGCAATGCACTGAGTTATATCCGTTTTTAATAAAACTAACCAAATGCAATACACTGAGTTGTATCAGTTTTTAATAAAACTAACCAAATGCAATGCACTGAGTTATATCCGTTTTTAATAAAACTAACCAAATGCAATACACTGAGTTGTATCAGTTTTTAATAAAACTAACCAAATGCAATGCACTGAGTTATATCCGTTTTTAATAAAACTAACCAAATGCAATACACTGAGTTGTATCAGTTTTTAATAAAACTAACCAAATGCAATACACTGAGTTATATCCGTTTTTAATAAAACTAACCAAATGCAATACACTGAGTTGTATCAGTTTTTAATAAAACTAACCAAATGCAATGCACTGAGTTACATCCGTTTTTAATAAAACTAACCAAATGCAATGCACTGAGTTACATCCGTTTTTAATAAATCTAACCAAATGCAATGCACTGAGTTATATCCGTTTTTAATAAAACTAACCAAATGCAATACACTGAGTTGTATCAGTTTTTAATAAAACTAACCAAATGCAATGCACTGAGTTATATCCGTTTTTAATAAAACTAACCAAATGCAATACACTGAGTTGTATCAGTTTTTAATAAAACTAACAAAATGCAATGCACTGAGTTACATCCGTTTTTAATAAAACTAACCAAATGCAATACACTGAGTTGTATCAGTTTTTAATAAAACTAACCAAATGCAATGCACTGAGTTATATCCATTTTTAATAAAACTAACCAAATGCAATACACTGAGTTGTATCAGTTTTTAATAAAACTAACCAAATGCAATGCACTGAGTTATATCCGTTTTTAATAAAACTAACCAAATGCAATACACTGAGTTGTATCAGTTTTTAATAAAACTAACCAAATGCAATGCACTGAGTTATATCCGTTTTTAATAAAACTAACCAAATGCAATACACTGAGTTGTATCAGTTTTTAATAAAACTAACCAAATGCAATGCACTGAGTTATATCCGTTTTTAATAAAACTAACCAAATGCAATACACTGAGTTGTATCAGTTTTTAATAAAACTAACCAAATGCAATGCACTGAGTTATATCCGTTTTTAATAAAACTAACCAAATGCAATACACTGAGTTGTATCAGTTTTTAATAAAACTAACCAAATGCAATGCACTGAGTTATATCCGTTTTTAATAAAACTAACCAAATGCAATACACTGAGTTGTATCAGTTTTTAATAAAACTAACCAAATGCAATACACTGAGTTATATCCGTTTTTAATAAAACTAACCAAATGCAATACACTGAGTTGTATCAGTTTTTAATAAAACTAACCAAATGCAATGCACTGAGTTACATCCGTTTTTAATAAAACTAACCAAATGCAATGCACTGAGTTACATCCGTTTTTAATAAATCTAACCAAATGCAATGCACTGAGTTATATCCGTTTTTAATAAAACTAACCAAATGCAATACACTGAGTTGTATCAGTTTTTAATAAAACTAACCAAATGCAATGCACTGAGTTTTATCCGTTTTTAATAAAACTAACCAAATGCAATACACTGAGTTGTATCAGTTTTTAATAAAACTAACAAAATGCAATGCACTGAGTTACATCCGTTTTTAATAAAACTAACCAAATGCAATGCACTGAGTTATATCCGTTTTTAATAAAACTAACCAAATGCAATACACTGAGTTGTATCAGTTTTTAATAAAACTAACCAAATGCAATGCACTGAGTTATATCCGTTTTTAATAAAACTAACCAAATGCAATACACTGAGTTGTATCAGTTTTTAATAAAACTAACCAAATGCAATACACTGAGTTATATCCGTTTTTAATAAAACTAACCAAATGCAATACACTGAGTTGTATCAGTTTTTAATAAAACTAACCAAATGCAATGCACTGAGTTACATCCGTTTTTAATAAAACTAACCAAATGCAATGCACTGAGTTACATCCGTTTTTAATAAATCTAACCAAATGCAATGCACTGAGTTATATCCGTTTTTAATAAAACTAACCAAATGCAATACACTGAGTTGTATCAGTTTTTAATAAAACTAACCAAATGCAATGCACTGAGTTATATCCGTTTTTAATAAAACTAACCAAATGCAATACACTGAGTTGTATCAGTTTTTAATAAAACTAACAAAATGCAATGCACTGAGTTACATCCGTTTTTAATAAAACTAACCAAATGCAATACACTGAGTTGTATCAGTTTTTAATAAAACTAACCAAATGCAATGCACTGAGTTATATCCATTTTTAATAAAACTAACCAAATGCAATACACTGAGTTGTATCAGTTTTTAATAAAACTAACCAAATGCAATGCACTGAGTTATATCCGTTTTTAATAAAACTAACCAAATGCAATACACTGAGTTGTATCAGTTTTTAATAAAACTAACCAAATGCAATGCACTGAGTTATATCCGTTTTTAATAAAACTAACCAAATGCAATACACTGAGTTGTATCAGTTTTTAATAAAACTAACCAAATGCAATGCACTGAGTTATATCCGTTTTTAATAAAACTAACCAAATGCAATACACTGAGTTGTATCAGTTTTTAATAAAACTAACCAAATGCAATGCACTGAGTTATATCCGTTTTTAATAAAACTAACCAAATGCAATACACTGAGTTGTATCAGTTTTTAATAAAACTAACCAAATGCAATGCACTGAGTTATATCCGTTTTTAATAAAACTAACCAAATGCAATACACTGAGTTGTATCAGTTTTTAATAAAACTAACCAAATGCAATACACTGAGTTATATCCGTTTTTAATAAAACTAACCAAATGCAATACACTGAGTTGTATCAGTTTTTAATAAAACTAACCAAATGCAATGCACTGAGTTACATCCGTTTTTAATAAAACTAACCAAATGCAATGCACTGAGTTACATCCGTTTTTAATAAATCTAACCAAATGCAATGCACTGAGTTATATCCGTTTTTAATAAAACTAACCAAATGCAATACACTGAGTTGTATCAGTTTTTAATAAAACTAACCAAATGCAATGCACTGAGTTTTATCCGTTTTTAATAAAACTAACCAAATGCAATACACTGAGTTGTATCAGTTTTTAATAAAACTAACAAAATGCAATGCACTGAGTTACATCCGTTTTTAATAAAACTAACCAAATGCAATGCACTGAGTTACATCCGTTTTTAATAAAACTAACCAAATGCAATGCACTGAGTTATATCCGTTTTTAATAAAACTAACCAAATGCAATACACTGAGTTGTATCAGTTTTTAATAAAACTATCAAAATGCAATGCACTGAGTTACATCCGTTTTTAATAAAACTAACCAAATGCAATGCACTGAGTTACATCCGTTTTTAATAAAACTATCCAAATGCAATGCACTGAGTTATATCCGTTTTTAATAAAACTAACCAAATGCAATGCACTGAGTTATATCCGTTTTTATTAAAACTAACCAAATGCAATACACTGAGTTGTATCAGTTTTTAATAAAACTAACCAAATGCAATGCACTGAGTTATATCCGTTTTTAATAAAACTAACCAAATGCAATACACTGAGTTGTATCAGTTTTTAATAAAACTAACCAAATGCAATGCACTGAGTTATATCCGTTTTTAATAAAACTAACCAAATGCAATACACTGAGTTGTATCAGTTTTTAATAAAACTAACCAAATGCAATGCACTGAGTTATATCCGTTTTTAATAAAACTAACCAAATGCAATACACTGAGTTGTATCAGTTTTTAATAAAACTAACCAAATGCAATGCACTGAGTTATATCCGTTTTTAATAAAACTAACCAAATGCAATACACTGAGTTGTATCAGTTTTTAATAAAACTAACCAAATGCAATGCACTGAGTTATATCCGTTTTTAATAAAACTAACCAAATGCAATACACTGAGTTGTATCAGTTTTTAATAAAACTAACCAAATGCAATACACTGAGTTATATCCGTTTTTAATAAAACTAACCAAATGCAATACACTGAGTTGTATCAGTTTTTAATAAAACTAACCAAATGCAATGCACTGAGTTACATCCGTTTTTAATAAAACTAACCAAATGCAATGCACTGAGTTACATCCGTTTTTAATAAATCTAACCAAATGCAATGCACTGAGTTATATCCGTTTTTAATAAAACCAACCAAATGCAATACACTGAGTTGTATCAGTTTTTAATAAAACTAACCAAATGCAATGCACTGAGTTATATCCGTTTTTAATAAAACTAACCAAATGCAATACACTGAGTTGTATCAGTTTTTAATAAAACTAACAAAATGCAATGCACTGAGTTACATCCGTTTTTAATAAAACTAACCAAATGCAATGCACTGAGTTACATCCGTTTTTAATAAAACTAACCAAATGCAATGCACTGAGTTATATCCGTTTTTAATAAAACTAACCAAATGCAATACACTGAGTTGTATCAGTTTTTAATAAAACTATCAAAATGCAATGCACTGAGTTACATCCGTTTTTAATAAAACTAACCAAATGCAATGCACTGAGTTACATCCGTTTTTAATAAAACTAACCAAATGCAATGCACTGAGTTATATCCGTTTTTAATAAAACTAACCAAATGCAATGCACTGAGTTATATCCGTTTTTATTAAAACTAACCAAATGCAATACACTGAGTTGTATCAGTTTTTAATAAAACTAACCAAATGCAATGCACTGAGTTGTATCAGTTTTTAATAAAACTAACAAAATGCAATGCACTGAGTTACATCCGTTTTTAATAAAACTAACAAAATGCAATGCACTGAGTTACATCCGTTTTTAATAAAACTAACCAAATGCAATGCACTGAGTTACATCCGTTTTTAATAAAACTAACCAAATGCAATGCACTGAGTTATATCCGTTCTTAATAAAACTAACCAAATGCAATACACTGAGTTGTATCAGTTTTTAATAAAACTAACCAAATGCAATGCACTGAGTTGTATCAGTTTTTAATAAAACTAACAAAATGCAATGCACTGAGTTACATCCGTTTTTAATAAAACTAACAAAATGCAATGCACTGAGTTACATCCGTTTTTAATAAAACTAACCAAATGCAATGCACTGAGTTACATCCGTTTTTAATAAAACTAACCAAATGCAATGCACTGAGTTATATCCGTTCTTAATAAAACTAATTAAATGCAATACACTGAGTTGTATCAGTTTTTAATAAAACTAACCAAATGCAATGCACTGAGTTATATCCGTTTTTAATAAAACTAACCAAATGCAATACACTGAGTTGTATCAGTTTTTAATAAAACTATCAAAATGCAATGCACTGAGTTACATCCGTTTTTAATAAAACTAACCAAATGCAATGCACTGAGTTACATCCGTTTTTAATAAAACTAACCAAATGCAATGCACTGAGTTATATCCGTTTTTAATAAAACTAACCAAATGCAATGCACTGAGTTATATCCGTTTTTATTAAAACTAACCAAATGCAATACACTGAGTTGTATCAGTTTTTAATAAAACTAACCAAATGCAATGCACTGAGTTGTATCAGTTTTTAATAAAACTAACAAAATGCAATGCACTGAGTTACATCCGTTTTTAATAAAACTAACAAAATGCAATGCACTGAGTTACATCCGTTTTTAATAAAACTAACCAAATGCAATGCACTGAGTTACATCCGTTTTTAATAAAACTAACCAAATGCAATGCACTGAGTTATATCCGTTTTTAATAAAACTAACCAAATGCAATGCACTGAGTTATATCCGTTTTTATTAAAACTAACCAAATGCAATACACTGAGTTGTATCAGTTTTTAATAAAACTAACAAAATGCAATGCACTGAGTTGTATCAGTTTTTAATAAAACTAACCAAATGCAATGCACTGAGTTGTATCAGTTTTTAATAAAACTAACCAAATGCAATGCACTGAGTTACATCCGTTTTTAATAAAACTAACCAAATGCAATGCACTGAGTTACATCCGTTTTTAATAAAACTAACCAAATGCAATGCACTGAGTTATATCCGTTTTTAATAAAACTAACCAAATGCAATGCACTGAGTTATATCCGTTTTTATTAAAACTAACCAAATGCAATACACTGAGTTGTATCAGTTTTTAATAAAACTAACCAAATGCAATGCACTGAGTTGTATCAGTTTTTAATAAAACTAACAAAATGCAATGCACTGAGTTACATCCGTTTTTAATAAAACTAACCAAATGCAATGCACTGAGTTACATCCGTTTTTAATAAAACTAACCAAATGCAATGCACTGAGTTATATCCGTTTTTAATAAAACTAACCAAATGCAATGCACTGAGTTATATCCGTTTTTAATAAAACTAACCAAATGCAATGCACTGAGTTATATCCGTTTTTATTAAAACTAACCAAATGCAATACACTGAGTTGTATCAGTTTTTAATAAAACTAACCAAATGCAATGCACTGAGTTGTATCAGTTTTTAATAAAACTAACAAAATGCAATGCACTGAGTTACATCCGTTTTTAATAAAACTAACCAAATGCAATGCACTGAGTTACATCCGTTTTTAATAAAACTAACCAAATGCAATGCACTGAGTTATATCCGTTTTTAATAAAACTAACCAAATGCAATGCACTGAGTTATATCCGTTTTTATTAAAACTAACCAAATGCAATACACTGAGTTGTATCAGTTTTTAATAAAACTAACCAAATGCAATGCACTGAGTTGTATCAGTTTTTAATAAAACTAACAAAATGCAATGCACTGAGTTGTATCAGTTTTTAATAAAACTAACCAAATGCAATGCACTGAGTTGTATCAGTTTTTAATAAAACTAACAAAATGCAATGCACTGAGTTGTATCAGTTTTTAATAAAACTAACCAAATGCAATGCACTGAGTTGTATCAGTTTTTAATAAAACTAACAAAATGCAATGCACTGAGTTACATCCGTTTTTAATAAAACTAACCAAATGCAATGCACTGAGTTACATCCGTTTTTAATAAAACTAACCAAATGCAATGCACTGAGTTATATCCGTTTTTAATAAAACTAACCAAATGCAATGCACTGAGTTATATCCGTTTTTATTAAAACTAACCAAATGCAATACACTGAGTTGTATCAGTTTTTAATAAAACTAACCAAATGCAATGCACTGAGTTGTATCAGTTTTTAATAAAACTAACAAAATGCAATGCACTGAGTTACATCCGTTTTTAGTAAAACTAACCAAATGCAATGCACTGAGTTACATCCGTTTTTAATAAAACTAACCAAATGCAATGCACTGAGTTATATCCGTTTTTAATAAAACTAACCAAATGCAATGCACTGAGTTATATCCGTTTTTAATAAAACTAACCAAATGCAATGCACTGAGTTATATCCGTTTTTATTAAAACTAACCAAATGCAATACACTGAGTTGTATCAGTTTTTAATAAAACTAACCAAATGCAATGCACTGAGTTGTATCAGTTTTTAATAAAACTAACAAAATGCAATGCACTGAGTTACATCCGTTTTTAATAAAACTAACCAAATGCAATGCACTGAGTTACATCCGTTTTTAATAAAACTAACCAAATGCAATGCACTGAGTTATATCCGTTTTTAATAAAACTAACCAAATGCAATGCACTGAGTTATATCCGTTTTTATTAAAACTAACCAAATGCAATACACTGAGTTGTATCAGTTTTTAATAAAACTAACCAAATGCAATGCACTGAGTTGTATCAGTTTTTAATAAAACTAACAAAATGCAATGCACTGAGTTGTATCAGTTTTTAATAAAACTAACAAAATGCAATGCACTGAGTTGTATCAGTTTTTAATAAAACTAACAAAATGCAATGCACTGAGTTACATCCGTTTTTAATAAAACTAACCAAATGCAATGCACTGAGTTATATCCGTTTTTAATAAAACTAACCAAATGCAATGCACTGAGTTATATCCGTTTTTATTAAAACTAACCAAATGCAATACACTGAGTTGTATCAGTTTTTAATAAAACTAACAAAATGCAATGCACTGAGTTATATCCGTTTTTATTAAAACTAACCAAATGCAATACACTGAGTTGTATCAGTTTTTAATAAAACTAACAAATGCAATGCACTGAGTTGTATCAGTTTTTAATAAAACTAACAAAATGCAATGCACTGAGTTATATCCGTTTTTATTAAAACTAACCAAATGCAATACACTGAGTTGTATCAGTTTTTAATAAAACTAACAAAATGCAATGCACTGAGTTGTATCAGTTTTTAATAAAACTAACCAAATGCAATGCACTGAGTTATATCCGTTTTTATTAAAACTAACCAAATGCAATACACTGAGTTGTATCAGTTTTTAATAAAACTAACAAAATGCAATGCACTGAGTTGTATCAGTTTTTAATAAAACTAACCAAATGCAATGCACTGAGTTATATCCGTTTTTATTAAAACTAACCAAATGCAATACACTGAGTTGTATCAGTTTTTAATAAAACTAACAAAATGCAATGCACTGAGTTGTATCAGTTTTTAATAAAACTAACCAAATGCAATGCACTGAGTTATATCCGTTTTTATTAAAACTAACCAAATGCAATACACTGAGTTGTATCAGTTTTTAATAAAACTAACAAAATGCAATGCACTGAGTTGTATCAGTTTTTAATAAAACTAACCAAATGCAATGCACTGAGTTATATCCGTTTTTATTAAAACTAACCAAATGCAATACACTGAGTTGTATCAGTTTTTAATAAAACTAACAAAATGCAATGCACTGAGTTGTATCAGTTTTTAATAAAACTAACCAAATGCAATGCACTGAGTTATATCCGTTTTTATTAAAACTAACCAAATGCAATACACTGAGTTGTATCAGTTTTTAATAAAACTAACCAAATGCAATACACTGAGTTGTATCAGTTTTTAATAAAACTAACAAAATGCAATGCACTGAGTTGTATCAGTTTTTAATAAAACTAACCAAATGCAATGCACTGAGTTATATCCGTTTTTATTAAAACTAACCAAATGCAATACACTGAGTTGTATCAGTTTTTAATAAAACTAACAAAATGCAATGCACTGAGTTGTATCAGTTTTTAATAAAACTAACCAAATGCAATGCACTGAGTTATATCCGTTTTTATTAAAACTAACCAAATGCAATACACTGAGTTGTATCAGTTTTTAATAAAACTAACAAAATGCAATGCACTGAGTTGTATCAGTTTTTAATAAAACTAACCAAATGCAATGCACTGAGTTATATCCGTTTTTATTAAAACTAACCAAATGCAATACACTGAGTTGTATCAGTTTTTAATAAAACTAACAAAATGCAATGCACTGAGTTGTATCAGTTTTTAATAAAACTAACCAAATGCAATGCACTGAGTTATATCCGTTTTTATTAAAACTAACCAAATGCAATACACTGAGTTGTATCAGTTTTTAATAAAACTAACAAAATGCAATGCACTGAGTTGTATCAGTTTTTAATAAAACTAACCAAATGCAATGCACTGAGTTATATCCGTTTTTATTAAAACTAACCAAATGCAATACACTGAGTTGTATCAGTTTTTAATAAAACTAACAAAATGCAATGCACTGAGTTGTATCAGTTTTTAATAAAACTAACCAAATGCAATGCACTGAGTTATATCCGTTTTTATTAAAACTAACCAAATGCAATACACTGAGTTGTATCAGTTTTTAATAAAACTAACAAAATGCAATGCACTGAGTTATATCCGTTTTTATTAAAACTAACCAAATGCAATACACTGAGTTGTATCAGTTTTTAATAAAACTAACAAAATGCAATGCACTGAGTTGTATCAGTTTTTAATAAAACTAACCAAATGCAATGCACTGAGTTATATCCGTTTTTATTAAAACTAACCAAATGCAATACACTGAGTTGTATCAGTTTTTAATAAAACTAACAAAATGCAATGCACTGAGTTGTATCAGTTTTTAATAAAACTAACCAAATGCAATGCACTGAGTTATATCCGTTTTTAATAAAACTAACCAAATGCAATACACTGAGTTGTATCAGTTTTTAATAAAACTAACAAAATGCAATGCACTGAGTTGTATCAGTTTTTAATAAAACTAACCAAATGCAATGCACTGAGTTATATCCGTTTTTATTAAAACTAACCAAATGCAATACACTGAGTTGTATCAGTTTTTAATAAAACTAACAAAATGCAATGCACTGAGTTGTATCAGTTTTTAATAAAACTAACCAAATGCAATGCACTGAGTTACATCCGTTTATAATAAAACTAACCAAATGCAATGCACTGAGTTATATCCGTTTATAATAAAACTAACCAAATGCAATGCACTGAGTTGTATCAGTTTTTAATAAAACTAACCAAATGCAATGCACTGAGTTATATCCGTTTATAATAAAACTAACCAAATGCAATGCACTGAGTTATATCCGTTTATAATAAAACTAACCAAATGCAATGCACTGAGTTGTATCAGTTTTTAATAAAACTAACCAAATGCAATGCACTGAGTTATATCCGTTTTAATAAAACTAACCAAATGCAATGCACTGAGTTATATCCGTTTTAATAAAACTAACCAAATGCAATGCACTGAGTTGTATCAGTTTTTAATAAAACTAACCAAATGCAATGCACTGAGTTGTATCAGTTTTTAATAAAACTAACCAAATGCAATGCACTGAGTTATATCCGTTTTTAATAAAACTAACAAATGCAATGCACTGAGTTGTATCAGTTTTTAATAAAACTAACCAAATGCAATACACTGAGTTGTATCAGTTTTTAATAAAACTAACAAAATGCAATGCACTGAGTTGTATCAGTTTTTAATAAAACTAACCAAATGCAATGCACTGAGTTATATCCGTTTTTATTAAAACTAACCAAATGCAATACACTGAGTTGTATCAGTTTTTAATAAAACTAACAAAATGCAATGCACTGAGTTGTATCAGTTTTTAATAAAACTAACCAAATGCAATGCACTGAGTTATATCCGTTTTTATTAAAACTAACCAAATGCAATACACTGAGTTGTATCAGTTTTTAATAAAACTAACAAAATGCAATGCACTGAGTTGTATCAGTTTTTAATAAAACTAACCAAATGCAATGCACTGAGTTATATCCGTTTTTATTAAAACTAACCAAATGCAATACACTGAGTTGTATCAGTTTTTAATAAAACTAACAAAATGCAATGCACTGAGTTGTATCAGTTTTTAATAAAACTAACCAAATGCAATGCACTGAGTTATATCCGTTTTTATTAAAACTAACCAAATGCAATACACTGAGTTGTATCAGTTTTTAATAAAACTAACAAAATGCAATGCACTGAGTTGTATCAGTTTTTAATAAAACTAACCAAATGCAATGCACTGAGTTATATCAGTTTTTATTAAAACTAACCAAATGCAATGCACTGAGTTGTATCAGTTTTAATAAAACTAACAAATGCAATACACTGAGTTGTATCAGTTTTAATAAAACTAACAAATGCAATGCACTGAGTTGTATCAGTTTTTAATAAAACTAACCAAATGCAATGCACTGAGTTATATCCGTTTTTATTAAAACTAACCAAATGCAATACACTGAGTTGTATCAGTTTTTAATAAAACTAACAAAATGCAATGCACTGAGTTGTATCAGTTTTTAATAAAACTAACCAAATGCAATGCACTGAGTTATATCCGTTTTTATTAAAACTAACCAAATGCAATACACTGAGTTGTATCAGTTTTTAATAAAACTAACAAAATGCAATGCACTGAGTTGTATCAGTTTTTAATAAAACTAACCAAATGCAATGCACTGAGTTATATCC
>JAWMAG010000165.1:465000-467500 GCA_037013455.1 Ceratitis rosa | reverse complement strand
ATGAAATAAAATAAAATAAAATAAAATAAAATAAATTAAAATAAAACAAAATAAAATAAAATAAAATAAAATAAAATAAAATAAAATTAAATAAAATAAAATAAAATAAAATAAAATAAAATAAAATAATATAAAATAAAATAAAATAAAATAAATGAAATGAAATGAAATGAAATGAAATGAAATAAAATAAAGTAAAATAAAATAAAATAAAATAAAATAAAATAAAATAAAATAAAATAAAATAAAATAAAATAAAATAAAATAAAATAAAATAAAATAAAATAAAATAAAATAAAATAAAATAAAATAAAATAAAATAAAATAAAATAAAATAAAATAAAATAAAATAAAATAAAATAAAATAAAATCAAATAAAATCAAATAAAATCAAATAAAATAAAATAAAATAAAATAAAATAAAATAAAAAAAAGTAAAATAAAATAAAATAAAATGAAATGAAATGAAATGAAATAAAATAAAATAAAAAAAATAATATAAAATAAAATAAAATCAAATAAAATAAAATAAAATGAAATAAAATAAAAAAATAATATAAAATAAAATAAAATAAAATAAAAGAAGACAAAATAAAATAATATAAAATAAAATAAAATAAAATAAAATAAAATAAATAAAAGAAAATAAAATAAAATAAAATAAAATAAAATAAAATAAAATAAAATAAAATAAAATAAAATAAAATAAAATAAAATAAAATAAAATACAATAAAATAAAATAAAATAAAATAAAATAAAATAAAATAAAATAAAATAAAATAAAATGAAATGAAATGAAATAAAATGAAATAAAATAAAATAAAATAAAATAAAATAAAATAAATTAAAATAAAATGAAATAAAATAAAATAAAACAAAATAATATAAAATAAAATAAAATAAAATAAAATAAAATAAAATAAAATAAAATAAAAGAAAATAAAATAAAATAAAATAAAATAAAATAAAATAAAATAAAATAAAATAAAATAAAATAAAATAAAATAAAATAAAATTAAATAATATAAAATAAAATAAAATAAGATAATATAAAATAAATTAAAATAAAATAAAACAAAATAAAATAAAATAAAATAAAATAAAATAAAATAAAATAAAATAAAATAAAATAAAACAAAATAAAATAAAATAAAATAAAATAAATAAAATGAAAAGAAATAAAATAAAATAAAATAAAATAAAATAAAATGAAATGAAATGAAATGAAATGAAATGAAATGAAATGAAATGAAATGCAATAAAATGAAATAAAATAAAATAAAACAAAATAAAATGAAATAAAATAAAATAAAATAAAAAAATAATACAAAATAAAATAAAATCAAATAAAATAAAATCAAATAAAATAATATCAAATAAAATAAAATAAAATAAAATGAAATGAAATGAAATGAAATGAAATGAAATAAAATAAAATAAAATAAAATAAAATAAAATAAAATAAAATAAAATAAAATAAAATACAATAAAATAACATAAAATAAAATAAAATTAAATAAAATGAAACAAAATAAAATAAACTAAAGTAAAATAAAATAAAATAAAATAAAATATAAAAAAATAAAATAAAATAAATTAAAATAAAGGAAAATAAAATAAAATAAAATAAAATAAAGTAAAATAAAATTAAATAAAATAAAATAAAATAAAATAAAATTAAATGAAATGAAATGAAATGGAATGAAGTGAAATGAAATGAAATTAAATGAAATGAAATAAAATAAAATAAATTAAAATAAAATAAAATAAAATAAAATAAAATGAAATGAAATAAAATAAAATAAAATAAAATAAAATAAAATAAAATAAAATAAAATAAAATAAAATAAAATAAAATAAAATAAAATAAAATAAAATAAAATGAAATAAAATAAAATAAAATAAAATAAAATAAAGTTAAATAAAATAAAATAAAATAAAATAAAATAAAATAAAATAAAATAAAATAAAATCAAATAAAATAAAATAAAATAAAATAAAATAAAATAAAATAAAATAAAATAAAATAAAATAAAATAAAATAAAATAAAATAAAATAAAATAAAATAAAATAAAATAAAATAAAATAAAATAAAATAAAATAAAATAAAATAAAATAAAATAAAATAAAATAAAATAAAATAAAATAAAATAAAATAAAATAAAATAAAATAAAATAAAATAAAATAAAATAAAATAAAATAAAATCAAATAAAACAAAATAAAATAAAATAAAGTAAAATAAAATAAAATAAAATAAAATAAAATAAAATAAAATAATATAAAATGAAATAAAAAAAATAAAATATTATAAAATAAAATAAAATAAAATAATATAAAATAAAATAACATTAAGTAACATTAAATCAAAATAAAATAAAATAAAATAAAATAAAAAAAGTAAAATAAAATAAAGAAAAATAAAATAAAATAAAATAAATTAAGTAAAATAAAATAAAGTAAAATAAAATAAAATAGCATTAAATCAAAACAAAATAA
>JAWMAG010000165.1:210000-225000 GCA_037013455.1 Ceratitis rosa | reverse complement strand
AAAATAATACAAACGAAAATAAAATAAAATAAAAAAATTAATAATAAATAAAAAAATAAAATAAAATAACATAAAATAAAAAAAGAAACTTAAGTAAAATAAAATAAAATAAAGTGAAACACAATAAAGTAAAATAAAATTAAGTAAAATAAAACAAAATTAAGTAAAATAATATAAAATAAAATATAGTAAAATAAAATAAAGTAAAATAAAATAAAGTAAAATATAATAAAGTAAAATAAAATAAAATAAAATAAAATAAAATAACAAAAATAATTTAATATAACTAACATTATATAAAATAAAATGAAATAATATAAAATAAAATAAAATAAAGGTCTACAATTACCAAAAATATAAGTTTTATCGCTCGCAAATTTATAGTTTAAAAGTTATAAACATTTAAAGTTACACTTTTTATATGCAGATAGCCTGCTTCTGCTTTACTTATAAACACACTAACAACACTTGGCTAGGCAGGCGTTGCCACTACGTAAAATAATATAAAAATCAACAATATTCAGCAAAATAAAATGAGGATTTCGCATAAAAGGTTGTGTGAAAATAAAAGAGTTTTACTTAAGAATACTGTACAAGGCGAAGCCGGTGTTGGTCCGGCCCAGGGTTACAAACCAAAGCGCGCCCGAAGGCCGCCAAACTTACAAAGGTGTTTCACTTAAGAATACTTTGCAAGGCGAAGCCGGTGTTGGTACGGCCCAGGGCTACAATACTGTGTAAGAAATGTAAAAACAGCAATAAATAAAACTTAGCGTATGGAGGTCCGGCCTTTTTTTTTTAGATTTATTGAAACAAACAAGAACGAAAATAAATAAAACATACACACACATAACAAGACAAAAATACATAACTTTCACATATTTTTACAGAAAATCAATTATTATTTCACAAAATTTCGCCGCGAAATTATATGACCCAAAAAATGTTTAAGTGAAATAATAATTGATTTTCTGTAAAAATATGTGAAAGTTATGTATTTTTGTCTTGTTATGTGTGTGTATGTTTTATTTATTTTCGTTCTTGTTTGTTTCAATAAATCTAAAAAAAAAGGCCGGACCTCCATACGCTAAGTTTTATTTATTGCTGTTTTTACATTTCTTACGCAGTATGGCAACATCGTTTTTGGGCATAGTCAAGTGTTGTTAGTGTGTTTATGAGTAAAATACATGTAGACTGCCTGCTTGTAAGAAGTGTAAATTAAAATGTTAATAACTTTTAAACTATAAACTTGCGCGCGATAAAACTTATATTTTTGGTAATTGTAGACGTCCTACTACCAAATATGAACATTTCATAAAAAAAACCACAGGCTCCAAACTAAAGTTTTCCCTCAAAATTTGTTTAACTAAAATCTTAATCATTGATTTCGGTGCTTGAGCATTTTTGTAGAGTGTAGTTTGTATGATTGTAAAACTTGAAATTATTATACCTATTAGATTTCATTACATACACGTTAATATTCAGTTTATATATGAACTTTCAATAAATTTAAAAAAATATGCAACATTTATGACTGGATTCGATTTCTTTTTAATTATTTCAACTTTCGAAAATTGTACCCCCCTTCAATTGTAATAATTTGGACATAAATATATATATTTTTTTAAAATAAATATATCAATCAGAGTTGCATCAAGTTGAGCAATCAATCAAGTATGGTTAACAAAAAAAAAAGAAAAAAAATATAACAAATGAAAAAATAGTAATTACTACAAAATGGAAAATGCATATTTTGGCGAAACTCGAAAGGTTATCAATTATTGTACATAAGAAAATTGTGTACCTAAACGAAAATTAGTTGTGACAAATATAGAAGTCGTGCTAGAAATACGATGGTATATCTCAACATATGCATGTAAAAGCAAACGCAGTGTGACAAATTTAATTTTCTGCAAGAAAATTGGGAGAGTCTTACTATATACATATGTACAAATGCACCTACGAAATATACCTTTGAAATAACAAGTTAATTTATGAACATGGTTTCATGCCTTAATCTCGTCTATGTAAACGGAGAATCAGGAAAAAACCATTTTATGTTCCACATACGTAACCGCTGTAGATTTCATTTTTGACATTTCCGTATGTCTCATTTCTTCGAATGGCCTTTGCCAAATCTGGAAATTTCTACCATATCACGAGGACTTACGTAAGTATGTGAAATAATTGGTTCCTAATTTTATTTAATCGCAACTATCTTTATAAAGGATAAGGAATTCACTAAGCAATTGAAGTGCCCACCAAAGCCATAGAGTTATATCCGTGTGCATGTCTCAAAATGTCGTCCCCAATAACAAGATGCTAACTTAAGTACACAGAACGCCATAAAATAGTTAAAATGCGCGCTTTTGAACGGGCCATCGCTGTGGATAAGCCCGAAAAAACGTTAGCGGAAGTGTACAAGGAATTAGAAGATATTGCTATCGAAGATGCTTACTCGGGGTCGGCCCTAAAAGATAACGAAGTTACATTAGGATTCAGGATGGACTTAATGGAACATTACGTGAACTAAAGAATATATAATACGCTTACAAAAATGCTGTGCGATATCGACCAATATATGCGTACGCAGTCCTTTGTTGAAATTAACGTACCGGATGAATCGAAATTTACTATTTGTGGAGATATCCAGGATATATGGTATATATGTATGGGCTGTATATACCTACATACAAGGTGGATATATTATTATTTGAACTATAGAATCGATATATTTCTCTTTTGGTCATATCAACAAGATAGGTATGAATTTCTGATTATCACAACAAAACATCATATTGTACATGTATTTATAACATACCATTTGAGGATGTGCACCTACTTAGTATACATAGTGTATATACAAATTTGCATAAATTTTCAGATTATACAATTAAAGGCAACGATTTGAAACCTAATTTCCAATCATTCAAGGCTGTGCCTCATCCTGATGTCAAGCCAATGGCATATGCAAATAGCTTGATGAGTTTACTCGCGTAGTCATATAGTTTAAGTTGACTCGGTATAGTAACATAAATATATTTGATCAGTTTTTATACGTAGTGGTGACTTAGTATAGTCAGAACCTAAGAGTCTCCTTGCGTTCTCTTCTTTCTTTATTGGCGTTGGCACCGCTTACGCGATTATAGCCGAATCAATTACAGCGCGCCATTCGTCTCTTCTTTTCGCTGTTTGGCGCCAGTTGGAAATGCCAAGTGCACCCAGGTCACTCTCCACTTGATCTTTCCAACGGAGTGGAGGTGTTCCTCTTCCTCTGCTTCCACCAGCGGGTACTGCATCAAATACTTTCAAAGCTGGAGTGTTTTCATCCATTCGGACGACATGGCCTAGCCAGCGTAGCCGCTGTCTCTTCATTCGCTGAACTATGTCAATATCGTCGTATAGCTCGTACAGCTCATCATTCCATCGTCTGCGGTATCAGATATTGATAACGTCCACGCTTCTGCGCCATATAGTAGGACCGGTATAATGAGCGACTTGTGGAGCTTGGTTTTCGTTCGTCGAGAGAGGACTTTACTTTTCAATTGCCTACTCAGCCCAAAGTAGCACCTGTTGGCAAGAGTGATTCTGCGTTGGATTTCAAGGCTGACATTGTTGTTGGTATTAATGCTGGTTCCTAGATAGACGAAATTATCTACGACCTCGAAGTTATGACTGTCAACAGTGACGTGGGAGCCGAGTCGCGAATGCGATGACTGTTTGTTTGATGACAGGAGATATTTCGTCTTGCCCTCATTCACTACCAGACCCATTCGTTTCACTTCTTTATCAAGTCTGGAGAAAGCAGAACTCACGGCGCGGTTGTTGAGGCCAATAATGTCGATATCATCGGCGTACGCCAGCAGCTGTACACTCTTGTAGAAGATTGTACCTTTTCTATTTAGCTCTGCAGCTCGTATTATTTTCTCCAGCATTAAATTAAAAAAGTCACACGATAAGGAATCACCCTGTCTGAAACCTCGTTTGGTATCGAACGGCTCGGAGAGGTCCTTCCCGATCCTGACGGAGCTTTTAGTGTTGCTTAACGTCAGTTTACTTAGCCGTATAAGTTTTGCGGGGATTCCAAATTCAGACATAGCGGCATAAAGGCAGCTCCTATTCGTGCTGTCGAAGGCGGCTTTAAAATCGGCGAAAATGTGGTGGGTGTCGATTCTTTTTTTACGGGTCTTTTCCAAGATTTGGCGCATGGTGAATATCTGGTCAATGGTTGACTTACCAGGTCTAAAGCCACACTGATAAGGTCCAATCAGTTTGTTGACGGTGGGTTTTAGCCTTTCACACAATACGCTTGATAGGACCTTATATGCGATATTAAGAAGGCTTATTCCACGGTAATTGGCGCAGACTGTGGGATCGCCTTTTTTGTGGATCGGGCAGAGCACACTTAAATTCCAATCATCGGGCATGCTTTCATCCGACCATATTTTGCAAAGAAGCTGATACATGCACCTGATCAGTTCTTCGCCGCCGCATTTGAATAGCTCGGCCGGTAATCCATCGGCCCTTGCCGCTTTGTTGTTTTTTAAGCGGACGATTGCTATTCGCACTTCTTCATAGTCGGGTAATGGAACAACTTTCCCATCGTCATCCATTGGAGTTTCGGGTTCACCATCTCCGCGTGTTTCCTGTTCACTGCCATTCAGCAGGCTGGAGAAGTGCTCCCTCCATAAATCGAGTATACTCTGGGCATCTGTCACTAGCTCACCTCTCTGGGTCCTGTCCTACAAGAGTTTG
The DNA here is from genome assembly GCA_037013455.1 of Ceratitis rosa. Classification (NCBI taxonomy): domain Eukaryota; kingdom Metazoa; phylum Arthropoda; class Insecta; order Diptera; family Tephritidae; genus Ceratitis; species Ceratitis rosa. Next base: position 220,248 of record JAWMAG010000165.1, on the reverse strand, counting down.
CTCCGGTCTTGAAACCTTCTGTAAGTCGCCGTATCTTTTCATAGAATTTTCGAGCGTTACCCTTGTCGGCCAGCTTCTCAAGCTCCTCATACTCGCGCATCTCGGCTTCTTTCTTTTTTTGTCTGCAGACGCGCCTTGCTTCCCTCTTCAGTTCTCGGTATCTATCCCACCCCGCACGTGTTGTGGTCGATCGCAAGGTTGCGAGGTAGGCAGTCTGTTTTCTCTCCACTGCGACACGGCAGTCCTCATCGTACCAGCTCTTTTTGCGATCTTTCCGAAATCCAATGGTTTCGTTTGCAGCTGTACGCAGGGAGTTTGCGAAGCCGTCCCACAGTTCCCTTATACCGGGTTGCTGATGAGTGCTCTCAGAGAGCAGGTGTGCAAGTCGAGTAGAAAACCGCTCGGCAGTCTGTTGTGATTGCAGCTTTTCAACGTCGAACCTTCCTTGTGTTTGTTGATGGGCGTTCTTCGATACACAGAGGCGCGTGCGTATCTTCGCTGCGACAAGATAGTGATCCGAGTCAATGTTGGGACCTCGGAGCGTACGCACATCTAAAGCACTGGATACGTGTCTTCCGTTTATCACAACATGATCGATCTGGTTGGAAGTTTTCCGATCTGGAGACAGCCAAGTAGCTTGGTGAATTTTTTTGTGCTGGAATCTAGTGCTACAGACAACCATATTTCGGGCCCCGGCGAAGTCGATCAGCCTCAGCCCATTTGGAGATGTTTCGTCGTGGAGACTGAATTTTCCGATAGCCGTACCAAAGATACCTTCTTTGCCCACCCTAGCGTTGAAGTCGCCAAGCACAATTTTGACGTCGTGGCGGGGGCAGCGCTCATAAGTGTGTTCGAGGCGCTCGTAAAAGGCATCTTTGGTCAAGTCATCCTTCTCTTCCGTCGGGGCGTGGGCGCAAATTAGGGTGGTGTTAAAAAATTTTGTCTTAATGCGAATTGTGGCTAGGCGTTCATCCACCGGAGTGAATACCAGTACTCGGCGACGGAGTCTCTCTCCCACCACGAATCCGACACCAAATTTGCGCTCGTTTATATGGCCGCTGTAGTAAATTTCACAAGGACCCACCTTCTTCCGTCCTTGTCCCGTCCATCGCAATTCTTGGACGGCAGTGATGTCAGCCTTTAACTTTATGAGGACATCAACCAGCTGGGCAGCGGCACCTTCCCAATTAAGGGACCGGACATTCCAGGTGCATGCCCTAAAATCGTAATCCTTAAAACATTTGCGGGGGTCGTCATCAAAAGGGGGGTCTCTCATCCGAGGCTTTAATTGGTTTTTCATTGGGTTGTTTTTTCATGTGGTGGGTTCCAAACCCTACGCACAACCGCATGGGATTCGCCTTCTCACTTTAGCTCGCCTCCAAACGGATGTTCGTTGGCTACCCAGGGGATACGTGGTCTAAGACCGGACGTCGTGAGCTGCTTGAACCATATGCACAAGAATCGTTTCTGGCCACTCCCAGGTGAATGGCAGTCAAAAACTTTCCTCACTTGCGTGAACTTCTACACATGGCCCCATCTCCTTGCTATGATTACAAAGCAAATATATTGTCTTTTGGTTTTGTATTCTTGCTACTCGTACTAACATGTGTGAATTTACCTTGGTACCTACTAGCGTTCGTAAATGTGATTCTAAAATAATAGAATTTCCAATTTTCAATTATGAAAATATTTAAAATATTTTTGATTGAAAAAATATAGGGATAAGTAGTTCAATTTTACATTTTTAATCAACTGGCTGATTTACTACAGCTGGGAGCGTGATTCACAGTTATCAAATTCGAACGAGATGAATTTGCCAAATATAGATGAAATTGCGAATTTCGAAGTGGTATCTATGAGGGAGTTAGAAGTGGAATATTAATTTAATTGAGACATTGGATGTTAGGTTTATTGTATGGAATGAGGTGTTATATCTTTGGACCTGACGTTTCGGATGGTAGTAGGACTAATTTGACAAGCGGCCTTGTCACTTGACCTCTTTCGGTCTTTATGTCTACTACGCGGACACGGTTATCAGAACCTGGATGAAGATGTACTATCCTTCCCAATCGCCATTCGTTGGGTTGTGTGTTATCTTCTTTGATAACCACTAAATCGCCTACCTTTATATTTTGTTGCGAATGTTTCCATTTTATGCGTTTTTGCATTTCGTTTAGATATTCTGATTTCCATCTTTTACAAAATAAAAGATGTAATGCTTTTAACTTTTGCCCCCGATTCAGAACAGATGCTGGATTTTCATTCGCATCTGGTTCTGGTGGAGCTAATAAGTGTCCACCAACCAAAAAATGTCCTGGAGTCAATGGCTCCAAATCGTTGGCTTCATTTGTAGAAGGACAAAGCGGTCGCGAGTTAAGACATGACTCGACTCGACATATTAACGTGTTGAGCTCTTCAAATGAATATTTTAAATTTGAAGCGATTTTTTTTTAAATGGTTTTTAAAGCTTTTTACACCAGCCTCCCACAGTCCTCCCATATGAGGAGCTGAAGCTGGGATAAAATGCCACATAAGGGTTTGAAACGCGTACTTTGAAATGGTGCTATTGCGAGCATCTGCCATAAAGGCTTTAAATTCGGACCTCAAGGATCGTGAGGCTCCAACAAAGTTGGTACCATTGTCGGAATATACGTTTTTTGGACATCCTCTTCTAGCAACGAATCTGGCAAATGCTGCCAAAAAGGATGCGGTGCTCGAGTCGGTAGTTGCTTCTAGATGAATCGCTTTTGTAGAAAAGCAAACGAAGAGACAGACGTAACCTTTCGAAATTCGACAACCTCTACCGCGGTAGATTTTGATTTCGAACGGTCCTGTGAAGTCCACACCTGTGTTGGTGAACGCACGAGAGAAAGTGGTGCGTTCTTGTGGTAGATTCCCCATAAGTTGGACTTGTGATCGTTTTTTGTACATCGTACAGATCTTACAATTATGGATTATGGATCGTATCATATTTTTCACTCGTGGAATCCAATATTGAGTTCGAATTAGACGCAGCATTAGCTGGTTCTCCCCATGTAAGGAGATTTCATGGACGAACTGGACCACTAGACGAGATAATTTACAATTGTATGGGAGAATGATGGGGTGGCGCTCGTTATATGACAGGTCTTGTGAAACGCCAAGACGTCCACCAATTCTTATTACGCCATGTTGATCTAGAAATGGGTTAAGGGGAAGTATTTCACTTTTAGAATTTATTGCTTCTTTAGATTTCAATTTATCGTACTCTTCTTTATAGAATTGTTTCTGAAATATTTTTATTAAACGTGTACTCGTTGCTCTAATTTCATCAGATGAAATTAGGCAAGAATCAACTTCTTTCGTTTCAGAGTAAGTTCTTTGAAAGAATCTTAAAACATAAGAGATCACTCTCAAAGCTTTAGACAAATTTGAAAATCTTTCGATAATATCACTATAGTTTTCTTGTGTTACTGTGTGTACTTGTACCCGTTTTTCTTCAACGTTTGTATTATAGTCCGCATTTTGGGAAGGCCAGTTTCCTTCATCTTCCTGTAACCAGGAAGGGCCTTTCTACCATAAGGAGTTGTTTATCAACTCATTCGCTAACGTATCTCTGCTACATAGGTCTGCTGGATTATTTAATGCATCTACATGCCTCCAGTTGTCGTTTCCTACCTTTTCAGTAATTTTCGTTATCCGGTGCGCGACGAAAGTAGACCATGAACACGGAGGTTTTCGTATCCAGGCTAGTACTATGGTTGAGTCTGTCCATAAATGTATCTTTGTATCTGCCAGATTCAGATTTTCGATTGTTGATTCCACTAGTTCAGCTAGTAAAACAGCTCCACAAAGTTCTAGGCGTGGCAGAGAAATGGTTTTAACCGGTGCCACCCTGGTTTTTGCTAAGAGGAGGTTTATATAAACGTTGTTTTGCTTCTGGACTCTCAGGTATAAGGTTGCTGCATAAGCCTTTTCGGAGGCGTAGCAGAAGCCGTGTATCTCCACTTGATCTGTTGGAGAGTAATGCATCCACCTTGGTATACTAATATTGTCGATTTCGTGATAATTCTCTTGAAACGATCCAACGTAGTTGAGGACACTGATTCATCCCAATCTGTGCCTTCCAACCAAATATTTTGCATTAAAATCTTTGCTTTAACTATTATCGGGGCAAGCCATCCCAATGGATCAAAAAGTTTGGCGATCGCTGACAGTATCGCTCTTTTCGTAATCGTTTCACCATTTGTGATAGGTTTTACGCTAAAGTAAAAACTATCTGAACGCGCATTCCAACGGATACCCAAAGCTTTTACTGTGCTTGTATCGTCGAATTGTAGGAAATCTTCCCTAAGCAAATGCGCTTTTGGGATATCTCGTAATAACTCTTCGCAATTCGCTGTCCATTTCCTTAAAGAGAAGCCGGCTGATTGTAAGACCTTGGAAATTTGATCTCTTGCATTTATTGCGGCATTGAGGGTATGTCCTCCTGCTAAAATATCATCAACATACATTGAAATTTCGTAAAATATTTGATGCCAAAGGAAATGAAGTTTCAAAATCCTTAGCTATTTGGAGCAAAGTTCGAATTGCTAAGTAAGGGGCGCAATTTACCCCGAATGTTACTGTTTTAAGCTCGTAAATGGACAGAGGTTCCTTACTGTTAACGCGATAGACAATACGTTGGTACTTTGTTTGATTTTTATGTAAAAGAATTTGTCTATACATCTTCTCGATATCGCTGTTGAAGACGTATTGAAATAATCTCCAGCGGAGAATTAAAATTGTCAGATCTGCTTGTAAGACCGGACCTGTGAAAAGTGCATCATTTAAGCTAGTACCATTAGCTGTTGGACATGATGCATTAAAGACCACTCGTAGTTTTGTGGAGGTACTTTCTTCCTTTTGTACGGCATGGTGTGGTAGAAAATAACTATCAGTGGCGTCATCTGATATGTTTTTGCTAATTTTTGACATATGACCTAAAGTTAAATACTCTGTTAGAACTTTATCATATTCAACCTTTAATTCTGTATTTTTCAGGAGACGTGTCTCATTTTTAAAAAATTGTGCGCATGCGATTTTAAAGGAAGGACCTAATAGAATGCTTGTATGGAAACCTGGCTTAAACGGAAGCGATACCACGTATTTGCCTTCCTCGTTTCGACGTGTGGTGTTTTGGTATAACTCTTCACAGAGTTTTTCTTCTTCATTTGGAACTCTACCTTTTGGTAAGTCTTCCAGTTCCCAAAAGGTAAGTTGTATGTCCAAAGTTACTTCGCTGTAGTACGAGACCTTATTGTGGGCCTTTGCAGCAGTTCCTGGACTGCCAGTCAATATCCAGCCAAACACTGTTTCTTGTGCCAAAAGTGTGTTAAGCACATTTTTCCTTATTACCTCTAGCATAATTTGGGGATAAACATCTCCGCGTAGAACAAGATCGACTTGTTCGTTTGCAAAAAAACGTTTATCTGCCAAAACTAAATCTGAAAATGCTTGCCTAGTCATTGCGCTTATTTGACAAGATGGCAAATTTCCAGTTAGCTGAGACAATACCAAAAGATTAGCGTTTATGTTAAATATTGGATTAATTGGGGATCGCAGTTGGACAAAACAAGATTCTTTAACTTTTGCCGAAGAAGAATTGTTAATGCCAGAAACTTGAGCAAGCATTTTTTTAGCAGGCAAGTTGAGTTTTCGTTTGAGATGTTCTGTCACAAACGAACATTCAGAGCCAGAATCTATTAGAGCTCTGGCTGTAAAATTAGTGCCATTGAGATGTATATTAACCCGTGCTGTCCCTAAAAGAATGCCATTAGTTGTTCCTGCATGACATGAATTAACTCTTCTTACTGATCCTTTTTTTCTTCTTCCAGAATGCTTGGCCAGCTGAGCCTGTCGAGAAGTCGAAGGTAGTTCTTCTGATGGATCATGATTATCTTTTGGTAACGATGTTTTCGATTGTTCCTTGACTATATGTAAGAGTGAATGGTGTCTTCCATGACAAGTGCTACAAGTGTATGGGCTAGTGCAATCATAAACCAAATGTGCCGGCGATAAACAATTGAGGCAGCTTTTGATCCTTTTGATCTCTTCTATCCTTCTGGCTGGCTTAAACTTGCGAAAGTTTGGACAATTGAACAATTTGTGCTCATTATTGTTACATATTTGGCAAGTATATTTTGTTACACTTGCTTGAAATGCACCTATCTTGTTTCTAAATTGAGGTGCAGAATTTTTGAATTTTAGTGATTTCGACGTTTTGTCTACTTCATTATTTCTGACTGCACCAGAAATAGATTCTAAAGCATGGAATCTGGTTGTTAGGAAGTTGTCCATTTCTTCCCATTTGGAGATCTCAGTCTTCTTTTCTACGGACTGTTCCCAAAGTCCCAGTGTGAGTCGTGGAAGCTTCTTCGAGCACAAACGGACAATGAATGGATCCCAGTTTGCAATGTCAATGTCATTGCTCCTCAAACAAGAGATACAATAATTAATATCTCTTTGTAGTTGCTTAATAGAATGACTACTCTCTTTGTCTATTGCTTTAAGCTCTATTAAAATATCTAGCTGATTGTTTACTAACACTTTTTTATTCTCGTACATATCGCACAAGTTTTTCCAAGCTCTTGCAAAACCTTCATTTTCCCTTAAATAATACAATTTCTCAACTTGGGAGATGCGCTTGGATGAAATATAAATGGCCGTGAACATATCACGAAATGTTGGCCAAGATAGATAATCGCCTTCAAACACTTCTGTGTCGCATGGCGGAAGGTGTAAGTCGTTCCCATTTGATGGGACGGCTATATGTTGATTTTTTTCAAAATTGTCTAACAACTCACGGATTTTAGATGAGCAACGTAAGTAAGCTTGGTAGCATAATTTGTTCTTCTTTTTTACGTTAGACAAATCTGATTTTGCTATAGGCTCTGGTCCCATTATAAACTCATTATAAGCTGATGTAACCTTGTCATACATCGCTTTGAATTCTTCTTGCTGTATTTGCAGTGAATACTTCGTTTGCTCAGAAGCATTTGTACTATTGAAATCATTTTCGAATTCAAAAACTGAGTCGGTTAAGCGACTAAAAACTTCCATTGTATTAGATAATCAAATACAATAATATGCCAATCAAGAAAAAGATAAATGTGCTATTCGCAATAAATTTGTAGTTATGCTTTATTTAACTTGATCAAATACGTATGTGTGTATAAATCAATTTGTATGCTTGCATGTGTGTGTATGCACTTTGATGCTCAACTTAAGGGGTTACATACTTCCAGCAGCACCAAAAATGCGCTAAAACAAAAACGGTTTTCAGAAGGGATAACAATAGAAATAAATATAAAGAAATTTTATACAATGTTTATTGGTACTTAAAGTTTATAAAAAATGTATTTTAATTTTTCTTTACAAAAATTAGTACATAAAATATCACGTGACCCAAAGTACAATGAAAAAAAAGTTGCTCCACGGTCTGCATCATTTATCCTTGGAATGTTGATGGATCTGTAAAAATAAAAAAAATTCTTGTAAAATGAAGTTGTAGTTATAGTCTGTCGAGCCGAATTTTTTAATTTCGAAAAATTTTCCAATTTACGGAATTTAGAAAAAAAGTATGCGTTTTACGTCATAAATGTCACACTTTAATTATGTTCATAAAATTTTTTAATAAAAATATCGAAAATACGGCTCGACAGACTAAAGAGAAAGCATTTTCGAATATTTAAAAAAAAATCGCATCAAAAAATGTTAAAAACTGTATGAGTTATCATGCAGACCGTGCCGGGAAAAGTAGTTTCGAGAAAAACGCGTTTAAACTTTCATGTGCATCAAACGAAGGACAGCTACCTGTGTGCATTAAACTCTCGTCGGGCGGTCTGATTTTCTACCATAACTTTGTATCTATGGGGAATTTTTACAATCGACTTTCACAGAAATACGCCTAAAACTATAAAGAATAATAACCTATAAAAAAAAAACATCGATTTTTTTTAAATTCTGGACAAATTTTGTGAAGAGTGAAAAAATAGTGAAAAATATACAATTGTGCTGAATAATAAAAATAAATACAGTTGCGGTTTATATGAGGGGAAAAAAGGCAGTAAAATTATTGTTGTTGCTGTTTGCAAACGGTGTTTAATTACGGATATAATAAAGTTGAGACTTTTTTTCGCGCAATTAAATAAAAAAATAATAATGATAATTTGTGAAAAGTTAATAGGCAGTCCCTCCAAAATAGGACGTACCCAGTGTTACAGTTGTGATATTTTCACGTTTTCCAAAAAATATGATTAAAAGGAGTTCTGACCTAAGTGAATAATGCAAAACCTAAGTGCAAGTGTATGAATATTTTAAAGATCACTGCAAAATTAAATGCACATCACATAGTTCATATCACTTCTTTTTTTTCTGTTCACAAAATAACTTTAATGTATACACATATGTAAAATATTTATCAATATATATATATATATATATAACAAAAGATAGCAATGTTAACTTCAAGTGCAACGAATATACCCACGTACCTTGATAAGACGAGTTGTTGGAAAACAGTGATAAAATTTGATATAATTTCTCGTATAATCCTGGATGATAAATCCTTGGAGCACTTCTCGCTTAGTTGAATATCGGTTTTTGGCAAACGTTAAAGACTCCCCAATTTAAATCTCGGTACCAACGTGTGTGTCTGTGTGTGTTGGCAGACTTCCAAAAATGAATTTCAATGGAGTTTTCTGGAACAGACCCAACACTACGCCCAATCATTCCCAAACAAAAAGCAACAAAATCGGTAGAAATAGCGATTTCCATAGTAAACAATGATATTCTACCAGCATTTCTGTCTGAGTGCGTCAGTACCTTTGAGGAGCTCCAAACAGCTATATATGCAGCAGCAGCAGCAATTATCCGTCACACTGGTGGAAAGTTATATTCTAAAGCAAAGGGAAAATCGGAGAAATCTGAACCTCCTTGGAAACACAGATTAAAGACTCAAATTAAAAAGCTTCGGGCAGAACTAGAAAGAGTAACACAATATATTCACGGCAATCGTTCAAAAAATATTTTGAACTGGTATGAACGCCTCAAAAAAGAATATAAGATGCATTCGAAGCAAGATCCACCAAATCAGTATGCAAAAGAGCTCTTGGACACATTGCGTCAAAAGCTAGCAATATACGCTGTCTGACAAGAGAAAAACTGCTAATGCAGCATTTCAGAAAAATGAAAGAAATTTTTATATGAAATTAAAGGACAATAAGACCAACAACATAGCAGAAATACCCACCAAAATGCAAATTGAGCAGTTCTGGAAATCCATATGGTCTTCAAACGCAACACATAACACGAGCTCTGCATGGATTTCAGAAGAATGCAAAAGACATGAGAATATTAACCCAATGGAAGATATCACGTTGCACGAGTTGGACATTAAACAAGCAGTGGAAAATACCCACAACTGGAAAGCTTCAGGTCCTGATGGCATTCACAATTTTTGGCTAAAAAAGCTAACGAGTGTTCATTCCCTAATAGCTCATTATTTTTCAGCCTTCCTCCGAAATGAAGCTCAAGTACCCGCTTTTATGATGAAGGGCCAAACTTACCTCTTGCCAAAAGACTTAAAAAATACTAGTGATCCCTCAAAGTATCGCCCTATTACATGCTTATGTACTCTCTATAAAGTATTAACGTCTTGCATAGCAACCAAAATATATGAATATATCAAGCGTCACAACATTATAGCAATCGAACAAAAGGGGTGCATAAAAAACAGCAAAGGATGCAAGGAACAGCTTGTAATAGATTCGGTAGTTATGGAACAAGCTTTCCACAACCAGCGAAATATTTACACCGCTTATATTGATTATACCAAAGCGTTTGACAGCATTCCCCATTCATGGCTCCTTAAAGCACTGGAAATTTATAAAATATCTCCAAATATAAGACTCGTGGGAGGTAACTTTCAATTTAACGCATACAAATGGACTTATAGACATGTCCTATACCTATTAAACGAGGTATTTTCCAAGGGGATGCCCTGAGCCCATTATGGTTTTGTCTTGCATTAAGCCCACTTTCCTCAATATTAAATGAAACAAAATACGGTTTTAATATAAAAGGATCACGTTCATCTCAACATAAGCTTTCCCACCTATTATATATAGATGACATTAAGCTATATGCCTCAAATGAACGTCAACTAAAAACACTATTAGAATTAACCGAAGACTTTTCTAATGACATCAGTATGTCATTTGGTGCACA
>JAWMAG010000165.1:202500-205000 GCA_037013455.1 Ceratitis rosa | reverse complement strand
GATCGCCTTGCTCGTTCCAGGGAAACGCCCCGTCGGACCGTTAGCGGCGGTTAACGGCTCCCCATTCGAATCAAACCGCCTCTTCGTAATTGACCGTGCCAGCAAAATCCAATATCTGGTGGACACTGGCGCTGACCTATGCACATTTCCCAAGTCTCTCGCTCCTGGAACACCACAAAGAGTAAATTATAATCTTATTGCAGCAAATGGTTCGACAATAAACACATATGGCTGCGTAACACTATCGCTTAACCTCGGTTTCAGAAGAAACTTCACATGGCGCTTCGTAGTAGCGGATACAACCAAACCTATTATCGGTGCTGACTTTCTCGCATATTTTGGAATTTTACCTGATTTGAAAAATGGCTGCCTAATCGACTCTTTGACCGGATTAACGACGTCATGTAAAGTATCGCTAACTAATATTGTTTCAGAAATTAAGGTCAAGCCTTTCGACTCTTCATGGTCGGATCTCATCGCAAACTTCCCGAACCTGACGAAACCTGAAGGAATATGCCTCCCAGCCAAACACACGACGCAACATCACATAGCCACTACACCTGGACCTCCGGTATCCAGCAAAGCTCGTCGTCTCGCCCAAGACGGAGTTCGACAAAATGATGCAACTGGGAATTACTCAACGTTCGAAGAGCCCCTGGTCATCTCCTCTCCACCTGGTACCCAAAAAGTCGGGCGAATGGCGGCCTTGTGGGGATTATCGGCAGCTTAACGCACGAACGATACCGGACCGATATCCAGTTCGTGTACTGGAGGATTTCACGGCTAATCTGGCTGGCAAAAGAATCTTCTCGACAATCGACCTTGTACGCGCCTTCAATCAGATTCCCGTAGCAGCAGACGACATCAACAAAACGGCCATTATTACACCATTCGGCCTCTTCGAGTTTCCGTTCATGACGTTTGGCCTACGGAATGCCGCACAAACATTCCAACGATTTATTGATGAAGTGACACGGGGCCTAGACGATTTTGCGTTCCCATACATCGACGACATCCTCATCGCTTCCAAGGATATCGAGGAACACCGCAAACATCTTCACATGCTTTTTGAACGGCTAGCCAAGTATGGCGTCGTAATCAATACCGCCAAGTGCTGTTTGGGTCAAACGAAAGTTGACTTCCTCGGACATCGCATCACTGGTGAGGGAATTTTGCCACTGCCAACGAAAGTCGAGGCGATAGCAAACTTTCCTCGCCCTACAACGATCCGTAAACTGCGTGAGTTCCTCGGAATGATTAATTTTTATAGAAAATTTCTTAAAAACGCTGCTAAGTTTCAGGCTCCTCTACACCAGTACACACAGGGCGCTTCTGTCAAAGGTTCACAACCAGTCGCTTGGACAACGGAAGGTGATGCTGCTTTCGTTGCCTGTAAAGAAGAGTTGAGAAAAGCAACCTTGCTGGTCTATCCGGATACATCGCTTCCGTGGGCTATCTTCACCGATGCCTCAGAGTACGCCATTGGAGCCGTCCTTCAACAACGAAGAGGACAAAGATGGAGTGCCGCTCCGAATCACGACCGACCAGGGGACACAGTTTGAGAGCCAGCTCTTTAACGCTCCCGCTCGCCTCCTCGGCAGCAAACATATACACACCACTGCGTTTCATCCACAGTCGAATGGAATGGTGGAACGCCTACACCGCCACCTGAAGGAAGCAATTCGCTGTCATGAAAACAACTCATGGGTGGATATGCTACCTATTGTACTTCTCGGAATTCGCGCTGCCTGGAAGGAAGACCTTGGTGCTACTCCTGCTGATCTCGTTTATGGAGAACCGCTTCGTCTTCCAGGGGAATTCCTTGCTCCTTCACCGCGACGAGGGTTACCACCGTCCAATATCGCAGAACGTCTGAGAAGCCACTTTGCCGACCTCGCTCCTCAACCCGTTACCCGACATGGTCAGAGGAAAACCTTCGTTTTTAAAGAGCTAGCCAGCTGCTCACACGTTTTCGTTCGCCGTGACGCCCCCCATCATGCCTTCACTTCGCCATATGAGGGACCCTACCGAGTTATATCAAGACATGAGAAGCATTTTATCATAGAGATTCGAGGCGAAAACACAGTTATTTCAATCGACCGCCTCAAACCTGTATTTTTGTTAGCCGACGACGGTAACAACGCCGAAAACATCAATGATTCAGAAGATAGCAACGCCACGCTTACTTCGCCACCTTCTCCTGAGACACCTCAACTTGGAACATCTCTGCTTTCGTCATCATATCATCCATCAAACTCTAGTTCTAGCTCATCTACGCCATCGACACAAAAACGCGTCAGATTTCGCTGAACTACATAATCTGTTATCAATAAATACTTTTACGATATCGATTTCCTCTTCGCAGAAGAGGAGTACTTGTGGCGAAACCCACAATAAATAAATAATATATTTGCTACGTACGGTAGCACGAACAATACGGCAAACCAAATTAATAGAATCACCAGATGCTTACAAGCAGCGGTGAAACGAATAAGAAGAC